>LPNX011008086.1:144123-176813 GCA_001517045.1 Pseudotsuga menziesii
ACGTTGTAACATCTTATTGCTTGTTTTAATTGTGAACGGCTTTGAAGCTTTGTTTCAATTGTGAACCGCTTTGAAGTTTTGTGTTCCTCCTTGCAATTTTTTTAATCATATTTGTCTCTGTGTATTATTTACTTCCCCTTATGATACACAAAAAACAAATTTTATAAATGAAGGTTATAGATAGTGGTATTTCTTCTATCCAAGTCTCAATTAACATAAGAGATCCAAACCTTGAACGTGTTCATAGCACATACTGACTTCAGTGCAAAGAGCAAAAAAATAGAAGGAATAGTTTAAAGCATAATGGTAAAAAATGGAATAAAATTAGCATAGACCCATCCAAAAGAGAATTTATCAACTTATCTAATCTTTGAAGGTGTAAATCAATTTTTAAATAGGAAATGTTGAGAAAGTGTGTAATGCAATGTTTGTAAGTTTAATTTATCTGTGTAATTTTATATACATGCAGTTCTAAATCTTTTAAATTTAATTTGAGCCTACATGTTATTTTTAATAATATTTTATTATTTTTTATAAAGGACACTTGTCATCCATAAGATGAGCAGTGAAGGAGTTACACATCTCTCCCTTACTTGGCTGTAAAATGTGCCTCTAGGCAAAAATAATTTAAATTTAATTTGAGCTTCATGTTATTTTGAATAATATTTGATTATATTTATGAAAAACAGATGTCATCTATAAAATGAGTACGGAAGGAATTATACATCTCTCCCTTACTAAACTTCAAAGACTACCAGCTTCAACATCACTTCCCTTTGAGATTCAATGATGCATCATATTCTAACGAATAGACCTGGGTCTTCATAGTAATTTGTGAGATGATAATTTTGGCTTTATGTCATGAATGAGTGGATGTGTTTATTTACTTTGGTCGGTCTATCTATATGTCCATTTTATAACAGGAACCTTCTCTGGAATTTGACGTCCAACAGGACTTATTTTCGATTCCAGGTCGTACTTGACAGCTACAAATAAATATAAAACTTAGAACATGATGAATAAATATAACTTAGAACATGATGGTTGAGAAAATTTTCAAAACTTAATGACAGACATATTTATACCTCGAACGTCAAATTTGATTGTCTATATATATATATGTATAATTTATCAGTTTTTTTTAAATGTGTAATCATAACTATTTTCAATTTTAGCCCAAGAGTTAGCTCAATCGGTCGAGTACTTGTAGTTAGGCCTCCCAGCATGTGAGGTCACGGGATCCATTCTCATCGACTCTCTTGGGGTTGACCGGTATGGTAATCATATACATTGGGATGTTGTTGATTGTCCCAAGACATTTGACCATCCTGGCATCTGAAGTGCCCCACTCATTGAAAGCACTTTACACATTTTTCTATGTATTAGTAGTGGAGCTCATAGTAAAATCCCTGATTTTTTTGGCCATGTCCCAAAAAATCGTAATTTTTTTGGCTGTAGATTTGGCCCGAAAAAATCGTGAAAAATCGCAAAATCCGCAAAAATCAGGAAAATGGGGAAAATTTTAGAAAAAATCAGGAAAAAATCGGTAAGCAAATTTTGATCCTTGAAGTACAAAATTTGCATTTTTTAATGCTTGCGACAGTTTACCGATTTTTGACAATTTTTTCTCCGATGTTGCCAAGATGTTCTCTGGACCCCCGCTGATTTTTTGAGGATGCTGATTTTTTCCACTATGGTGAAAATTGTTACCCCTATTTGCATGGGTGCCTTATGAAGGTTTCTGGGTTGGTTCCTGAGCACTTTGGAGGTATTTTATGAAGATATACAAGACTTTTGTGGTCAACAACTTTGAGAAAGAAAGGTATTGGTAGCTAGAGGTGGGGCAGTTTGTGGCTTGAAGTGGGGGATTGTTGTCTCTGTCCTGTCGTAGCCATTTCAATAGCAGTATAGTAGATGGGACAAGCAACATTGCTTATGAGTTCTGAGCACAACCTCAGCTGTGGCAATATGGCACTCAAGAAAATGACACTAAGATAAATTATAAGTATAAATTTGCACAACAACATAATTTCTAGGCACTGTCAAGGGTTTTGATGATGAGTTTATGCACCAAATAGCAGTAGTGAGAAGCATTTCTAAGGGCATTATGGAGCACACCAAATGCAATGTCACGCAATCCTCCAATATTTTGTCATATCGCCACCTAGTCAAATGGAACAGCTTCGCATACCATCAACTTCCCAACCCTAGTTGTTAGATCCCATCAACAAGCACTTTTTATTCTAAGATGCAGGTTATACAAATGAAAGGTGTTGTGTTTCCGGATGTTGATCTTGATGATGCAGGGGCATAGTCTATTGATGGCCAGTGGAGGAATCATGGAAGGTTTTACAAGCTTGATACAAATTGGGGTTAAGTTAAGCTTGTAATGTAAAGTTTTATAAATAAATTATGTGAAATAATTTCATTAAATAGTATAAAAACAAACAATTCAATTTGTTGTAATTTGTTGATACAAATTTGGGGTTAAGTTCAGTTTGTAATGTAAAGTTTTATAAATAAATTATGTGAAATAATTTCATTAAATAGTATAAAAACAAATAATTCAATTTGTTGTATCAAATTATTTATTTAAATATTATAAAAATAAATAATAAATTTATTATAATTTATGTGCAAAATTGATTGAATTGAGTTATAATTTACAAATTAATTATTTACCAAATTGTTGCGTTTAGGGTACAAATCTTATTTGTACATGTTTATGTGTCTAACATATTTGAACCAGAAATAGAAGTCATTATTAATTTTTAACTTTCCTTAGAAAATTACTTTTTTCCTTCTAAGACAAGATTTCTTTACTAAAGCTGCTCTGATCACCCGACTCACTTTTACACTTACTTGACTTAGACCGGCTTTGGGACAGGATCCTTTTACAAAGCTTCAGCTCTCAACACTTTCACAAAATACAGAAGTTTGAGTTTCAAACTCTTCACAGAGTTTTTCTTCTTCTCCTCCGCACTTCTCTTCTATGTATTTATGTTTGTCTCTCTACTTGTTCTGCTTATGCATTCTCCCTTTCTTCTCCAGATTTACAATCTTAGGAAACTTCTACCGACTAAAATTGCTTCTCTGAAGCTGCCTACTTAACATTAAATAACATTAAAGACTGTAATAACTATCTACCTAAAAACTTAGCCTCAGCAATTAAATTCAAGTGACTTATATACCATAGAATTGAACTATTTATCCTATCATACTGTCTAAGAAAAACTGACCTGCTACAGACTCTGACTGCTACCGACTCTGACAGAGTCTGCTCATGTGCTATTAGGATCAGCCAGTAATTAATACACCAGCAGGGGCATAGTCGATTGATGGCCAGTGGAGGAATCGTGAAAGGCCCTCGGTTTTAGCAGCTTGGGTTAGAAGAGTCGATTGATGGCCAGTGGAGGAAATATGAAAGGCCCCCGGTTTTACCAGCTTGGGTTAGAAGGAAACTGGCCAATCATCGATATCCAAAGAAAGATTATGATTCTAACAGCTTCGAGTGCCCAGATTTATGCATCTTTTGAGTTCTGTTTTGCAGGTTTTACAATCCATGCGGAATCATCGAGCTTCTTTCAGAAAGTTTTATTTCCAGAAACAAAAATAAAGAAATAGAGATGATATATGCCCACCAAAGTAAGCATTCTACCATTTACCGCCTCTAGATCAATGATCGATTTCAATTTAGACACTTAGACACTTGAAGGCCCGTTAGTTTGATACTGCTGCCGGATTGATACCGGTTTATAAATAAAGATGTCATCTAAGAAGCATTAGTTCTAAAAAGTATCACCTCAACATTGGATTGGGTAGGGGCATACTTACTGGGTGGATGGGATAAAACGATCCAAGGTTTTCCGAGCCCAGAATAAGCCGAATGCTCTTGGGTTGAAATCCTCTTCAAGACAGGGAGGAGGGAGGCCCAGGCACCTGTAATTCAAATTCTAAAACAAATATAAAAAAATACCGATGAAATGAAACCTTAACAAAGAATTAAATGAACGAACCTTGGCGGAATGGAGATGTTGAGACAGTTGAGTTGTAGAGATCCCACAACAACAATTTACCGCATACGCCCTGAAATATGAACAGACCCAAGTGTACAACCCGCATGATTCAACATTGCTTTTGAAAATAAATCTTATTTTCTTTATTTTTCTTCCCACTCTTTTTTTCTATTTTCTCTCTCTTTTTTTTATTCTAATTTACTCATTCATTTTTTCCTATTTTTCTCTTTTTAATTTTAATTTCTTTCTCTTTATTATATCTATTTTATTTATATTTTTTGTTTTTTTTTAATTTGTTAATACCAGTAGAAATATGTTACATGTATTAACTTTATAAATATATAATACCTATATAACATATTAATATATTACCTATATTATATTAATATGTATATAGTATATCAATATATTAACTAATATATATTAATAATTATATGGTATATACAATCCTTGATAATATTATTATAGTGGAGGAAGTAATCCATATCAGCATGAAGAAAAAGCAGCAAGATATGGCTCTCAACCTTGACATGGCAAATGTCTTTGACCGAGTAAATCGTTTCTTTTTATTTGAAAGCATGGCAAAGTTTAGGTTCTCCCCAAGGTTCATCAAATGGATCAAGGCGTGCATCAGTAGTCTATCGATTGCCTCGGTGGTAAATGGCATACCAACCAAGTTTTTTCAAGTCACCAGGGGAATTAGACAAGGTTGTTTGTTATCTCCATATCTCTATCTGATGGTAGCTAATTTTTTGAGCAGGAAGTTGCAGCAACAACAAGAGCTGGGGGAGCTCAAGGGTCTAAAAATTGCAAGAGGGGTTAGAGTGACAAATAATGCACAATTCGCTGATGATACAATCTTGCTGGGAGGCGCATCCACAATCATTGCAAAAAGGTTAAAAAATGTGATATCCACCTTTCTAAATGCCACGGATGGCAAGCTTAATGTCAACAAATCCAAATTATATGCCTGGAACTGCACACTTGGTGTCATGGCAAGGATTGCACGAATTCTTGGCTTCGAAGGGACTACATCCTGGAACTCTTTCAACTATCTAGGCGTCCCCATTTTCAAGGGAAAAAAAAGAAGGCTGACTGGTGTGGACTGATAGATAAAATCAAAAGAAAAATCAATGCCTGGGGATCCAAATGGCTCAACCCAGCAGGCAAAATCGTCCTTATCAAAGCTATTATTTCTGCTCAACCGATCTATTTTTGCTCCATTTCACTAGCTCATGAGAATATCATTCACGAAATAAATGAAGTGATGCGGAATTTCCTGTGGCAAGGAGGAAAGGCGACCAACAACAAAAAATTTAATTTGATCTCCTGGAATGTGGTGTGCAGCCCGAAACAGTTCGGTGGTATGGGTGTCAGAGATCCTCACGATATGAATCAAGCCCTTGGGGCAAAAATCTTATGGCGTATATGCACTGGAGAATCAACCTGGTGGAAATCGGCCTTACATAAGAAATACATGGCAGGGAAGAGAAGAAGATGCGTGGACAGTTTGAAATCGAGAAAGTTGGATTGCCAGTATGGGAGCTCTGTAAGAAGACAAACTCATTAATAAAATACAATCTGTATTGGATAGTTGGGAATGGTAAAAAAATTCGAATCTAGTATGATAAAATCAACCCAAATTCGCTAGCAGACAATTCCCAGGAGCTTAGCAATTTGAACATATGGTGTGAGAAAAACGATTTTAGAACGTGGTATGATCTTTTAGTCTGGACGTCATCTGGCAGGTGGATTGGCTGGAAATTCATGGAGATCCCAGAGCACCTGCAAGCATATTTCAAAACTCTTCTCTTGATTCTGCATAGGCGGGCTCCAACGCATTTAAATGATGCTAACAGACAAGGCTGAGGGAAGTCTGGCGAATACACAGTAAAAGAAGGCTACCACGTGGTCTACAAGAAGAAAAACAATATTATAAAAAATCACAAGTGGAACAAAATCTGGAATAATGATGGATTGCCAAAGGTAAATTTCTTTTTATGGATTATGGCTCACTGGAAAGCTTTGACAGCAGAAAATCTCAGAAAAAGAGGGATTATAGGCTCGCTCCAATGCATCTTGTGCAAAGAGGAAGAGGAAAGTTTAATTGTATTCACAGAGTGTAAATTCACACGGCAAGTCTGGAGTGAGATGCTAAAAGAGCTCAAAATGAATATCACGCTGCCAACAAACTGGTATGATTTTTTTTTTTTCAGCTGGAAGGATTACTACCAAGGCTCATTGAATAAAAAACCAGACTTTGCCAGAGCTTGGGATGCTCTCCCTAGGTTTGTTTGCTGGAAAATATGGAATGCAAGGAACAAGGAGATATTTGAAGGGAAAGCAACATGCTTTAAAAAAGTCTCTACCACAACAAATAACTTATGGGTGGACACTACCACAAGAGGAATGAAAAACTCAATAAATGAACCTCTAAAGGCGGAAGAAAGAGCTTGGTTGGCTAACATTCTTCAGAATTTCTCCCCGAGAAGAAATCTGAAATTGAAGTCAGGCCTTACATGCTCGCAGAACAGGATGAGCACAGAGGATTTGAGTAAATGGAGGAATAATTCAGGAATTAGTTCATTGTTCATTGATGGTGCCTCCAAAGGCAATCCAGGTATTGCTGGTGCAGGTGGAGTAATATTCGGTCACAAAGGGATCAAGCAACAAGAGTATGCTCGGGGTATAGGAAGGGCAACAAACAATGGAGCAAAATACTATGCATTATTTAAAGGCTTGGAGCTAGCTAGAGAAATGGGGATAGAGGAAAAGAATACCATCGAATATTCTCTAATTGTCATCAGCGAAGCAAGAGAAATTTATAAAAATTGGAAAACTCCTTCCACCAAGATGCATAACATGCTGCTCTGTTTAGTCAAAAAATTAAAAAATTTAAAAAATTACTTTCTTGCATGTTTTGAGAGGACAGAATCATTAGGCTAATAGCATGTCAAATAAAGGGGTTGGCCTAAATTGTGGGGATTATGGAAAATGATAGCGTCATCAGCGAAAATGTTTGGATCCCCTAAATTCGGATTTGTTTTTATGCAATGTTTTTGTATTGTACTGCTTGGGCAATTTGTTAAAAGGAACAGTTCTCAATGGATGGGCAATTCTCAAGCTTGTTTCAGGATAAAGAAGGAGGACCAAGGAGAAAGGGATGATTTCCCGATTAGGGGACAATCCACCTTGCATTTTGTATTCACAATCTTTTTCTTATAATAAAAAAAAATCCAACCATTTCTGTCAAAAAAAACTATATGGTATATACATTAGCATATAATAATAATAATAATCTAGTTTCAAGGTCATTGCTAATGGAGACACTAAGTTCGTGTATAAGACCGCTTTCTTTGTAGTATAAGGGAGACACTAAATTGGTGTATAAGACCACCTTCTTTATAAGACAAGGGACCCACTCTGCCCATAAATATGACATTTGGAAGGGGGTGAGTATTAGAAAGGGTTATAGGAATTATGTTTTAATGAAACTTTTGGAGACACAGGGAAGAAGGGTATCTGGCTATGTTATAAATAGGGGCTTGTTTAAAAAGGATGTTCATAACATGTAGAATGGGTAAAAGGAATAGATGATTAGTTAAAAGGGACCGATTATAATTAAGGTGGGGAAAACTATTGTTGTATATTTTTAAAATTATAATCATAAAAGCAGAGTAAAAAAGATTTAAAATCTTATTATTTGGGGAATATAATTTTAGAAGGGGTAAATTATAAAGATGGGAGTTTTAATATAAAAAAGAGGGTTTTTATTTTTTTTAAATGGAGGATATAAGCATTTTTATCTCCACGAGAACGCCAAGGTGTTATCTCTAAAATTCTATACATATGCATGATGAGTTGGCATCTATAAACAAGATCGACAAATTAATTGGGAGGAAAAATAGGCAAATTTCAACAAATGAGATGCAAAAGACTCTTACTTACCGAGACTTCAACCGAGCGCTGAAAGCGCCAAATGATGACAGTTTTGGCCAAATGAAATATGAACATGATGAGTGTGATAAGCTATACACAATGGTATAAAATTCAAGACATGATGAGGTTTTTGATGAGAAAGGACCAATCTCTAAGACACAACATTATTTAGACTATCAAAATAAACCATTGAATCCATAAGGGGGTCTACAATTTACTAAATTTTAACATTGTCGATGGTTTCAGAGACCCCTTAGAACCTCTTTCTAATGGGTCTCTGAATCCATGAAAGGGGACCCATTAGAAAGAGATTCTATGGGGTCTTTGAAACCATATGCAATGTTAAAATTTAGTAAACTGTACAAATTCATTGTCAAAGTGACACAACTAAAAATGATTAATTCATATTCTTGATGTTATTGTTATGTCGTCATTTTTAGTTTAGTTACTTGTTATTTGGTCATATATTTTATTTCGTGCCTAAACTTGTCATTATCTTGGTCATTTTTAGTTGGATAACTCAAGTTTGGTCATTTATCCCTTGAAAAAAACGAGGTGACCAAATTATTTGGTTGCTTAGTCATTTATCTCTCATTTTCTACTAGTGATAAAAGTTGAAATTGGGGTGTCTAGAACTAAGCAATTAAAGAGTACCACAGAAATAAGGAGTACCAATACACATTCACAAGCTGAATTTGTCTCCAACCTAAAGTCAAAACTAAGCCAGAGAAAGCATTGAGGGATTCATATATATGTAGATTGGGTTTTCTATAAGTATGAAATATTACAATCCATAGGTGGGTATAAACTATGATATTAAACAGATTGTGTCATTGATATGCATGGATCAAACAACAGACAAATCTATTTTGACCAAAAAAAAGACCAAGAAATAATAGAAACATGGCAAAGATTTCAAATCACCGAAATTACATGAAACCCAAATGATCCAAAGCTTTGAAATCCTTGTAAAACTCCCCATGGAAGCAAATTAAATTCTCCATGCCCAATTGATTCCACATTGATT
The DNA here is from genome assembly GCA_001517045.1 of Pseudotsuga menziesii. Classification (NCBI taxonomy): domain Eukaryota; kingdom Viridiplantae; phylum Streptophyta; class Pinopsida; order Pinales; family Pinaceae; genus Pseudotsuga; species Pseudotsuga menziesii. The sequence goes on from LPNX011008086.1 coordinate 153,106, forward strand.
TCAACCCTTTCCTAAAACACTAGATCAAGGGCATAGAAGGATACAAAATAATTATAGGAATGAATTTAGGGAGTGAGAGGATAGATATAGAGAATATGGTATAAGATTGTGAGGTTTTAATCTTTTGAAGCTCTATTTATGGATTGCTTATAATAGGATGTTCAAACCCAATACAAATCTATATAAGCCCAAATCTATATGTATAGATTCCTCTTCCTTCACCATGACTCTTTGCATGTCCATTAAAGATGGATTTGTTAAATGTATCTGCTTTCTTAGCTCTTATGTTCGCCTTGCCACTAATCTTAGCACATTGACCATGACCTCCAACCTCTTGCATTCTGGATAGGACCCACTTCCTTGGTGCTTCCTTGTTTGCATGAAAATTGTGGATTGCATGAATAGATGTGGTCCATCTCGCAACTAAACCATGTGGATGTTATCTTCAAGGATTCTTCCATTGAGCACTCTTATCAAGCTACAAAGATTTGCATGATGCTCTCTATATCCTCCATGCTATGGACTATGTGATGGGATCCTTCATGCTATGTAATGCAAGGTAATGGGATCTCATGCATGCATTATATTGTAATGGGGTGACATGCACTAGAGAATGGGATTTTGTGTTGGTGATAAACAAGGCGTAGATTATTGAAGTTAAGTGTAAGTCTTAAGTGATTTTGATTAAAAAATATGTTTTATTGTTATTGTTTTTTACTTGATTATTAGAGGGGGAGTTGTTCGTGAAAAGGGTGTTACTGTGGTTTTTACTTATATTTGATTTATTTGAGAATGGTAAATTTGCCTTTTTAAATTCTGTGTTTTTTTATGAGAAATGTTTTAAAGAAATAGAGTCATGGTCAGTAAGTTGATCCCAACCTCTTCCTCTAAATTTCAAACAATGTTTTTTTCTTGATAAGCGATGAATGCTTGACAATTAAGACTCTTGAAAGCACCTTGCAATATTTTTTTGTTATTATGGTAGTATTGTTGAACAAAAATGCTTATGTCCAAAGATTTACATATATAACAGCATATGTAAAAAGGCCATTTTATTACTATGAGGAAACCAATATAAAAATACTTTAGTAGTTGGTTAACTATGATTCAAGTTCATGCAGACTTTTGGATGGATATTTATCTAAGCACAATAGATGATATTTAGGATAAAGTCTCACATATATCAAATAACAAGTCCCTTGGTCCCTATTTCCTATTAAAATTCTAAGGGGAAATGTCCCCCTTGATTGGGTAGACTTATTGGAATCAAGCATAGAGGAGAGAACTAAGTTAGGGAGAACTTGTGACTATCTCTACTTAGTTCAAAGTGATCCCTTATTTTAATGAAAAGAGACCCCCAAGGTACTATCAAAACTCTTTCAACTCACATAATCAGATGATATGACATCAATGAGAAATGATGCAAGGTGTAAGACCATTATAAGACGAGGGACTTATAACGAAAACCAAGATCATTTTCTAACTTACCAACTTGGACACTGATAGAAATGACACAAGACTAGTTGATAAGCACGAGGCTCATGACTCCCCTTGATCGATGTAAATTGGGTAAGTGGCTTACGATAACATACTATAAATGGTAATGCAAGGTGTAATGGAGGTGAACATACTACAAATGAATGTTTTAGCATAGATGTAATAATGATGGGTTAGGGTATCTGGATGACAAAACTGAAGGTGTTGGGGTTATATGGACTCAAGTACATTTATTAAGGGAAACAAGGGGGTGTTGCCAAAAAGAAGGATGTGATGGGGTTCCCATGGTTTTGAGTGAATCAGGGAACCAATTTATACAAAAGAATTATGTGGTTGTTTTATAAAGACGTGAAGCCATCACCATTTTAAGTGTGATGTGCTTAGACCCTTTGTTGATCGCATCATGGCTTTGAGTACAAGAGCTTCTATACCATTTGTACATTATGTTGATATATGATTATAAGTGTCTTGATTGTGCTCGTGGCACTCTAGCATGTCATAGGGGACTCATTCCTTTCATTGGGTGTTATAACTAATTGATACTTGGGCATGGGAATTTACTCACTCACCAGGTTAACACTTAAATCAAAAGAGATATTCATTTCAATTTGAATCCATAATTATGATTATAATGATGTTGGCGTATTCAAATCATATGAATAAAAGCAAAAAAAAAAGAACGACAGAGCGCCATTTCACACATGAAAAAAGAAAATATCCTTGTCATTAAACTTAGTGAAATGATTATAGGATCTTGTATAGTCCGATTAAATGTAATCAAAAGATCCTCAACTTACAAAGATTCATGTGATAATATGAATAACGAGGGGTATCCATGTGGTCAGAATAGTTTGAGGCCAAGGGTAATATATTGACTGTCATAGAAGGAAACCCTTGACAATGAAACAATGGCTAAATTCCTATAGAAAGGGGGGGCATATCCACATAATGGTGTGTTACGGGTTCAACACATGACGATGCACTAGAAGGATGTAAGATCCTTGAAATGAAATAAAAATAAGGTGACTTTGACATGCCAACATTCAATGTAAGAAAAAAACGTCAGTGTAACCCTTAAATACCTGTGACTGCGTGAGTAATTCGAGATTTCCTTTGGAAAGAGAACTTTCTTCAATTGAATTGGTGTGAATCCATGAAATATTTATCCAAATAGGGTCTGATTCGAAGAAAGTGCCCTCCAATCATTAATGTTAGTACACAGTGTTTGTTATTTTCACCTCTTAAGGCGAGGTTGTCAACCCCATACGCAATATCTCTAGTTCCTCCTAACTTGAACACAATTCTTCTTGAATCAAGACTCACATGTGAGAAAGAAGCCATCATGCTAGGGAACCTTTATTATGTTAATGTAGGTTCCATGGACCACTTATGGGATACCAAGCAAGGTCTAATCATCCTATTTAGTTTTTAGGATATGGTTTGGTGGTTGATACAAGACATCCTTCTGCTAATTATTTGAGTCGAACCCATTCTTGGCATAAACCAATGAAAATTAAATGATAACATATAAAAATGCAAGTGCCTTCATTCATGACTTATTTAACTCAAATATTGATCCATAAAAATAATTTTCTTCACATTGGACAGATAGATCATTTCAAAGATCCTAGACCGGACTCGCCTTCCAAGCTGTCGCGCTGCCCTCCTTAGGGCTTCCTGCTCGACCTCGAGTTGCTTCAGGCTGCCCTCATGGCTGCGCTTGGGTGAGGGCAATCCCCTCCCTCTGCTCCTATATCCGCTGAAGAAGCCTTCCGAAGGTTATTAACGCCAACCGAAAAGAAGCCGGTGGCCCCTTCCATTCCGAAGTTCATCAAGAAACTTGAAGTCGTCCCTGAAATTGACCTTCCGGTAGAACAGCCCATCAAGATCGCTCTAGCTTTGGCTAAGCGAGGACTGGTTGGCTAGTTCATGGGTCTCTGGCCATCAACAAGAACCACGGACGACTGGATCCATAGGAATTGGAGGCCTCAGCTAAAGAATAGTGTTACTTGCTACCCGGTCGGACGGGCGTTCTTCATCTTTGAATTCATTTCCAAAGAATACCAAGATCTTATCTTCAGAAGCGGCCCGGCCCATACTTCATGGGCACCCAAGGCCTTTATCTTAATAGATGGACACTGGATTTCGACCCAAAAATTGATGTACCGAAGGAAGTACCAGTGTGGGTGAGGCTTCCAAACCTCCCGGTTCACTGTTGGAATATACAAACCCTGGAAAAAGTCGGGAATGCGCTGGGGAGATACATAGACAAAGCTGAGAACAAAGGCCAGTACACTTGTGCCAGAATTTGTGTAGAGGTAGATCTTGAAGCAGGGCTCCCTGAGACAGTTAAGCTAAAAGTAGGATCATGGCACCATTATCAAAAGCTAGATTATGAACAACTACCATTTAAGTGCTGTCACTGTCATGAACTTGGCCATTTCCAGAGAAATTGCCCCAAAATACAGATCGCAGAAGAGGGAGAAGGCTGGCAAAAAGTTAAGAAAGGGAAGACGACCTCCAAACCCCAGAAAAAAAAGACTTCAGGGGACATGCAGAAAAATATTCAGCCATCAAGCTCAAACAAACCTACCCAGGAGGCCACAAAGAAAGCCCCAATCGTGATCCAGGACACTGAGGAGCCACAGAAGGTTAGCGATCCAGCTGGGAAAGACCCAGTTTCAGTAAGCGTTGAAGAAACTCAAACTAAAAAATAGCTTAGCAGCAAAGAGGTAGTATCCCAGGCCGGAGATCCGATGGAACCTGGGGAAATCCCCCAATCCGACCCAGTGGTCTCGACAACGGTTGATCCCTCCGGGCCCTCCAAAGACTCAAATGAGAATCCTTTGTTACTAGAAACGGACCTAGGAGAAGATACAGATGATGGCACCTCGTCTAGCAGTCTGCATGCCGTCCCGTTTAAAAACCCAAGAGGGAGGAAATCAAAAAAGAAGAAAAGAGAGGAAGCAACATATATGTCTGTGCTTGAAGGATCACAAAAAACTCTGAAAGGCATGATGCATACCAGATCTAAGAAAGGAACGGCCTCGGCCTCAAAAGGGGCCAACCCCACCTCCCATAGTACTTAATGCGATACATCTCCTGGAATTGCAGAGGCTTAGGATCTGCTTTAAAAGAAGAAGCACTGAAAGATCTAGTCCGAATTCATAAACCTGAGATTCTGCTAGTCCAGGAGACGAAATTGGAGGAAGCCGCTCTCCTCCAAGCTGGGAAAATGTTTTGGAAAAAGGGACCAGGGATCGCCAACAACTCCAGAGGAGCTTCTGGAGGTATAGCCACCTTTTGGGATTTCGACCTCTATGATCTAGAAGCTGAAGAACACACTCTGCATTGGGTTTTCACAAAGCTCACCCACAAAATCTCTAGTCATACTGTAAGTCTTTTCAGCCTTTATGTCCCTGTTTTGCATTCGGAAAAAAAGATTGCTGGAATATGCTAGAGTCGTTTCTCAATTTGCAGCAACCAGAAAATATCATTGTAGCAGGTGATTTGAATATTACTCTTGCTGCCAATGAGAAAAAAGGGGGAACCCCTGTTAGGGATCTAGCCAGGGAATGGGTCGAAGATATTATCCTTGGTTGGGATCTAATTGATATAAAGCCAGTCAAAGGGAAGTTTACATGGTCTAATAAGAGGATTGGACCTGGTCACATAGTTGCCCGGCTTGACAAATTTCTAGTTCATTCTTCCTTCCTCTCCTTTGGCCTCTTAGCTTCCTCTAAAATTCTACCTAACTGTACCTCAGATCATAAGCCCATCCTGCTCGATCTAGCTCTAGACCAAGACCTTGGCCCAATTCCCTTCCGTTTTAGCCCGCTTTGGATCCAACATAAATATTTCTTGCAAGTTGTTTTCGACTCTTGGACAACCCAAATAACAGGGTCACCTTCTTTCATCTGGGAAGAAAAAATAAAAAGGCTCAAACACGATCTGAGAGACTAGGCAAAGCTCATTACCTCCCGCATTACAAGAAGGGAAAAAACTCAAGCTGATCTAGAAATTCACCAAACTCAAATGGATGCCGCCCCGTTGTCTGAAAACCTCCTGCATAAGGAAGGGGATCTACAGAAAGCATACTTCTCTGCCTGCAGATTAGAAGAGGAGTATTGGAGGCAAAAGTCCCGAATTCTTTGGCTTCTAAGTGGGGACAAAAACACCAAGTATTTCCATAAGCAGGCCGAGGTTAGAAAGAACTATAAAGCTATCTCTGAAATAAACTTTCAAGGTGTTCTGCTTAAAGACTTTGAGGACATAAAGCAAGCAGCCATGACTACTTTCAAAGAGTTATTCACGGCTCCAACAGAGAACCCTCTAAACACAATGTCTCACCCATTTGACCTCATTCCACCTCTTATCAAGCCTGATGAAAATAACTTTCTCACTGCCCCGGTCACCATGAATGAACTTAAAGATGTATTATCGGTTATGAAACCAGATAGCGCCCCTAGGCCTGATGGTTTCACAACCAGATTCTTCACTTGTTGTTGGTCAATTATCAAGATTGATCTTTTAAAAATGATTAGGTATTCTCAGGTGGTCAACAAGCTAGGAGGAAGCACCAATTCCTCATTCCTTGCCTTGATCCCGAAAGAAAAAGATGCCACCACCTTCAACCGCTTTAGGTCGATTTCTTTATGCAACACTGGGTACAAGCTTATAACCAAGATTATAGCCACCAGGATGAAAAGAATTCTCCCAAGAATTATCCCTGAAAATCAAGGCAGCTTCATCAAAGGAAGGAAAATCTTCGACAACGTCATCCTCGTCCAAGAAGCAATTCATTCAAGTTGTCATCGAAACGAGAAAGGTATGGTCATTAAACTTGATTTAGCTAATTCTTTTGATCATGTCAGGCATGACTTTCTGTTTGCAGTAATTGCAAAATTTATCTTTTCTCCTTCATTATAAGCTGGGTCAAAGGACGTGTGTGTGGACCATGGATAGCCCCACTGGTCAACGGACGTTCTACAAGCTTCTTCCAAGCCACTAGAGGCCTAATCCAAGGCTTCCCGCTGTCCCCTCTCCTCTATGCCATCCAAGCTCCAGTGCTCATCTTTCAGCTAAACTTCTGCTAGGAAATCCACACGCTGCCTGGCTTAAGAATGGCGAATAATGTACGGGATATAAATCATGCTCAATTTGCAGTTGATACCTTGCTGTTAGGTGGGGCAAACATTCACTCAACTGAACACTTTAAACAAGAGCTTGAACTATATAAAGAGGTGTGCGGAAGCAAAATAAACTTCCAAAAGAGCAAGATCTTCAGCTGGAACTGCTATGTTAGAGAGCTAAGGGATATAGCTAGAACTCTCGGAATAAAAGGTACAATGGACTGGGATGGCTTCTCCTACCTCAGCATCCCCATCTGGAAAACCAAAATCAAGTCAACAAAATGGGAGCCTATCCTAGATAAACTCAAAGCCAAAATTCAAGGATGGAGTGCCAACTGGATTAACCTTGCAGGGAAGATGATTCTTCTAAAATTTGTTCTAAACAGCATGCCAATTTATCAATCATCAATTCGGCTCGCCCCAGGATCGGTAATCCGCAAGCTAGAAAGAATACTCATAAAATTTATTTGGGAAGGGGGGAAAGGGAATGAAAGGAAACTTCACCTCATCAGCTTGGAAAAGATCCAAAAACCTCGTGATGAAGGAGGGCTGCAAGTGAGGAGTTTAGCCTCCCAAAATATGGCTTTAGGAGCGAAGTTTCTCTGGCAGCTGATCATAGGGAAAGAATGTTGGAGCAAGGAAGTTCTTCGCAAAAAATACTTTCCAGGAACAAGGAAGAGATGCCTTGACTCTCAACCTCCGCTCAGAAACGGCTCTCCGGTATATGAGTTATGTATTAAAGCCCTGGAGCTCTTCAAAAATAACCTGTACTAGATACCAGGAAATGGGAAAACAATCAGAGTTTGGGAGGACTCCATCCTGGGAGAAACTCCACTAGGGCAGTGCATGGAAGTGGACAATATCAAACACTGTCTATTGGATAAAGGAGCCACTTCATTGTGGGATCTTTCGACTTGGGAAGACAATAATTGGATCGGCTGGGATCTAGGCGACCTTCCCCCTGAATTAGAAGCAGAAGCATAAATTCTAATAAAACTGCTTCAAGGCAAATCTCCACTTAAAGAAGGATCCAGAGATAGACGAGGGTGGGGAAGCAAATCAGGTAACTACTCAGCTTCAAAAGGCTATAAGAACATTCAAGCTATCCCTTATGCTGCTCCCAATCTTGTGGTTTGGAAGTTTCTCTAGACAAAAGCATTCATCGCAAAAATTGACATATTTTGTTGGACGTTGGCCCATAAAAGCATACTTTTAGGAGAAAACTTGAGGAAAAGAGGCATGGAAGGACCAACTCGTTGCCCTCTTTGCAAAAACGAGGAAGAAACTATGGATCACATAATGTTGGGATGTCCGTTCTCCAAAGAGGTATGGAGAGAAGCAATGATGCTAAACCCTGGTATCAATCTTCCAGTCACCATCCAGGCGCTGCTTTCAGAATGGATGAAGCTCTCACCGTTCCAGTTGTCCAAGAAAACGCTGCTTCAAACTGCTTGGAGATGGATCCCAAAAGCCATCTGCTGGAAAATATAGATTGAGAGAAACAACCGAATCTTCAGGGAAAAAGAAAACCACTCCTCTAAAATTGCCATTCAAGCAAGAGCAATCCTAGGGGAAGCTCTTGAACAAAACATCTCCCTGAAAGATAGCATTCAACTCCTCCCAGAAGAATCACAGTGGTTAAGCAAGCTTGTTCCAAACCATCAGAGTCGATCCCTGCCAAATCACACCAAGAATGCTGACTGGGAAATTAGACTTGATGAACCGAGCTTCATCAGCTGGAGAGCCTCCCTAAATGAGCTATGCCTCTTCTTCGACGGTGCATCAAAGGGCAATCCAGGCATAGCTGGTGGGGGTGGAGTGGTTATTTCGGCTAATCGAGCTATTGTTAGCAGTTACTCTTGGGGGTTAGGTATTGAATCAAACAATACAACAGAATTCTGTGGTCTCTTGCAAGGTTTAAGGATCGCTCTCTCCAAAGGAATCAACACCCTAACGGTCTTTGGCGATTCAAGAATGCTGATTCAAGCATTAATAAAGAAGAAGCGGCCCTCCCAACTAAAACTGGCATTAATTTATCATAAAATTCAGCTGCTAAGAAAAAAAATTATGTCCATTAGGTTCTTCCATGTACTTCGGGGGTTGAATTCTCTGGCAGACAAATAAGCCAATAGGGGCACTCTCTTGAGCAGAGGTATCTTAAACAGGGATGGGATTGAAAATCGATGTGATATCCCCTGAAAGCAGCAAGTTCATGAGCCTCATCTTGCGATTCCATTCATCCTGCAGTGTACGTCATTCATCTCCACTTTACTACATATTTTCCCTCTCTGCCGAAACTACCAAAAAATCTCTGTAGGGATCCATCGGGTCACAAAAATCCTGTGACTTTACTCCTCGTCCGCCTTGCTATTTATCCAATGCGTCTCTCATCTTCCCAACCATCTGCTCATTTGAGGAGCCAGTGAAGAGTTCCTTGCTGGTGTGCTGCCCCTTTACCTTTCATTGTGTGTCCCAAGCGACCCCCTCCCTTGATGCTCTGTTAATCTTGCAAACTTCTTCTGCCCTCTGTCCTCCCCTGCTGAACCAGATAGAATCTAACATCCAATTGCAATGGATTCAAGAGGATCCTCCTCAGAGTCGGGGCCGACAGCTGAAGAACGACTGGACACGCTGGAGAATGCAATGGGAAGACTCAGAGCTCGAGCGGATAGACAAGATCAGGCTCTGCAATCGTCCATCCAGGCTAGAGAGAAGAGTTGGGATCTTCTCAACGACGATATCAGGAAGCTGCGTGCAGATCTTTCGGCATCATCAGGAAACCTGGAGGACTTCAAAGAAGAGGTTCATACCAGCTTCAAGGATGTGGCTAACACCCAAGGGGACTTTGGGAATCGCCTCAGTGCCCTGGAGAGGGCAGTCAATAAGTTGCTTGCAAAGTTGGACAAATGACCCTCACAAAACTGGCATCCGAAAATCTCTCAGCTTCATGTCTCTTTTGATTGTTTTGGCGAAGTCGCATCCTCCTTTTAACTTCTGGTTTGGTTTTTTTGAAGCTATATGCTACTGTAATCAAGCCGTTGGGCTGCATTGGATACTAAAATCCATGTTGACAGAGAATCTTTCCTGGATTGCCATTTTGTTAAAGTCCGCGGTAGTTGTTTTACCGGCATCAATATAATCTAACCCGATGTTATGGTCAAAAATAATAATAATGATAATAATTTTCTTCAAATCAAGGAGGACAGAGTGGAGCACAACCCATCTTTACTTTATGTACGTTTTAAAAGTATATTTTGATAAAACTATAAGCTAACAAGGGTTGAGAGCATCATAGTCCATGCCTTGAAAAAAAATTGAAATGAAAATTTTACCAAAGATTGGAAGCTCTTGTAAGAGTATATGTTGTATTTTCTAAATCATTTTATATTAGTGCATTTTTTGAATCGTTATGAGTTTATTTACGTAAGTTGTCTCTGAATAGTAGAGGTCTAAAAGTGACATTAACTACTATGAAAATTGCATGGAGAAGATTTGAAAATGGCACAACTCCAATGCAAATATTGGAGAAAAAACATTCCTACTAGCTACTAAATTGATAAGAAATACATACTCCCGGTAGAAATTGTAAACATTGGCTTAAGTAGTGTAGAAGGTATGTTCTATGTTCAAGTTCAGGTGAGGCATAATTGTTCCTCCACTATGTTTGACATTAATAAAGTAACTAATAAATTAAGAATCATATTTTTGAGTGCCAAATGTCTTGTGATATTTTTGATACCACAAATGATAAACCACAATTTAGAAGGTATCTTACATGTTCACTATCATTTGATATAAATTTGGTCATATTCGAGAATGACGATTATAGGCAAATGTGCATATTCATTCCTCAACAATAGAATTTGTCTTGAATAAATCCTAAATTATTCATTCCTCAACAATAGAAATTGTCTTGAATAAATCCTAAATTATTCATTCCTCAACAATAGAAATTGTCTTGAATAAATCCTAAATTATTCATTCCTCAACAATAGAAACTGTGAAATTAAGCCTAAATCAAATAGAATAAAATTAGGAAAAGCAAGAAATATTAATTCCTAAGCTTTCTTCCTCACATCCAAGGAAGTTTCCTTGCATTAATAATATGAAAAATCAATGCCTGGGGATCCAAATGGCTCAACCCAGCAGGCAAAATCGTCCTTATCAAAGCTATTCTTTCTGCTCAACCGATCTATTTATGCTCCATTTCACTAGCTCATGAGAGTATCATTCATGAAATCAACGAAGTGATGCGGAATTTCCTGTGGCAGGGAGGAAAGGAAACCAACAACAAAAAAATTAATTTGATCTACTGGGACGTGGTGTGCAGCCCGAAACAGTTCGGTGGTATGGGTTTTAGAGATCCTCACGATATGAATGAAGCTCTTGGGGCAAAAATCTTATGGTGTATACGCACTGGAGAATCAGCCTGGTGGAAATCGGCCTTGCAGAAGAAATACATGGCAGGGAAGAGAAGAAGATGCGTGGACAGTTTGAACTTGAGCAAAGTTGGATCGCCAGTATGGGAGCTCTACAAGAAGGCAAACTCAGTAATAAAATACAATCTGTATTGGATAGCTGGGAATGGTAAAAAAAATCGAATATGGTATGATAAAATCGACCCAAATTAGCCAGCAGACAATTGCCAGGAGCTTAGAAATTTGAACATATGGTGTGACAAAAACGATTTTAGAACGTGGTATGATCTTTCAGTCTGGACGTCATTTGGCAGGTGGATTGGCTGGAAATTCATGGAGATCGCAGAGCACCTGCAAGCTTATTTCAAAACTCTTCTCTTGCTTCTGCATAGGCAAGCTCCAACGCATTTAAATGATGCTGACAGATGAGGCTGAGGGAAGTCTGGTGAATACACAGTAAAAGAAGGCTACCACGTGGTCCACAAGAAGAAAAACAAAATTATAAAAAATTATAAGTGGAACAAAATCTGGAATAATGATGGATTACCGAACGTAAATTTCTTTTTATGGATCCTGGCTCACCGGAAAGCTTTGACAGCAGAAAACCTCAGAAAAAGACTGTAGGCCCGCTCCGATGCATATTGTGCAAAGAGGAAGAGGAAAGTTTAATTCATGTATTCACAGAGTGTAAATTCACATAGCAAGTCTGGAGTGAGATGCTAAAAGAGCTCAAAATGAATATCACACTGCCAACAAACTTGTATGATTTTTTTTTCAGCTGGAAGGATTGCTACCAAGGCTCGTTGAATAAAAAGCCAGACTTTGCTAGAGCTTGGGATGCTCTCCCAATGTTTGTTTGCTGGAAAATATGGAATGCAAGGAATAAGGAGATATTTGAAGGGAAGGAAACATGCTTTAAAAAAGTCGCTGCCATAACAAAGAACTTATGGGTGGACACTCTAACCACAAGAGAAATGAAAAACTCAAAATGAACCTCTGAAGGCGGAAGAAAGAGCTTGGTTGGCTTACATTCTTCGAAATTTCTCCCCGAGAAGAAATCTGAAATTGAAGTCGGGCCTTCCATGCTGGCAGAACAGAACGAGCACAGAGGATTTGAGTAAATGGAGGAATAATTCAGGTATTACTTCATTGTGTTGATGTAATTGTAACTTCAGAATGTATTCACTTGTATTTCTTATATATTATAACCCGATGTTTATTCTGGGATGTACTTGAGTCATGTCATGCCCCGATGTACCTATCGGGAGGTTCTATAACGTAAACAAGTCATGTCAAGTCATTGTGGGTAACCCTGCTATTGATCAAGGGTTAAAGTCCCCGCAGTTCCGGGGCACTAGGGTTATTAGACTCACCTAGTGAAGTCAGCCCTAGTTGGGTTTAGTCAAGTCAGGAATTAGTATAAATAGAGAGCTAGCCTCTCTATTTATCAAACACTCACCCACACTCAGTTGTAGCGCATAGTTGAGGAAGAGAAAGACATTGGGACAAGGAAGAAAGAGGTTATTGCTGTCGGGAGATCATCTTACTGTTTTGGGGTTTTACTTTTGGTGTCGATTCTATCTCTGAGGAAGTTGTGGGGTTTTCTCCATTTATGGTTTCCCAGAGGAAAAACACTGTGTTCATTGTCTCTTGTGTTTGATTGTTGTGCTTGTTGTTCTCTCAGTTAAAGATCCTAATGTTGTGCTAGCTTAATGTTAAAAATATAACACATTGTTCTTTGATGGTGCCTCCAAAGGCAATCCAGGTATTGTTGGTGCAGGTGGAGTAATATTTGGTCACAAAGGGATCAAGCAACAAGAGTATGCTTGGGGCATAGGAAGGGCAACAAACAATGGAGCGGAATGGTATGCATTAATTAAAGGCTTGGAGCTGGCTAGAGAAATGGGGATAGAGGAAATGAATACCATCGGAGACTCTCTAATTATCGTCAGGGAAGCAAGAAAAAATTATAAAAATTGGAAAACTCCTTCCACCAAGATGCATAATATGCTGCTCTGTTTAGTCAAAGAATTTAAAAACATTACTTTCTTGCACGTTTTGAGAGGACATAATTATCAGGCTGATAGCATGGCAAATAAAGGGGCTGGCCTAAATTGCATGGATTATGGAAAAGGATAGCGTCATCAGCAAAAATGTTTGGATCCCCTAAATTCGGATTTGTTTTTATGCAATGTTTTTGTATTGTACTGCATGGGCAATTTGTTAAAAGGTATATCTCTCAGTGGATGGGCAATTCTCAAGCTTGTTTCAGGATAAAGAAGGAGGACCAAGGAGAAAGGGATGATTTCCCGATTAGGGGACAATCCACCTTGCATTTTGTATTAACAATCTTTTTCTTATAATAAAAAAAAAATCCAACCATTTCTGTAAAAAAAGACTATATGGTATATACATTAGCATATAATAATAATAATAATAATCTAGTTTCAAGGTCATTGCTAAGGGAGACACTAAGTTGGTGTATAAGACCACTTTCTTTATAAGAAAAGGGGCCCACTCTGCCCATAAATATGGCATTTGGAAGGGGGTGAGTATTAGAAAGGGTTATAGGAATTATGTTTTAATGAAACTTTTGGAGACACGGGGAAGACACAGGGAAGAAGGGTATGTGGCTATGTTATAAATAGGGGTTTCTTTAAAAGGGATGTTCATAACATGTAGAATGGGTAAAAGGAATAGATGATTAGTTAAAAGGTACCGATTATAATTAAGGCGGGGAAAACTTTTGTTGTATATTTTTAAAATTATAATCATAAAAGCGGAGTAAAAAAGATTTAAAATCTTATTATTTGGGAATATAATTTTAGAAGGGGTAAATTATAAAGATGGGAGTTTTAATATAAAAAAGAGGGTTTTTTATTTATTTTTAAATGGAGGATATAAGCATTTTTATCTCCACGAGAACACCAAGGTGTTATTTCTAAAATTCTATACATATGCATGATGAGTTGGCATCTATAAACAAGATCGACAAATTAATTGGGAGGAAAAATAGGCAAATTTCAACTAATGAGATGCAAAAGACTCTTACTTACAGAGACTTCAACCGAGCATTGAAAGGGCCAAATGATGACAGTTTTGGCCAAATGAAATATGAATATGATAAGTGTGATAAACTATACACAATGGTATAAAATTCAAGACATGATGAGGTTTTTGATGAGAAAGGACCAATCTCTAAGAATGACATTATTTAGACTATCAAAATAAACCATTGAATCCATAAGGGGATCTGCAATTTACTAAATTTTAACATTGCCGATGGTTTCAGAGACCCCTTAGAACCTCTTTCTAATGGGTCTCTGAACCCATGAAAGGGGACCCATTAGAAAGAGGTTCTAAGGGGTGTCTGAAACCATATGCAATGTTAAAATTTAGTAAACTATACAAATTCATTGTCAAAATTGTAATTTTCCATTGTCGAAGTGACACAACTAAAAATGATTAATTCATATTCTTAATGTTATTGTTATGTCGTCATTTTTAGTTTAGTTACTTGTTATTTGGTTATATATTTTATCTCGTTCCTAAATTTTTCATTATCTTGGTCGTTTTCAGTTGGATAACTCAAGTTTGGTCATTTATCCCTTGAAAAAACTGAGGTGACCAAATTATTTGGTCGCCTAGTCATTTATCTCTCATTTTCTACTAGTGGTAAAAGTTGAAATTGGGGTGTCTAGAACTAAGAAATTAAAGAGTACCACGGAAATAAGGAGTACCAATACACATTCACATGCTGAATTTATCTCCAACCTAAAGTCAAAACTAAGACAGAGAAAGCATTGAGGGATTCATATATATGTAGATTGGGTTTTCTATGACTATGAAATATTACAATCGATAGGTGGGTATAAACTATGATATTAAACAGATTGTGTCATTGATATGCGTGGATCAAACAACAGACAAATCTATTTTGACCAAAAAAAAGACCAAGAAATAATAGAAACATGGCAAAGATTTCAAATCACCGAAATTACATGAAACCCAAATGATCCAAAGCTTTGAAATCCTTGTAAAGCTCCCCATGGAAGCAAATTAAATTCTCCATGCCCAATTGATTCCACATTGATTTCAACCCTTCTCCTAAAACACTAGATCAAGGGCATAGAAGGATAAAAAATAATTATAGGAATGAATTTAGGGAGTGAGAGGATAGATATAGAGAATATGGGATAAGATTGTGAGGTTTTAATCTTTTGAAGCTCTATTTATGGATTGCTTATAATAGGATGTTCAAACCCATTACAAATCTAAATAAGCCCAAATCTATATGTATAGATTCCTCTTCCTTCACCACGACTCTTTGTATGTCCATTAAAGATGGATTTGTTAAATATATATGCTTTCTTAGCTCTTATGTTTGCCTTGCCACTAATCTTAGCACAGTGACCATGACCTCCAACCTCTTGCATTTTGGATAGGACCCACTTCCTTGGTGCTTCCTTGTTTGCATGAAAATTGTGGATTGCATGAATAGATGTGGTCCATCTCGCAACTAAACCATGTCGTTGTTATCTTCAAGTATTCTTCCATTGAGCACTCTTGTCAGGATACAAAGCTTTGCATGATGCTCTCTATATCCTCCATGCTATGGACTATGTGATGGGATCCTTCATGCTATGTAATGCAAGGTAATGGGATCTCATGCATGCATTGTATTGTAATGGGGTGACATGCACTAGAGAATGGGATTTTGTGTTGGTGATAAACAAGGCGTAGATTATTGAAGTTAAGTGTAAGTCTTAAGTGATTTTGATTAAAAAATATGTTTTATTGTTATTGTTTTTTACTTGATTATTAGAGGGGGAGTTGTTCGTGAAAAGGGTGTTACTGTGGTTTTTACTTATATTTGATTTATTTGAGAATGGTAAATTTACTTTTTTTAATTCTATGTAATTTTTTTAAGAGAAACGTTTTAAAGAAATAGAGTCATGGTTTTAGTAAGTTGATCCCAACCTCTTCCTCTAAATTTCAAACAATGTTTTTTTCTTGATAAGCGATGGATGCTTGACAATTAAGACTCTTTAAAGCACCTTGCAATATTTTTTTGTTATTATGATAGTGTTGTTGAACAAAAATGCTTATGTCCAAAGATTTACATATATAACGTCATTTTGGCATATGCAAAAAGGCCATTTTTTTACTATCAATAAACCAATATGAAAATACTTTAGTAGTTGGTTAACTATGATTCAAGTTCACGCAAAATTTTGGATGGATATTTATCTAAGCACAATAGATGATATTTAGGATAAAGTCTCACATATATCAAATAACAAATCCCTTGGTCCATATTTCCTATTAAAAGTCTAAGGGGAAATGTCCCCCTTGATTGGGTAGACTTATTGGCATCAAGCATAGAGGAGAGAACTAAGTTAGGGAGAACTTGTGACTATCTCTACTTAGTTCGAGGTGATCCATTATTTTAATGAAAAGAGACCCCCAAGGTACTATCAAAACTACTTCAACTCACATAATCAGATGATATGACATCAATGAGAAATGAAGCAAGGTGTAAGACCATTATAAGACGAGGGACTTATCATGAAAACCAAGATCATTTTCTAACTTACCAACTTGGACACTGATAGAAATGACATAAAACTAGTTGATAAGCATGAGGCTCATGACTCCCCTTGATCGATGTAAATTGGGTGAGTGGCTTACGATAACATACTTCAACTGGTAATGCAAGGTGTAATGGAGGTGAACATACTACAAATGAATGTTTTGGCATAGATGTAATAATGATGGGTTAGGGTATCTGGATGAAAAAACTAAAGGTGTTGGGGTTATATGGACTCAAGTACATTTATTAAGGGAAACCACGAGGTGTTGCCAAAAAGAAGGATGTGATGGTGTTCCCATGGTTTTGAGTGAATTAGGGAACCAATTTATACAAAAGAATTATGTGGTTGTTTTATATAGACGAGAATCCATCACCATTTTAAGTGTGATGTGATTAGACCCTTTGTTGATCACATCATGGCTTTGAGTACAAGAGATTCTATACCATTTGTGCATTATGTTGATATATGATTATAAGTGTCTTGATTGTGCTCATGGCACTCTAGCATGTCATAGGGGACTCATTCCTTTCATTGGGTGTTATAACTAATTGATACTTGGGCATGGGAATTTACTCACTCACCAGGTTAACACTTAAATCAAAAGAGATATTCATTTCAATTTGAATCCATAATTATGATTACTATGATGTTGGCGTATTCAAATCATATGAATAAAAGATAAGAAAAAAGAACGATAGAGAGCCATTTCACACATGAAAAAAGAAAATATCCTTGTCACTAAATTTAGTGAAATGATTCTAGGATCTTATATAGTCCGATTAAATGTAATCAAAAGATCCTCAACTTACAAAGATTCATGTGATAATATGAATAACGAGGGGTATCCTTGTGGTCAGAATAGTTTGAGGCCAAGGCTAATATATTGATTGGCCTAGAAGGAAACCCTCGACAATGAAACAATGGCTAAATTCCTATAGAAAGGGGGAGGCATATCCACATAATGGTGTGTTACAGGTTCAACATGCGACGATGCACTGGAAGGATGTAAGATCCTTGAAATGAAATAAAAATAAGGTGACTTTGACATGCCAACACTCAATATAAGAAAAAACATCAGTGTAACCCTTAAATACCTGTGACTGCACAAGCAATTCGATATTTCCTTTAGAAAGTGAACTTTCTTCAATTGAATTGTTGTGAATCCATGAAATATTTATCCAAATAGGGTTTAAGTCGAAGAAAGTGCCCTCCAATCATTAATGTTAGTCCACTGTGTTTGTTATTTTCACCTCTTAAGGCGGGGTTGTCAACCCCATATGCAATATCTCTAGTTCCTCCTAACTTGAACACAATTCTTCTTGAATCAAGGCTCGCATATGAGAAAGAAGCCATCATGCTAGGGAAACTTTATTATGTTAATGTAGGTTCCATGGACCACTTGTGGGCTACCAAGCATGGTCTAATCATCCTATTTGGGTTTTAGGATATGGTTTGGTGGTTGATACAAGACATTCGTATGCTAATTATTTGAGTCGAACCCATTCTTAGCATAAACCAATGAAAATTAAATGATAACATATAAAAATGCAAGTGCCTTCATTCATGACTTATTTAACTCAAATTTTGATCCATAAAAATAATTTTCTTCAAATCAAAGAGGACAGAGTGGAGCAAAACCCATCTTTACTTTATGTACCTTTTAAAAGTATATTTTGATAAAACTATAAGCTAACAAGGGTTGAGAGCATCAAAGTCCATGCCTTGAAAAAAAATTGAAATGAAAATTTTACCGAAGATTGGAAGCTCTTGTAAGAGTATATGTTGTATTTTCTAAATAATTTTAAATTAGTTCATTTTTTGAATCGTTATGAGTTTATTTACGTAAGTTGTCTCTGAATAGTAGAGGTCTAAAAGTGACATTAACTACTATGAAAATTGCATGGAGAAGATTTGAAAATGGCACAACTCCAATGCAAATATTGGAGAAAAAACATTCCTACTAGCTACTGAATTGATAAGAAATACATACTCCCGGTAGAAATTGTAAACATTGGCTTAAGCAGTGTAGAAGGTATGTTCTATGTTCAAATTCAGATGAGGCATAATTGTTCCTCCGCTATGTTTGCAATTAATAAACTAACTAATAAATTAAGAATCATATTTTTGAGTGCCAAATGTCTTGTGATATTTTTGATACCACAAATGATAAACCACAATTTAGAAGGTATCTTACATGTTCACTATCATTTGATATAAATTTGGTCATATTCGAGAACGACGATTATAGGCAAATGTGCATATTCATTCCTCAACAATAGAAACTGTGAAATTAAGCCTAAATCAAATAGAATAAAACTAGGAAAAACAAGAAATATTAATTCCTAAGCTTTCCTCCTCACATCCAAGGAAGTTTCCTTCCATTAACAATATGAATTTATTTTTTTTGGTTGAATTTTTTTATTCTTGATTTTTATGATATAGCACAGCCACTAATAAATAGTTGAAAGAATTTTTTATGAAAATTTAAAAAAAATGAACCAAAACATTAGGTACAATTTAGAAATGTTGAAAGATTAAATGTAATTCTATAAAATTTATGAAAAAAATCGAAAACAATAGTCTATACTAAAAACTAAAAAACCAAGAGAAAAAATAAAAAAACCAGGAGAAAAAATATTCATTAACCATAGACTCAACCAATTTTAGAATCATAAATTCCAAACCGGTCCCTTTAACTTCAAGATATTTGTAGAAACTAAAGACATTTATAATTTTCCAAGAATATTGTAGCTCTTGTATTGCCTCTTTATCGTTTAGTTCGGAGGAAATTGAGCATGCACACACAAAAACGAATGAGAATGATGCTACATAAATATTTTTCACGTAGCTGTATTATAATATTTGAGTAGGATAGAGAAATATTGATACTAAAGAGAATATAGTTCCATGGTCAGTTCAAGGTGGTGTTGAAACTTAATGTGGCATTCGGCGTTAGTGTTTCGTAGATGGTGTGAAGAGGGGGAGGTGTGAAGGTCCCATTCAAAAAGACTAAAAAAACTAGAAACTAGAAAGTGATAAAAGTGATAAGAAACTAGAAAATGACAAGTAATAATCCAAAAAATTATGAAATCAAGAAAAGAAAAAAAGCAATGAAATCAAGAAAAGCAAGAAAGATTTCTTAAGCTTTACTTTTCACATCCAAGAAAAAGTCAGTGGGGATATTGAGTGAGGCCTTCGCATATCTCATTTGAAGATTTGACCCCAAGACCTTTTGATTACAAATACAACTCTCAACCACTTGAGCTAACCCACCAAGCTAAAGTTTTCCTAAGCTTTCCTTCTCACATCTAAGAAATTTTCTTTCATTAATAAATGGAAACTTTCTTTTTTTGTTGATTTTTTTAATTCTTAATTTTTATGGCATAACACCATTCATAGTTTTTTCTAGAGTTGCCTCTGCTGAATGAGTGGCCTTCGAAGCCTGGGCTATTGGCTCCTTTCGCCTTGGCTGCCTTCGCCGGTTAGTTACTGGCTGAAAGTCATCTTCTTTGACTGGTCCTGCATCCTCAGAGGCTTTGGGGCAGCATTTTGCGAAATGACCATAAGCATGGCACCGGAGGCACTTAAAAGGTATCTGCTCGTAGTCCAGTTCTTGGATATGGCACCATTCCCCCAGGGAGAGCTGAATGGCTTCCGGAAGTCCTTTCTCGAGGTTAACCTCAACACAAATACGAGCGCAGGTAAATTGATCCCCTTTCGGCTCCACACTGTCCAGGAAACGCCCAAGCTTATTTCCAATGTCCTTCAGAGATCCTTTCCCCTAGAGATGCAAGGGAAGATGAGGCAGCCTAACCCAAACAGGGGCTGCGTTGATCTCAGCTCCGGGATTGAACTCAAGAGTCCAGGGGGCTAAGAACAGCCCCCTCGACCCCATGAAATAGGGTCCAGATCTGAAAACTAGATCACGGTCCTCTTTCCTCAAGAAGTTGAAGACAAAAAAAACCCTGCCTAATGCACACAGAGAAACGATTCCATGCATCAGCGGCTTCCAACGGTCTTCCATCCATGCCTCCATTGTTTTGGGGCTAGGCCATAACCCCGTAAACTTTCCGATGAGGGCCTTTTCTGCTAGAAGGAGGGAAAGACTGCTAGGCTCCTCTGGAGATAGCTCCAAAGAAGGGATCTCCTCCATCTTCTTAACAAACTTAGACGAGAGAGAAGGCTTGGCTTTAGGACCTGTCGAACGAACTAACGCCTTGAAGGCTTCCAAAGGATCTTTTCCCATCTCAGCAATCGGATCTGGGGCCATCGTAGCAGGGCGGCGGCCTCCAGAGGACAAGAAGACGCTGTAGAATCAAGCAAGTCGCAGAGGCAAACCAAAACCACTGCTCCAAAACGCATGCAAAAACTTAGGAGAACGAAGGAGAAACGCTCTGAAAAACACCGATCCGCGTCCCTGAATAGGGGAACCCTGATCACCTGCTACAGACGAAGATCCATGCCCCTGTAATCGAAAAACCAGAGCGGAGGCGGCTAGGGTTTAGTAGGCCCTAGCCGTATTGAAATTCTGACTCTCTTCATTCCTCGTTCATCCCAATTCCTCCTTCAATATTTAATCATCCAGATGAAGCCTTAGATCTAGAAGCAACAACAGTTAAGGATGATCCTTCGGCAGACGAAAGCCTTCTGGATCCCGTCCGCCCAAAATCAGTAGCAGTGCGAGAAACTCGGGCTTCAGATCCTGAACCCTTTGTCCCTGTAGGTCTGGCTGTTTCAGACCCCTCTAGCGGCTCTGCAGAAACTTCTTAAACTGAAGACATTTCAGCCCCGTCTCCACCCCTTACCAGAGGGCGAAAGACCAACAAAGCGCGGAGAGAAAAGGAGGCGGCTTCCAACATTTCTTCAGGTTCTCAGAAAAAGTTGGATCCTTTCTTTAAGGGGCAAAATTCATCCCCCTCGGTTTAATGCTTTGCTTCTGTCTTCTACTTTGCTCACAGTTTGTGAGAATTTACTCATGTAAGCATTTTTCGTCATTCTCTCGAATTAGCTCAAGAAGCAGATGGGATTTGTCTCCCAAGACATTCACAAGAAGGTTGGCAGCACTGTTAGAGGTCACCAATCTTCTTCAGATTTGTAATTTTCTGATTCTGGCTTGCCAGAATGCCGCTTAATGCAACATAACCGTTCTTGTTAAAAAAAAACACACCAATCATAGTTTTAATTCAACAATCTTAGAACTGTCTTGATGTTTTGAAGAAAGAAATTTGTTACTTGCTTTTTGTGCGATTATTATATGATATATCTGCAGTTTTTGATGGACCTCAGTTACTTGAGGTGGTGGGTCGATCCTTATGTCTCAATGAACTACTATGGGCTGAACAGTTTTCAACATTTTTGATTCAGCAGTTTGGCTTGGAACAACAGTGCATATTCTGTTCGGATTCTGGTGCATTTATATGTTGATTTTCAGAATGTAGTTTTTGTTTTGTGGGGACTTTACCAAGGTTCTTATTCGCAAGAACTATATACTCTGCTAATATGTATTTCTCTCAAAATACACAGTCTGTGTATATTTTGAATGTAATTTTTTTCTCAAAATGATGATATAAAATTACGTTTTTTTTCCCACGAAAAAAAAAACACCAATCATAGTTGATATAAATTCTCATAAAAATAAAAATAAAAATAAAATAACAAAAAATAAACCAAAACTTGAGTTACACTTTAGAAATGTTAAAATAATAAACATGGTTCTATGCAATTAATGGAAAATTTTGAAAACAATAATCTCCTCCTACGAGAGGGACTAAAAAGATTTCTCCATTTATTATTTTTTATTTTAATCATAAAAATAAAATAAATATTTTATTTATGGAATAGCATTAAAATGAAGAAAAAAAAAATATCTATTTTTTTCCTCTTAATGTTAGTCATAAAAGTAAAATGAGTGATTTACTAAATAGTGGTATTCATATGTAATGTAGAGTTCTTATAATTTATATGAAATGTCACAAAGAAACTATATTTAAACAAAACTTTAATTTTTTAAGTAGTATATTTCTTATGGAAATCAAATACCTCTTATATGCACATAAATCAGATAATAATTTATATTCAAACTTCAATCATTTTTTCTCCCGAAAAAAAAAAGAAAAAGAAAAAAGGAAAAAAAAAACATAACTTTAATTTTATATATAAAAACAAGTTACATTTTTTTAAGTCAAATAGCAAAGACTTGATTTGGCCACAAGCAAAGTATCTTGACTAGATCTTCAATCTTTGTAAAAAATATTACAAAAAGTATATCATCGTATACAAAATATGTTCAGGAAAAGCTCCAGCTTATGCTTGTTACACTCCTCCATAATTTATAATTCAGAAAACACGTGAAACATCCATTTTCAGTTTATTAATCAACCAGGTAGCAACTTTTGGTGGTTCCAAAAAATTCATCCAGGTAGCAACTTTTGGTAGTTCCAAAAAATTCATCTATCTATACTCTAGTATTCCTGAAGATTTTTAGAAAAAACCACAGATGTGTTTAGGACAGTAGATAATTCAAAGAGAGTCTGAGAAATATGATTGATCTTGATCTACTATCTTACCTTATTGTTCCTAGACAATAATTCTTTCACCGCATTTCAACTTCAGTCCAATTTTCGATAGTATGTCTGCTTCCATATTCCTTTCCCTGGAAATGTGGACAAAAGAAATCTCTTCCATGCTTGATATTAAAATCTTTGATTCTGCTAGGATTGGTTGTAGATAGAGATTATGGCATTGATGGTGATCATTTAACCAAACCATAACAACTTCGATATACTTAATCATCCTTCTTGGTTTGTGAATAAATGTGTTGACTTCCCAAAATTAGATTAGACATAAACCATTAAAAATTTCAATACAATTTTCACAACATATGATTAATTTTAATGAATCTAAATAAAATGTTATGTCCTTTTACAATCTTCCCATTAATAAAATGCTATATCTTTTTATAATTTTACAATGAAATCTCACTATATTATTCAGTTTTCATCTTAAATATTTTCTCATCGGATTTTTTGCAAAAAAATATATATATATATATGGCCTACGAAGGTTAA
>LPNX011008086.1:177109-232711 GCA_001517045.1 Pseudotsuga menziesii
AGAATCACAAAATTACCTTAAATTTTTATTTAATTCATAATAGATATATCATATAAAACCAATATTACTTAAAAATAATTAATTATATTATTATAGATTTTTTCATAAAATATAATTGTGACTATTTTGTTAGATGTATATTGATCCAGGATGTGCCCAGGTGCACGCTGGGGACAACAGTTGACTGAACAATTCGAGTACTGTTATGGCGAAAGCATATAAGAAGAATCAGCAAAGCAGAAAACACACTAGGGCGACAAGAAATATACGCACAGACAATATGCAAGAATTCGAACCAATTTATTACTTTTGCTCCATGAAAGATGGAGGAATCATATTTCTATTGATCAGAAAGATGTATATTACATTAGTGTACATGCTTATATAGGATGCTAAGACGCTTGGGTGACTACCCGCTACGTTCAGTTACAAAACAAGTTATAACGGTTCAGAAGCTCAACTGTCGCAAAGCATGTTGGTATGTTGTATGTGGAGGTAGGTCTGTTGAGGTGAACCTGTCGAATGAACATGTCGAGGTGGACCTATCGAAGTCGAACCTGTTGAGGTGGACCTGTTGAAGGAGAACCTGTTGAGGCGGACCTGTCGAAGGAGAACCTGTCGATTGATGGTTGGATCATTCCTCCTTCCTTAAGAAACAATGGTCTCCATTGTGTATTCGTTGAAGGTGAGGAAACGTGTTGGCTACTTCAGTAGTAGAGTACCATTTCCCATGCATGGGGAGTTTTCCAGCTTTAGACACTGCAAACAAGGGAATGGAGTTCATCCTTGTATGGCGTATGTGCTATCCCACAATGGTGTCACAAAGAAGAGGTTCCTTAACATCTGGATGGATGTCTTCGGGTTATGATATCTGCAAGTCATTATGTTCCAACAATGGTGCATGGTATGGTTGAAGTATATCTACATTGAAAACTGGATGTAGGCCAAGTAATGCAGGAATGTCGAGCTGAAAAGCTTTTTCTCTAATATGTTTAAGGATACTGTATGGACCTTATCGCAAAGCTTTCATCTTTCTATATGGACCAGTGAAGCGCTCCTTCTTTATATGTAACTAGACCTGATCCCCAATTTGGAATGAATGAGGAATACGATGCTTATCGTGTCGGGCCTCAGCTTTTGCATTAGCTCGTTGCAACATCTCCTATGCTTGCTTCTGGATGCTGTAGATTTGATCTATGAACTTTAATGCTTTCTCCACTTCTCGTCCTTCAAATTCAGTGTCGTTCGACTGTGTCGAGGAACTAATTAAGTCAATAGGCGCTGAGGGTTGAAATTCGTAACAAATCTCAAATGGACTCTTTCCCGTAGAGTTGTGTT
This sequence comes from Pseudotsuga menziesii, assembly GCA_001517045.1. NCBI lineage: Eukaryota > Viridiplantae > Streptophyta > Pinopsida > Pinales > Pinaceae > Pseudotsuga > Pseudotsuga menziesii. The sequence goes on from LPNX011008086.1 coordinate 178,448, forward strand.
GAGCACGATTATACCTTTGTTGTATGTATGGAAGGTTTTCATCCCATGTTCGATGATGCTTGTGGTTGTACATGTGAAGCAATTGTACGACTAAGTGATTTACAACTTTTGTTTGTCTGTCTATCTGTGGATGGAAGGCTGTCGACAAAGAGAGTCTCGTGTCGAGCTGTTTCCAGAGAGTTTTCCAAAAGGTGGTGAAAAATCTAACATCTATATTGGAAATAATGGTTGTCGGGAGGCCATAATGTTTCCACACATGTTCAAAGAAGAGCAGAGCAGTCTGTTGTGCTATCGTATTCTTCTTGCATGGTATGAGTATAGCCATCTTGGAAAATATATCGACTACTACTAGTATCGCATCATGTTGATGTTTAGTAGTAGGATATCCCTTCAAGTAGTCCATAGAAATAGATTCCCATGGTTGACTAGGAACCGGAAGGGGTGTGTATAGTCCTTGTCGTCGATTCGACAGTTTAGCAATGGCACAAACCATGCACGATCAAATGTACTTGTTGATCTTAGATTTAAGTGAAGGCCAATAGAAATAATTTTGGAGGATAACAAGTGTTTTTGTGACTCCAAAATGTCCTGCAGTCTTGTTGTAGTGTGCATCCCAAATGAGCTTCTATTGGCGCTCACTAGTCGGTACACAAATTTGTCCAAGCTTGTATAGCAAGGTGTCCTTGTAGAAGTAGTCGGTAGTTGACAACTTCTCGGTCTGAAGCTGTCGATAAATTACAAAGAAATCACAATCTACCGAATACAATTGTGGCCAAGTAGTGGTGTCATAACCCTACATACTCATCATTGTAAAGTAATGGGTGGTATGCTGAGACAATCGTCTGTAGCATTGGCTTTGCCTTTCCAATACTTAATTACAAACTGAAATTGTTGCAGGTAATTAATCCACTTGAGTTATCGATTCATCTGTAGTTTCGACTGGGACAGAGCGAACTGCAAAGGTTTATGGTCAGTGAGGATGACTATTTCCTTGCCAATAATGTAGTGTCTCCATTGCTTAAGAGCTTGCACAATGGCGTACAGTTGTTTTCATACGTCAAGTACCTTCTAAAAGTGTTGTTGAAAGTCTCGGAATGAAACGGGACTGGGTGACCCATCTGAGTGATCACTATGCCGAGGGAATAGTCCGATGCATCTGTCTCAATCTCAAAGGGCTGATGCAAATCAGGTAACACAAGTACTGGTGCAGTACAAAGCTTGTTTTCGATTTGTTCAAAAGCTTTTTGTTGTGTCGGTGTCCATTTGAAGACAATTTTCCCATTTCCTTTCGTCAACTGATTCAAAGGCCATGCGATGTGACTGAAGCCTAGTATGAATCCTCGATAGAAATTTGCCAAACCAAGAAAAATTCTTGGTTCATGAATGTTTTGAGTAATGGACCAATCTTTGAGGATCTGTACTTTTTCTAGGTCTACATGAATGCCTACAGAGTCAATTACATACCCCAAATATTTGATGTTGGTCATTGCAAATGAGCATTTGTCCATGTTCATATATAGTCGATGTTGTTGGAGAGTGTCGAAGACTTGTTGAATTTGTTTGACATGTTCTTCCCATGCTCGACTGAAAATCAAGATATAGTTGAGGTAGACAATGACATATTTTCTGATGAAAGGTCGTATAAGGTCATTCATATATCTCATGAAGGTTGTAGGTGCATTGGTTAAGCCGAAAGGCATGACTAACCATTCAAACAATCCTTCCTTGGTCTTGAAAGTCATTTTCCATACATCAATGGACTCGATCGGAATCTGGTGGTATCCTGAATTGAGGTCGAGTTTCGTAAATAACTTATCACCTTTCAGATTGTCGATGAGTTCATATATCCATGGAAGAGGGTATATATTCTTCACTGAAATTTTGTTGAGAGCCTGATAGTCGATGCACATGTGCTAAGTCCCAACTTTCTTTGGAACTAAGACGACTAGACTTCCACAAGGAGAGGAGTTGGGGCGGATATGACCCTTATCGATCAAATCTTGGGTTTGTCTGTGAATCTCTTAATTTTTGAGAATGGATCTTCTGTAAACAGATGTGTTAGGTAATGAAGAACCGGGAACAAGTTCAATGGAGTGTTTTCCCTGACAATGTAAAGGTACTCTGTCGGGTGCTTGAAATATGTTTTGGTATTCTTCAAGAATTCTGTCGATATGTTGTTGTTGTTGAGAGCTGTGTTGTTCGGTGAGTCGGCTCATTGATGTAGTCTTCTTGGAATGTTGAGGCTTTATCATGATTAATGGGAAATTTTGAGCATGATTGATAAGATTCTTTATTTGTTTAGCAAATATCATATCAACCATTGATGTGGGTCGTCACTCTGCTATGTCATACCATTGATTCTAGATTTTGACAATCACCTTCTAAGGCTGTGACTGATATGTACCATATCAATCCCATAGGTTGGGTATACCGAATAGGGCATCGACTACGGAAAGTGGTGCCATGTTACATAGTACTTCATCTTCAAAAGGCTTAATGAAGTAGGCAAGTCGGCATTGTCGTGTCATCCTTAGTTCCTGTACATCCTTCATCCAACCGATATTGTAATGTTGAGGATGTGGAGTGGTGACAAGACCTAATTTCTTCACAATATATTCAGAAACGAAGTTCTTCTGGAAACCATTATCCACAATCATATGTAATGGATTTTTCTAAACCCATATTTGTGTATGGAATAGGCATTCCCATTCCTCGTCATCGACAATGGTCGAGGTTGTCGAAGTGGTTGAGGTCGAAGCCAGTAGGGTTGATGCATCTGGATCAGATTCTACCAGGGTTCTGTCGGACAAGTCGGATGTCGACAATTTTTCCAAAAATGTTTTATGAGCTTTGCATTCTGACATATCACGCCATGTTGAACTGTGATAATCACACCAATTCCCAGTAGGGGCTTGTCTGTTGTGATCCCTCTTATCTTTCTAAAATTTCTTTTTTTAATGATCTGGCTTTGGCGGAGCCGACTGAGAAGGGTTCTTGAACTTTTCTGAGTTGGCTAGTTACTTCTTGTCAGATGTTCGATCTGTTGGCTTGTTCACGAGATGTGCTTTTCCTTTCTATTTAGCTTCAAGCTTGATGGCGTAATGAAATGCATCTGCAAGCGTACTGATAGTCAGAAAATCCATCTCTTGCTGAATGTATAGGGATAAACTGCTGACGTACTTTAGGACAATCAATTTCTCTTCTTCTTGGACACTAAGTCTAGCGATGAGGCGATAGAACTTGTCGATGTAACTCTATACGGATTGGTCTTTCCATTTCCTTAGTTGCTGCCACTTCTTATACTATTGTTCAAGATACTTGGGCGGGTAGAACTACTTTTGGACATATTCAACAAATTTTATCCATGTGTCTATGGGATAGTCTTATTTTTCCATATTTGTTGATAGATTCTCCCACCAGCAGTGTACAGAGGTTGACACCTTTAAGGGCGCAATAGTGATCATTTCTGCTTCAAAGATTTGATTCACTGCATAGTAAGATTCTAGTTGTTGTACCCAATTGTCGATGGATTCTACGTCAATATTTCCTTCAAATTTCGATATGTCCAGATTCATTTGCACTTTGAAGGGGATCATTTTATCAGAGCGAGGTCACGTCAAGTATTCCCCGGAGTTCGAAGTGACTCGTATGAGAATCTCATTGAATTGGGCAAACATTTCGGTTCACTGGAGAGAGAGTGCTTTTTCTATGAGTTGTTATGGCTCGTTAGTTGCATTTCTATTGTTTGCTTCTTCATCCATATTTTCTAAAGTCGAAGGAAGTGTCTGCTTGTGTTTCTGAGTTTGCGAGCGTGTTTGAATAGGCATAAGTTAAATAACTTCGATGGAAGTGCTTATGTAACTTAAGCTCTAAACAAGATATTGCTCTCATACCAATGATCCAAGTTGTGTCCAGGTGGATGTTGGGGACAACAGTCAACTGAATGAGTCGAGTACTATTATGGCGAAAGCATATAAGAAGAATTAGCAAAGCAGGAAACACACTAGGTCGACAAGAAATATATGCACATACAATATGCGAGAATTTGAACCAATTTATTACTTCTACTCCATGAAAGATGGAGGGATCAGATTTCTATTAATAAAAAAGATGTATATTACATTAGTGTACATGCTTATATAGTACGCTAAGATTCTTGGGTGACTACTCGCTACATTCAGTTACAAAAGAAGTTATAACGGTTCAGAAGCTCAACCGTCGTAGAGCATGTTGGTATGTTGTATGTCGAGGAGGACCTGTCGAAGGTGAACTTATCTAATGAACATGTTGAGGCAGACCTGTCAAAGGAGAACTTGTTAGTTGTTGGTTGGATTAAATATTCTAGTTATTTTTATCTAATTATACTTATGATTATTATTTTTACATAGATAGTTGTTTTGTATGACCAAACTACAATTATGAATTTAGCACAGTGTGGTAACTCAGTTGGTTGAGTCACTAGGGACCAAGCCTTCTGGTAGTCGAGGCCATTGGTTCAATTCTCAGGGTCCTCCGGGGTTAGGCACTCATGTTGGTGACGGGGATAGGCTCCAAAATAGCCTAACAATGTGAGGCCCCTTCAAGTGGCCCCCTTGGAAGATTTTCTGGATGTAGCAACCCGATCTTTGGAAGTGGACCACATTAAAAAAAACTACAACTATGAATATTTTTTTAGATAGATATGATTTTGATGAAAAAACTAAAATTATGACTATTGTGTTAGTCTTAAATTTCATTTATTTCACTCTATTCATATTAAATAGGAAATTTTAATTGTATATCACTCTTCACAAATTTCAAGACCAATCATTTTACTTATTTGGTAATAAAACACACTTTATGTACTAGTGGTCCATGAAACTCTATACCAATTTACCTAAATTCCTTGGAGACATAATTTCACCAAATAAATGGCATCGAGTGTGTACTTGTCCCTTTTGTACTTCCTCATTACCTTATCGAAGATTAGATGACAAGCAAATTTAACATGTGGATTATTGATTAAGGATATGACTACTATGCACCCAACCTGCTTGGTTGTGTATATGTCATAAAGGTTGGGCTCATCTTTCTTGCGATCGTGCTTACAGCCACCATGGAATACAAACAAAATATACGGGCCTTCCATGGACAGGACCATCGACATGTGGATATAATTGGTATGAATGTGGTAGGGTTTGTCCATCCACAAAGAGTGGCCATGTACCACATTGATCATAATTGTTTTGTATTGCATAAATTCATTAGTGGTGTCAAACAGGGAAAGTATCTTAGAATCACAAGATTCAACTTGTGCAAGGGTTCAAATGAGGTTTTCATATTGTAAAGAGCTCTTTATATCCAACGGCACATAATCCAAAAACACATTTGGTTTCATGTCTGGAAATAGATCCTTGTTGAGAAGTAATTGTTGACTAACGAGTCTTCTCAACCTTCATGCACACATCGCCTATAAATTGCACCCTCGGATTACAAAACTTTATTGACACAACCTCCTTATTGTGGGTAGAGGCATTCGATATAGAAGCTTTAGTGCTTGATTCTTTACCTGTGATTGTTATTCCTCTGCAATAAACAACCTTGATCTCTAGTCTGGCTCACAAACTAGAAGCTTACATGCACACTCAAGAAAACTTAAAGGGGTTAAATGTGACAATTAACTCTTACACAGTGAACAAAGTGGACGCTTAGGTTAAATTAGGTTCTTTTAACCATTCAACCACATTTAATGTGAGAATCAACAGGTTTATTTATTGAAATGTGTTGAAGCTATGACACCCTTCAACTATTAATGAATATTTGCTAAGAATGATTTGACTTAAAGAAACCTCTAAACATGTGTAATCGACCCTTAAAGACTCTCACCAACTTGAAGGATAACCCAAATGACTAAATACAAATTCATGGACAACAACTAGAAACTCGACTAAACCAACAATATAGACCCTACCTTCTTTGGACACTTGCAGAACCTCAAGACTCAATTGTTGGAATAAGAATAAAATACATGACATTTCTCCTTGACCACATGCATTTGACATAACAAACAAAAACCTTCAATAGAGGAAGCACACTAACCTGACATCGTTGGCATTTTTGGCATACCAATCTAAACAATTTAAAATACTAAAATTGACTAAACTGACATTGGCAGGCACAACAAAACCCATACAGAACCACAAAACCTACCCTATCTCATTGCTTATGACATGAGTGCTTGAAATGATAGTTCAAAGAGTTGTAGCATAGGGATTCCAGTGAGTGACATTCCACATCCAAAGCTAAGGATACCATCAAGTTGTGTTAATTGAACAACTCATGATTCTTTTAGTTTCACAATCTTAAACGAACTAAGATAATGCATTTGAATTTTACCTATCTAATTGAGATATTTACTATCATATGGAAGAACCAAATAACCCTTAGCAAAATGCTTTATCTTAATGTGTCTACCATGCCATGATTTCTGACTCGCTTTTTCTACAATTGCATGAATATTGGCTAAAAAGATGGAATCCTCCAACTGTATAAGTTCTGCCAGCCATTTTGCCAGTGACTCATCCTCTCTCATTTGAGTAGAAGTTGCGATATATAAACTAGAAACAATAAACTTGGTTGGGACAATAGCTTCCTTACCATAGATTAGGTGAAAGGTTGCATGCTTGTGTAGCCTCCTCATTATAATTCGGTAGGCCAATAATACTACATCTACATGTTGTCCTGGTCATATTTGTTAGTAAAATAGACCTTAGCAAATCAAGTCTCCAAAATTTTAATGAAAATGTATACAGTTCCATTTCCCTAAGGATGATATGGATTACTCTTATGATGTGGGATGAGAAATTCCCTAGTCAGAGTTGTGATAGTGGTGCTCGTGAATTGCATCCCTTGGTCATCGATTAAAGTTATGGGGCATCAAACTAGGTGATAATATTTTTTAATATAAAAAAAACAGCAATGTCTATACAACAGTCACATACAAGCTCAACTTCTGCCCACCTAGTCAAGTAGTCAGTTGTGGTAATTATATAACTCGATTTGGAATGGTGAGTTAGTAGGTTATAAGGACCAATAAAATCCACAGCCCATTTTTCAAATGGCTGCAAATCACGAATGAGATGCAAAGGAATTTCATCTCTTTGGGATGTTCTTCCAACTCGTTGGAATACATTGCAAGTCCTAGCATAGCCCTTTGAATCTTTAAACATTTATTGGCCACCATAATCCAATTTATAAAACCTTCTTAGTTGTAGTTGCTCTCCCAACATTGACTCCTTCAACCCCTGCATCGCATTCCCATGAAATTTCCTATTGTTTGCGGTCTATATCCCACCTACACAAAATCCAATCAATACCCAATTTATATAATTATCCTACAATAACTAATAATCTACAGCCCAAACAACTAGGTGATGTTTTTGGAGTTGCGAAATAATGCTTTGACGCATAAACCATGGTTAGAAATAAACCAATCTCTTCTAAATAGTCTAGTATGTCCTCGATATGAAATAATGTGCCATTTGGCAGCCAATTTTTTGTATGGTCGTCAAACTCACCTGACTTCAATCAATATAGATTATCAGTTTCCAAATTATGCTACCCTAGTTCCACTACCTCCTTAAAGAAAAACTCCTAAACTAATAACAACCATATCCAAATTCGTCCTTCCAAAACTGGCTTATTCACCAAATATTTCAATGTAGAGAGTTCAATAAAAAATTAAAATGGTCACCCAACATATATTGATGGAAATTATGCAATGCATACACCATAGTTATCCTTTCATGCTCAGTAGTGGTATAGTTGTGTTCGAATTGAGATAACTTTCTATTATCGAAATAGATAGGATGGTCAAGACCACCTTCATTAGGTTGCATTAGGAAAACTCCCAAATCAATAGGTGACACATTCACATGTACATGAAATTCTAAATTCCAAACAATGAAAACAAGGATAGGAGCAATTACCATCTTTTCCTTGATTAACACAAATGCCCTACCATATTTTAGATTCCAAAGTAATGCTTCGATCTTCTTCAAAAGTTGCTATAATAGGGATTTCATAGTAGCATAGTTAAGAATGAATCCCTAATAATATCCAGTATGTCCCAAGGTTGAATGAAATTTCCAAACAAAATTAGGAGGTGGAATGTTTACAATAACAACAGTTTTGGCAGGATCAACCAAAACTCCTTCACAACAAACAATGTAGCCCAACAAATTACCAAACTGAACATAGAAGACACACTTCTTCAAGTTTACTAAATTCTGAAGGTGACGACATTTGTCAAGCATTAGCCTTAGGAGACTACTATGCTCTTACATCAAGCTATAAATAGTCCAATCATCCATGTAAACTTCCAAAAACTTGCGCATAAATTCTCTAAAGGTAGTGACTACAATCCTTTAGAAAATTGTAGGAGTATTCTTAAGTCCAAAGGGAATCACATTATAGGTAAAATAACCCCATTTTGTGGTGAATCTATTCTTTTTTATCTTCTTTTGAAATTATAACCTGATGGTAGCCTGAAAAATTGTTACTGAAAGACCATGTTTCCTTTCATTCCACTTGATCTAAGGCCTTGTCGTTGAAGGGGGTAGGAAAATGATCATCGACGCAAGTTGAATTAAGGGTGCAAAAATCAACATATACCCTGATATCATTCGAATCCTTGCTTTGGATCAGAATTGGGAAAATCCATTCATAGTCATCCACATGGAAAATCAATTCAATTGCCAACATGTGATCAATTTCCTTCTTGACCTTCTCCTTAAGCCTAGGGTTGAGTTTGTATGGGAGATGCTTGATAGGTTTTGCATTGGATTTTAGGGTAATCCTCATCTCACCCAGATCACCCTGGATTTATTTTATCTCTATAAATTTAAGGAAATAGGTCTTCATACTCTTTAAGTAGAGTAATAATTTTGGATACAGTTTCCTCATTCTAATAATCCCGCATAGATGCCATCTTGGATTTATCTTTAGAGCCAATTTTAATTTCCCACTGATGATTGGATATACACAACTGGATATGAGAGTACACTAATGGAGAGCTATCCATAGCTTTCCAAGACATCTTAGGAAGAATATTAACATCAAACCCAAGATCCAACATGACATCCTTGATATCATACCCAACTACCTAAGCATCTAATATGAATTTCCTCTCTATGTGTTTCTTGCTTCTCCTTATTATATTAGTTTCTTTTTTTTTTCATTTTGGGGAGGTTAGGTAAGATCATATTTTCCTCTTCCTCAAATCCAACAATATTTCTCAACTTCTGCATTAAGATTTCATATTCTAGTATATCAACAAATAGGTTAAACTAGAGGCTAATAAGTTTATTATAATTACCTGAGGATTCAACTTCATATTTATTTACACAGCCAAGGAAAGATGGATTTAGACCCATACTTTGATATCTATCGTGTTTTACAGTTGTGGGTGATGAAGGGGCTACTATATGTTGAAATATATCATAGGCATTTTTTTAAAATTGACCTTTGTTTAATGGGGTTGAACCGTGGTGCCTTTGGACTTTCTTTTTGAGTCTTTGGAATCTTGAAGTAACTATCATTAGAACTCGTCCAGGCCCCACCATGAGTGACAACATTAATGGTTGGTCCAATTGCATTATTTCCATCTTAGGGATCTGAGTTAATCAAGTTTGTTAACATGTTTCTAACTTTGTATTCCCATTTTGCAATTAGTTCGAGGTAGTCCTCAGTATTCTGGGTATTCACCCAGCAATAATTATACCATGAGCATGATGGTAAAGGACAATTCCTAACATTTTGGGTAACCTCACTAGAATTGTAACATCAAATGAATCTACTTTGGCCACCTATTCTCCCTCCTAATCTATAATCACTCCTCCTTCCTCGACCTCGACCTCCCCTTTCTTGACGTTGCATAGCGACATATATCCCAAATGCAGAACGATTGAATCTATCTGCTAATGCATCCCAGGCTCTCCATTTATCCACATCGTGGTTTGAATAACCACAAAAATCACAATACACAATATTACTATTAGGTAGATACTTCTGCAGAATAGGAGAATGTCGAGGAGAATGCCTATAGGCCTTATAGATCTTGCAATATTCTATAGGTTGAGAGTTTTGCATATTTGTGAAAACATGGTACTACACGTGTCCATGGAAAGGGGTATATGTACCTAATTGTGCAACTCGCGATGAGGATATTCTTGGGTTTGGTCCTGATAGGGAATTGAAAGTAAGTCCCCCTATTAACCTTGGACATTCGAAAGCATGATGCCCTTCTATCATACACCCAGCTCACTGTACATGTTTTATTTAACCAAAACGATTAATTTTTTTATTTAAAAAAAGAATAGATTGGGCTTGCACCCACTTACAAATTGTTCCGAAGAATTCAGCTTCTTACATCCAAAATACTTTTGTCATGTATTGGGATGCATTAGACAAGATCCTTCATTCACTCTTAACATTCCAGGAGGAAGAAGACATCCCTGATTGGCTTTGAAATCTGCCATTTTGTTCAAATTGTGAAGAATGTGGTAAGAGTTAACTGAATCACAATCAATCAAAATAAAGTGCACCCTTTGCTTGATCACATTCAGGATAAGAGAATTAAGCATTGAATTAGAATTTAAGGTTTTGATGATGATCTCAGAATCTCTAAATATTTGCAAGTTATTATGGCCTGCTTCCTTTGCAAGTTGGAAAGCTTTCAGGAGAGCAAATAATTTTGCCTGATTATTTCTAGTTTTCCCAATTCCCTAGCTGAAACTAGTTTCTATTTTTCCACCTGGATAAAAAATCAATCCCCCCGCCCCAGCTTTCCCCGGGTTTCCTTTTGACACCCCATCAAAGAAAATTGAGGCTTTATTTTTGGATTGCCACCAATCTGGAAATTCTTTTTTTTTCTGAAAGTCTAACCTGCCATTACAGTTTAATAACAGGCCTACTTAAGCCCTTCTGAATTTTATCCACTCTCTTCAAACCGAGCCAATTGTGTTCGGCGTCTAAATTAGTGTTGACTATTCGAATATTTCCTGCTGCTTCCAAGAGAAAAGCCTTAGCTTTTGATGCTACAATTTCTGTTTTCGGCATTTTGTTGTTGAAGATCAAATCATTTCTAGCCAGCCAAATTTTTCACCAAATGAATTTTGGAATGGCTTGCCAGATTTTTCTCCAAACATGACTGGAAGAGAGAGTATCGGGATACCTTGATTTCCAATTTTTAAATAGAGTAACAGGTTCAGCGGATAAAGGAAAAAAAGAAATAGGCAGCCCATGCAAAACAAGAGCCCATACTTTTTGAGCAAAATCACATTCAACCAAAATGTGTGTTGTAGATTCACCAGATTGTTGGCAGAAGAAGCACCTGTATGGTCCAAAAAAACCTCTTTTAATCAAGTTTTCTCCAGTTAATATTTTCTGGTGCATTATAGTCCAAATGAAATTTTATTTTTTGGAACACTGGGCATATCCCATACCATTTTCCACAGAGTTGCGTTGTGTGTGCCTGGAGAACCAGGCTGGGCTGAATACATATGTTTGAACCCAATTGCAGTTGAATAGGAACCGTTTATTCCCCATCCCCACATATCTTTGTAGTCACGATGAATTGGAGTGAGACCAGTCAATTTTTCAAAAAGCAATTTTTTGTGAACAAAACAGTTTGCTAGGTCATGATCTGTCAGAGAGGGGAGGGACCAAGCGGTCCAATTTCCATTGGCATCCCATTCGGTTATATCAAACATTCTATTAATTCCTTTGCTCATAAAAAAAAATAACTCCATAATAGAATCATCATTCTGTAATGAATTGTGGCCATTAATTTTGTCCTCGCACATAAGAGTATTTATGCCATTGCCTAGGATTTGATACAGATGCTAGACGAAGAAATTAAGACCTTTAGTACATAAATTCCATATATTGGATCCTTTAGGGGTGTTTGCAAATTGAATATTTCTTAATGTTCCTCCATGAATATATTTTTTCCAGAAGAGATGACTAACCGGATGCTTTTTGTTGGAAAACAACTGCGATAATAATTTGCATCCCATTGCTAAATTGGACATTCTTGGATATTTGGTTTGCAAACCACCTTCAAGAACATGTTTTTTAATAATTTCCCACTTAACCAGGTGCATGCGGTTTTGCTTTCCTTTCCCATCGCTCCATAGGAAGTCTCTGATCAGTTTTGAAATATGATCCATAATAGCTTTAGGTTCCAGGAGTAAAGAATATTGGTAAATAGGAATAGATGACAGGACTTATTTGATCAGAATGACCTTGCCTGCCTTTGTAAGCCAGTGACCTCCCCATGAAATAATCTTTGCTTTAATCTTATTAACAATTTCTAGCCATAAGGAAGGATTATTTTGTCCCAAAGTGAGAGGTAGACCCAAATATTTGACCTTATCCCAAGTGTCATAACCTTCAAAACCCAAGATCTACGAGATTTTATCCATTTTTGGTTGACTTGTATTCCAACCGTACATTGCACTCTTGCGGTTATTGATAAGAGCCCCAGAAATGATACAAAAATGGTGCATAATTTCAGAGAAGACTCTTGCAATTTTTAAGGAAGCTCCACCCAAAAGAAAGGTGTCATCTGCGAAGAGAGCATGGTTAATAGCTTCAACTCCAGCTGCTGAAGTTATGCCCAGAATAAGCCCATTAAATTTTCCCGCGGTTAGCTTTCTACTTAGAGAATCAGCCATAAGAATGTACAAGAAAGGCGATAAAGGACGGCCCTGACGAAGCCCCCTGGAAGCTTGGAAGAAATTTGTTGGTCTACCATTTACTAATGGATCTATCCAAGGATTGTTAATGCAATCTTTGATCAAGTTCAAAAAGGCAAAACTAAATCCAAAAGAGTGGAGTACAGAGAAAAGAAAGGAATGCTTTACTCGATCAAAGGCATTTGCCATATCTAGTTTGATAAGTATGCCCTTTTCCTTCCGAAGAAAACTAGAATCCATAGCTTCCTGCACTTGAATAACATTATCCAGTATATGTCTCCCTTTTACAAACCCTCCTTGCAGAGGATAAATCAGCTTCCCAAGCAAAGGCTTAAGTCTAATTGCTAAAAGTTTAGAAAGAATTTTATAAGACACATTACACAAAGAAATAGGTCTAAATCTATCAAAGGAGGATGGATTATCTTCTTTAGGAATTAATGCGAGAAAGGTGGAGTTTGTGCATCCACCCACTTTGGCTTTTTCCTGAAAATATTTTACCATTCAGAGAAGGTCTTTCCTAATGACTGTCCAGCAGATTCGATAAAAGTGAATAGAGAATCCATCAGGGCCAGGAGCACTGTCTGACTTCATGGACCATATAACATCAATAATTTTTTGTTCCGTAAAAGGCTGCATTAGCTCTTCATTTTCTTCCTTACTAACCAAACTAGGAATATTGGACAAAAAATTAGAGTTGTAATCTGAGTTAGAAGAGCCTTCTTCCCTATAGAGTTTCTGGAAATGAGCTTCAGCGAATTGTTTGATTTGAGAAAATCCTTTTACTATTTCACCGGACTCGGAGGATATTTCTGAAATATTATTTTTAGAAATTCTGGCTCTGCACTGCTTATGAAAGAAAGAGGTATTCCTATCTCCAGCGTTCAACCAAGTACTTCGAGACTTGAGTCTCCAATATTCTTCTTCTCGACTGAAAGCTTGGAAGGAATTAAACTAAGATTTTTTCTCTTTTTCAAGTAAAGTTGGAGTAATTTTTGTCTCTTCCATTTCAAGTTAGATTTTATTTAATTTTTGAAGGGTTTCTCTCCTTTCAGTGATTGGATTTTTTTGAGAATGTTTGACCCAATCCTTTAGCGTTGATTTAGTATTAATGAGCTTCCTCTCCCAAATAAAATTTGGGGATCCAACAACTGGAAGGTCCCAAGCCATTTTTACAATACTAAAAAATCCATCACTGTCTTTCCACAATGGCCTGGAATGGAATGGGATGGGACCAAGGTCCTCTTCATCTTCGATCTGTAGTAGAATTGTCTTATCATCAGAGGCGATCTTAGGCAGAATACTGAGGAGATGACTTTTTTATTAGACAGAAAGAGATCTTCACTAGAAAATGATCTAGTCTAGCTAGATTGGGGGTAGCTCACATAGCTCACATCTCTATGTGAGCTACCCCCAATCTATTATTTGACCACGTAAACCTTCCACGTTTTGGTTTGAAGTCTATCAACTCCCAAGATAGTATGAATTTATCCACCAGATTCAACAAAGGGTCTTTCCTATAAATGTCACCTGATTTTTCCTTTTCATTCAATATAATATTTAAGTCACCAACGACTATGACATTTGAGAAAGAGTTAGAATCGAGAAATTCTGCCAGCGAATTCCAACAGACTCTTTTTTCCTGAATATTGACCAGCACATAGAGATTAAAGAGGCAGAATGATTGCTTACTTGGAATTTGACAAAGTTTTGTGAAGATCCAGTGCTGTGTAGTGAAGGAGTTTTCAAGAGTAAGCATTTGCTGCCCATAAAGTGGCAATTCCACCAGCAATGCCTCTGGTACTCACCGCCTTACCAACATTAGCTTTCCATATTTTCCAGCTAGTGGAAATAAGACTATCCTCATTGATTTTAGTCTCTTGGAGCATAAGAACGTATGGAGAAGCCATTCTTATAAGGTCATTAACAACTTCATCTTTTGGAGAATGGCCAAGCCCTCTACAATTCCAAGAGACCAATTTCATTATTTGACTGAGGGGTTAGGACCACCTCTGGATTGGGTGTTCCTTGTAATTCACATTTCTATAGTTGGTTGGCTCCCTTGCATCTTAAGGCGTTCGAATTCTTCCTCCCGAACTGTCTTTTGAGATTTTTGCCCTTTTTGGATGACTTCTCTGATGGATCTTCTTCAGATGAACCGGAATTGTCAATAGGTTTTTTTTTTTTTGCCATTTCTACGTAGGTAGGAGAATGTCCTTCCATAGGGATTTTGAGAGCTGACTCAATAGAGCCTCTGACTTCTTCATTTGATTGAAATGGAGAAAGAGGAACTTCTCCCTCTTCGAGAACAGAAAGCACTTGTTCTTTTGGGATGCTCAATACTGCAAAATTGTTTTGAGTTGATGGTTCCTTCAAAGCTGCTCCATTTTCTTGCTGGTTCTACCCAAGAGATTTGCTACTTGTCCCCATTTCTAATCTTTGACCAAAGACTTTATTTTCTTGCTTTAATGAGTTTGGTTTTTGAGCTTTGGTCCATTGATCTCCTTTTTCTTTATCAACTTCTTCCTCAACTTTTTTCTTGCAAGTTCTGGAAAAATGTCCATAACCATGACAAAATATGCACTTAAAGGGTAGTTGCTCATAGTCTATCTCTTGAACATAATACCAGTCAGCTACAGTCAAATTAATATCTTCAGGTAGACCTAACTCCAAATCCACTTCAACACAAATTCTGGCACATGTGTACTGATCTCTACGGTCAACCCTATCAATCTATTTCCCCATTGTGTTTCCTATAGCTTCTAGGGATCCCGAGTTCCATCAATGGAGAGGTGGATGCGGCAACCTAACCCAGATAGGAACAACAGAGGTGACATCTTGGTTCGGATCAAAATTTGGAGTCCATTTGTTTAGGTAGAGCCCTTGAGGCCCCATGAAGTATGGCCCATTTCTAAATATTAAGTCTCTATCAGCTGAATTTTCAAAAAGAAAAAGATTGTATCCCTTACCAATCAGGTTGATGCAAATGTCTTCCAAAATGAGAGGTTTCCAGTTCCTTTGAACCCACCCTACAATAGCCATAGGGGAAGGATAAAGACCGGTGAATTGGCCAATGAGCCCCCGATCAGCAATATTAAGAGCAGTTATGGCAAGTTTGATCCACTAGAAGGGATACCTAGGGGATATTGTCAAGTTTCTTTAGAAAATATTGTTGGTTAGGGGATAGTTTCCTCTTGTTTCCTGAAGCTGTCAGTCGCCTGAAGGCAATACCAGGGTCAGGGGGATCCCCTCCATCCATCCCGCCTCAGTAGAAAATCCAAAAAGCTTTGAAACTCCTGCGATCTTCAAGGACCAGAGACAACTCCAATCTAACTAGATCAAGAAACAACTCCGATCTAGAAGAAAGATAACCAGTCAAGTTGGCAGCCTGTCTTCAAGATTGAAGTATCTCAGCACGAGTCTCTTGTTGAGGATAAACAACCTCAACCTCCATCTCAAGGAAAAAGGATCTTGATGGGAGCGAAATCAAATACACAAACTCCACTTGCAATTAGCAGCAGCAACGAACTCCTCCAGTATCGTGAACCTCCAAGGAAACATGATGATCTGAAAAGAGAAGATCTCACCAATAGCCTAAGCATAAGAATGTTTGCAAAGACCTCCAGAGAAAAAATTCTTGGTAATAAACCACCTGAAGAGAAACGAACTTCTCCCCTCACGTAGACAGTGACAACACAACTCAAACCACGCCTTCTTCCAAGAGACTTCACTTCCAATCTTCCTACAAAAAATAATCACAGATCAAGACAACACCCTCCACCAGTAGTGGAAAGGCAAAGACCTCTGAGGACCAATCCACCAGCAACCAGGAGGAAAGCCAGGGAAATCAGTGATTCAAGAAAATTTTAAAAGGTTCTTGGAGCCAAAAAAATGCTAGTTCAAATTTCAATTCAGTTCACTATACATGTTCATGACCTACCTTAGGAAGGATAAAATCATGAATTTTTTTGGTTGATGTAGCAATCTAATTATGGACTTGCAATAAGTCAAGTCTTGACATAGATATAGAGGCTCTATTACTCTCGAGATACTTAGCCATAGCCTCAATTTTCATGGCATGAAGTATCAATGGTTTGTTGGGACATGGGAATTATAGTTAATGGAAGCATTCCTTGAATAAACTAATCTTTGTTATGTGTATCATGAATAAGAGAGGAAAAAGTACTCAATACATCCCAAAATCTTTGAGCATATTCCCAAGCCGACTATCCCTCATATTGTCGAATTTCCTTCAACTATGTTATTCCATATTGTTATGGTTTTGGTAATTGGAGTTTTGCAATAAACAATTTCTTAACCTCTGGAAATGGAAGAGATTACATGTTGGGAGAATGTTCCACACATTTCATATACCACTGTAGAACTTATCCTCTTAATTTGTTTTGGAACATTATCGATTCAGAGCCATTTGGAACCGCTTTTGACCTGTAAATAGTCTCACACAAGAATCAATGTTGTTTTGCATACTCTTTAGACCCCTTGCCCCAAACGTTTAGGTATATCATGGAGGATCCACCATGTACCCCAATCATCCTAGTCAATGGAGTCCCTACCATAATGAATCCTCCAGGACCTGGCTGCAAAATCAAATTTGAAGCCACAATTGGAGTCGAACTACCAATACTATTCTAACCTCTCAATGTTGTAATAATACTAGAACCACTATTATTTCCTCCTTCTATTGTACCAACTAGATGACAACTACTACTATGATTATGAGTGTACAAACGTAAATATAAAGTAGAACTATAAAAAGTGAGTAATGTATGATTTAGAGGTACTTGGGGAGTGGTTGACATTGGGATGGATGCATGGCTTTTTGTCCTTTCTTATTCATGCAAGGTAGGTTCAATTGTTCAATTGCTTTCATTCTCATACAACTCTATTTGTTCCACAACATGTACTAGGATTTCATATATTGTTATACCTCTCTCTCTCAAACGAGAGTTGGCTAGATCTCGACTTCTCTTCAACTTCCGCAACTCATTCATCATCTCCTCATTACTTCCTACTTCACACACATTCTTTCACAACTATTCAGTGCTCTTAATTTCCATTCGCATTTGTTTCTTCCACCGTTTCTCTCTAATTTTTAACCTTTTTAGAGCTCACTCAACCATTATTCAATCTTCAAAATCCCCCCATCATTGGTTTTGTTCACCTTCTACAACTTGCCAACATCATTATCGTCCACTTCCCTTGGAAACATCACTATTGGTTTTTATTCTGCTATCAAATTCAAAGTAAATGGAAAAACTCCTTCTTCCACGAATTAGACCTTGATCCATAAATTGATTTCACTTATTAACCTTTCTTGATTTCCCTTTTAGAGATCCGCTTTTGTGTTTGAGAATGATTGATTTTTTTTGTAGCAAACTACATGATATACCCATTGATCGTATTCTTCTTCTAAAAATAAATTGCTTAAACTGTCTAATGGTCAAGTTGATTTAGTGTCACTAAATCAATCGTATTCCACTGAACAGTCCTTCTTCATCAATCTCTATGGTATGGGGATTTCGCAAGTCTTTTTAGTTACTTATACAAACTTACTAGAAAACACACCAAATATCCCATATTGCCACCATACAATGCAAACCACCTATACATACCGGATTCCATTTTCAAAACTAAGCATTTTGCAACACAAAGCCTTTGAACCTCTTTTCCCACCAATATTATTATGGTGCTTATAGATCACATTTTCCATTCATCTAGTACTTCCCAGTATGGAAATAGGTCCCAACAATGTAACCATTTTTTGGTGCAAAGTTCGAGGTCAGGATCCTTATGCAAGAGCCAACAAAGGTTCATTTTAGTTTTGTCATGTTGGCATTTTTTGATCTTTTGAAAAAAGAAGAAAGTCTCACTTGAAGCGTAGTCAAGCCCATTGATATGTGAGGTAAATGCTAGTGAGCGAACATAAGTGCAATTGCAGAGTTCATTTTAATGTGAGAATAAAGAAACATTGTGTAACATTACACACCATATATGCATAAACAAACATAAATTATAACACAATTTCATCCATTAAGCATTCACCATGCCTACATCACATATCAAAATTTTAAGGGGAACTAAAAACTTCATTATTTATGATTCATTCCATAGCAAGAACATAAAAGTACAAGTTTTCCAAGATCTATGGATATGTATCCCACAACTTGGATCACAACTATTGTATCCCTCCCTTTTACAAATAGCTTACGAAGATAACTCTCTCCCCAACCCCATCCCCTAGCTCTTCATGATCTTTTATACAAATTACAATAGTTAGTCATGATCGCGTCAAGACGGTTACAACCCAACTGCTTTTACTTTATTGCATTAATATTATACTTATATTTCTCTAGGTCCTCTTGTTCAATTCTTTATGCGTTGATTGCCCATCCATATTCCATGACCAAGTCTTCAAAAATGAATGTGGCAACGTTGTCCATATTGTGACATATTCCAAAGATACACTAATGATAACACCACTCTCCAATGATGTTGCTTCTACTTGTGTGGGTTTGTGTCCACGTTGTGAACTATTATAAAGATAAGCTCCCTCTCTCATGCTACAATCTTGTACTTTCTTTTTCACTTAGCCCTAATTAAATTGCTTCCTTTTTTGGAGTTGGAGTTGCCCTAAGATCCATGTTGTGGAGAAACACCATTATATAGTAGTTTTTTTTGTGGAAAACAAAAATTATTTTTTTATTAATAAAAAGACAAAAATATATATTACAGATGTTGATCAACATTCAAAACGCCTAAATCCCACGGGGGTTGGAGCAATTAGTAATGAGTAATTGGGATGAAAATATGTAAATCGAAGGTCACGAGTTCAAATCCCCCATGGGTACTTACTTACAAAAGAAAACATTCAAAAATCCTAAAGAAGAAACATGACTATATCCGTGACAACATCAATATACTTTTGCCTAATAATTTTTATAAGAAAACAGAATCAAACAATGTCTTTCTTCAAATACAAAGCATATATATAGTGGTCATTGAATAATAGTTGGTATAAGTGACTGTACAACCCTTTATACATGCTCCATAAAAGTTCGTACTACAACCTTTCACAAAAAATAAAATAAATAGATATGTGGTCCTTAGGGATAATGGTATATTGTATTATTTGTGCATATTTGTTTTCAGTTACCCAAGAAATGAATTTAAGAGTCACTTTAACCTCTTAGAAGATGAAAACCAAAGGTTACTCTTCATTGTATAAATATCATATTGATGTTGATGCAATCTCATCCTAACATTGGAGTTATTGATGTTCAATTAGTGGTATCATATCCTTAGGATTTTAAATCCATGATTCCTTGGTATGTGTTGTCTTGAGAACTGTGGAATTTCGCAAATTCACTAGAGATTCCCTTTGTGTAATATATTCTATATGCACTGTAATTCTAACCATATTTTGTTACAGCTTAATGTAGTGTTACTTGTCTCCTCTTAGTTTGCACACACTTTTTAACCGCCTTGTGGCATTCTACCTTTGTGTTTGGTGTTTTATATATGTGTTTTACATACTATATGTACTTGCCTTCGTTATGCCTTACCTCCATGACCACAGGTGCCATTCACTTTGACATGTGCATGCTAACCCTAATATGCAAAAACATGTTGATGCCCCATCTCTCATCATTGCAATCTATGTCCATGCTGTGTGTCTTCTTGATTGTATTGAGTATTGCCTTTGGTCTATGTGTGTTGAGCATTGCATATTGATATATGCAACTACTTGTGACCTAGTGTTATCTTCAAATGCAAAATAGGGTCGGTAATTCTGTTTGATAGAGCATTTTTTACCCAGTAATCACTAACTTGTTCTTCTGGAACTTGGTGTAGAATACCAAAACAAGAATTGAATCCAAATAGATATAATGAATAGTACGACAAAAAGAACAAACAAAAGATGCATGAGATTGATGATTTGGCACACAAGAACACCAAGCATGACTTCTCTATCCATTGTTATATTTGAACTGATCCTTTTGGTTACAACTCCAAATATAAACTTACAGTAGTGTGTTAAGTATGTTGCTAGAGTTTCCTATGTTATAGTGAATGGTATGATTGAACAACATAACTTCGATTCATAATTTTTTTGCAACTATAATTTCATTTAAAGACTTTAGTGTTATAATACTATCCATTTAAATTTTGTTCACTTTACACATGATCCATTTCAAATCTTGAAAATGAAAATTTGTTATAAAAGATGATAAAATACTCTCCAAAGATTTTCAACATTGTAGAATTAAACTTACAATTTGAGTTTGAGTCTAGGTTGAAATAATTTAGTTCATGAAGATGCATTCTTTGGTTTCAATTGTTAGATTCATACTCGATGACTAGGACAACTATCCATAATGGTTGAGGAAGATCAAGTATACCCTCATCTTCAATGATTTGTGCAGTGGCATCTATGAAGAAGAGGGTGATGCTACACCTAAATAAACTACAACAAATAAAGAGCTTGTTATATGGAAGAACAAATATATGAAGGAATATGCATTGATTTTTGCTATAGTAATTGCAAAGGCAAGTCGACAAATCATAAATGCTAAAAATCTGTATGGTGCTTTGAAGAAATTGAAGGATTTGAATGACACACACAAAATCGAAGCTAATTCTTTTTTCCCTATGGAAACAAGTGCTTTTATATTAATAAAAAAATGGTTGCGACCATACCAAACAACCTATGTACATCATTATGTTCCAAAATAGGAAACCAACATATACCTTTACGAAATACAAAATTCTTGCCTCACACCAGTCATAAACTACAAGACTTCTGATTTTAGCATTTATTTTACTAAACTAGACCTTACATAAATGACCAGCTATAAATACACAAATAAACTTCATAAAAAAATTTCAAAAAAAGTAGGGCCTAACCTCTACAACATTGTTTCTTTATTCTCGACATCTAAAGGAAGGTGTTGGAGCAGGGCCCCGCAACTACAGGAAAAGTTGCTGTATCGGGACGGGAAATTCAAAGGAAACAGTACCCGAGCGGCCAAGAAGAGAGAGCTCAACCACTGCACTTAAGGCAGCGGCGAAGACAGGAGGGCTCAGCTACCCTCATAAAGAGAAAAGGAGCAACGGGTCGAGATATTGAAGACAAAGGACAGAAAGGGAGCGACCGAGGAAGCGACGCCTGTACCCACGATTAGCGCCGGGAAGCGTGGAAGACTGTAGAAAGCTGTGGTGTGACGGAAAGTGGCAAGTTCAAGGTACAGATAGGCCGACTGTCATAAGTTAGGGTTTTTGGGTTACTGTTGGTAAAGGCCCACAGTGTTGTATTATGGCGAGACCTTCGGGCCGCCTATAAAAGGATGTATTTTGTATTGTAAAAGGTTAGACACTGAGTTAGCTATCCAGACAATTAACTAATCAGAGAGTCAGTTAGTCTGTTAGCTCATAGTCATTTTGTATTGTAAAAGAGTCGAGCTCTGGCTCTGTTATTCAATCTGTAGTTATCTTACTGTAACCAGTAGCTGGCTCCTTGAGTATGAATGTAACAATCCGCAGGGATTGAGAGAGAGAGAGAGAGAGAGAGAGAGAGAGAGAGAGAGAGAGAGAGAGAGAGAGAGAGAGAGAGTATANGCTCCCGACTATGTGCGCGGAGTTTCCAAGAAGATCTCAAGCTGCATACTAGGTTGCAGCAGAACTGTGTTTATCCTCTCAAGATATAATATAAAAACCATTTCCTGTGGACGTAGTTTCCTTCCTGGGAGTGAACCATGTTAAATTTGTGTGTTGTGCGACTGTTTCATGTGATTGTACTTACTTAGTTACTATCTGTTATCTGTTACATGAGCTTTGCTATCAGTTAGTGAATGTATGTATGTTCTCATTCAGTTTACAGCATTATAGAAGGTTAAATGCAACTTGAATGTATCAAGTATTCTGTATATGATTTTATCAGTGTTTGATTCACACAGTAATAGTTACATTGTTAAGTGATTCCAGTATACTTAGTTCAGCAAGATGAGTATAGTTGAGGTTACGTGTGTTGAACCGTGGAGGTGTAAGTAAGATTGTTTAACACCCTGTTGAGGGTTAACAGAGCTATTTTACCCAGAGAGAAAGCCTTTGGACCTTGAGAGTCACATTGATTCTTACTGTAGAAGATATCGCAGTATATAAAGGCGATATCACACCGTTGGGGGAGCTGCGGTGTGAGATATCGCAGGTGAAGAGGGAGTAGAGGGGAAAGTTGCGCATTGTCCTGGGGGCTGCGATACGATAGAGTCCTTCCCCTATCAGAGCCAGCGAGTAAGAGAGAACAACACCTCGCAGAGAGATCCCGGTGGCTAAGAAGAGTCGCGAGACACTAGGATGCTTCAGAACCTGGTTGAGGACACCTGAGTCTTCAGCCAACCCATATCAGATCACTTCGGGTGAGACTTCAGGCCGTTCTGCGGTCTGTTGCCGAAAGGACCAGTGAGCTAGGGGTATTGTTGGTACATTACAAGTAAACCCGGGTCTACCCAGTTAAGTAACCAACAGAAGGCATTGTAGAGCTTCCATACTTGCATGTTCCTCTTTGTTCTCCATTTTTTCCATTTTCTAGGTTTCACCTTTTGAGTCTCTTGAATCTTCATATGTATCAATTTTCATCTTGTAACCATAATTTGGAAGTCTCCCCTGAAACTGAGACTGCATCTTGAGATGCAGGGCTTGGATTTGATCTTCTTACTAAAAATTTTGACTCGTAAGAAAGTTTCAAACTTTAACCTTAATAAGCCTAACTGTCAGTTTGCTCACCTATGCACTCAACATTGATAATTGAAACTGCACAATTGACAAATTACAAGCAACAATACTTGTCAGTGTTTTGTCACAGTCCTCCATTTTATTTATAGCTTGTAGAACTGAGTCAATATTTTTAGCATTCGAACTCCCCATTCCCCTTCCTACAGATTCCTTTGATTCATTTACATTCTCCATTATAAAATAAATTTTATTTTCCTCAGCGTTGCTTCCCAAACAACAGTATCCTCCTTGACAAACTCATGATCTACAACAAGAGGGGTGTTGAAAATCACAGGTTCCCAATTCTAAGGCCTTGTAAATTAAAACTATAAAATGACTCCGATGAACCCATAAACAAGTAATTGAACCTTTATACAGAATTCCAGAAGGTCTATTAATTGGCCAATTCAAAATGAGAACCTTTTCACATATGGAAAACTTGAAGTTATACCCACAATTAGTTTCAAAGTTAACAAAAGGATAGACTACTTGCCACACTGAGAATGTACAACAAGAGGGGTGTTGAAACTCATAGATTCCCAAGTATAAAGGCTTGTAATAAACTATGAAATTAATCCACTTCACCCATCAACATGTAAATGTATACAAAATTCCAGAAGGTCGATTATTTTCCAATTCATTATGCGTACCTTTACGCATATAAAAAACTTGAATTTGTGCCCACAGTTAGATTGCCACTTAACAAATGGAAGTATTACCACTGTAAATGACCTCCTCTTATGGTAGAGGTTATTGTAGTAGGGGTGGCCCTCGGCATTTGAGCAAATTTCAGGAGCAAGTCATAACCATCGAGAACTCCGATACTTGACTTTAAACTTTCTACGATACCTATCAGGATATGGAAATGAATCCACCTCCCATAATCCACCAAAGCTACACTCGAGTTAATTCAATTATTGTTGAATATATTCAACCCAGATTTGAAGGATAATGACGCTATGGATTTGGCGTCAAACCTTAAATCCATCATGCATGAAATTAAGTCCATTACAATACAAGGAATAGAGCTTGTAGCGAGGGTCATAGCGGAGATTTTTAGTGTTACAAGATTGGCCAAAATTGTAAAAAATCCTTTGTTATAGCCTCCACAATTGATAGTAGATGTTTGAATGGAGGTTTTTGTAGATTTTTTTTTGAACTAAATTACCTCAATGACCAAATCCTATAGCAGATGTTTTTAAACTGGTGCACTACTTTAAAACATAGTGCATGTTGCGTAATATAACAATATGCATTTGTGTGTAATATAACAATACACACTTGTGTAATATAATAAAAGTAATATGCACACTTTCTCTCCAACACATAGAGCACTAGTGCGCACCAAAATTTAACATTGCCCAGTGCTTTAAAATAATATACGCACCGAGAAGTTGTAACTAGACCAACACAATGCTTATTTATTGAATAAATGTATGGGGGCATATGCACTATAACAAAGCACAAGTGCGATGTGTCACTACATACATACCATACATTTCTATATTTTTAAGATTTAGCAACGGCTTTTATATACGATAGTGCACCAGTACATTTCATAATAATAAGCATTGGCGTGTTTTAACAATTGGAAAGCATCGAGGTGATTAATAAGAATAAATGCACCAACTAATTGTAGAAAGTGTAGCTCTGATACCATGTAGTAATAGAGCCTTAATGCAAAGAAGAATCACATGAAGTAAATCTTGCTATAGGATGATTCTAAAAAGCATGGACAAGGAAAATAGATAGAAGATAGAGAGACTGAATCACATGAAGAAGAGATGAATATTGGAGTATATCCTTCTATTGATTAATGATGACTAATAGTGTACATCAATAGTACATCCCTCATAGGTAAATTCGAGTTTCATAGGAGACAACTCATCTAGCTTAGAAAGCAAACTTACTAAATATGATAAACCCCCATAGGTGGCTAAATCACTTTCCTAATAAGTCAAGGACCTCATGAATTAGTTAAATCATGAGTGAGTTGTCATGAGTGATGGAAAAACATGCTAATCCTGGAGTCTGGAGAGAAAATAATGGAGGATGGATTGGCAACAAAAGATAGTAGTTTCTGAGTAGACTAGCTTTACCTTATCCACTGAAAAGCTAGAATAAAGCAGTATAAAGACAGAATTTGCAAAAATCCGCAGTTACTAAATATGGCGGGAAATAAAGTGGGCATGGTCTAACTAGAATTGGGATAAAGGTTCTTATGGGGTATATATCGAAAGTGTTTACCAAGTGTTTCAAGTGGATGCCAACTATCTAGGCTAGTGGGTAGGAAAATAATTAATAATTAATAAATATTGCTATCCTAAGTATAGAGTGGGTTTATAATATCCCAACGCCCCCATTTAAGTCTTAATTTATGATGGTATGTCATAAATATATATGCATATTGATGCATATAGGGCCAAACATCAAGGCTATGGTCACCCTTTACAATTATTCGTGTCCGGGGAAACTGAGGAAAGAGCCAAAACCACACGGGAAAAATCCTCCCTCAAGAAAGGACAAGGCACAAAATTTTGAACAACATGTCTTCAATATGTCTTTATGTTCACTTGAATGATTTGAATGCATTGCTTCTGGTGAAATACTTGATGAAGAAGTCTGTAGACTCCATGATTATGCACTAGAGTGTAGAATCTGAAAGAAGGAAGAGGAGAGACTATGTGTATCTCATCATCTGATGAAGTAGGAGCATTATTTGAATGCTTCTTTCCAATTTCAAACTATGATATGAAAACACAATACGAAAAGGAAAATAGATACGTGCATACTCGTTCCCAAAGAGTACAAAAAATAAGACAGTAAGTTACATAATTAGCTCCTTGTATAGCTGCAAAATGGTGATGTGGATCACATATCTTTCTTCAAATATGATGTGGTACCTTACCAAATATGATATGAGGCTGAAAATACTATGATGTATCAGAAATATTTTCATATGGAACAACAAAGACCAAAGGTTCAGTATCTCCATGAGGATATGGGGCTTGAGTAGGAAAAGATTGAGCAACTGGGGAAAACTGATGAGTGTAAAAAAATGAATGATAGATGGAATTGATATATAAACCATAGGTGTTTAGAAAATATGCAAACATGTGTAGTATAAGTCCAATTATAAATAAGTTCATGGATAACCAACTAGTGAAAAATAGAAAAGACTTGAAACCATTTGTTATAAGTAACACTGCATAGGAAACCAATGAGGAATCAACTAGTGAACTTGGAGTTTGTATAGTATTAGGAGTGTTCATATGTATGATATATGGTATGGATGGTGTCATGACATTCATATAATCCTACATATATGATTTTAAATCAGAATTATAACCATTTGAATGGAGTGAGGTAGAGTTGCTCAAAGACAAGTCAGGATCTAGTGAAAAATCACAATCATTGGGAGATGGATCTAGTATATTGATAGGTGGCTGATTCAAGAAAGGCTCTGATATTTATGATTCTGATATATCAGAAAGTTAATCTACATCATATATATGAGGAAAGGAATTGACTCTAGCACTCAAGGCATAGTTTATATCACCTTGGAACTGCGCACTATGATAGTGTTCTGAAGAATCGAGAGGCTTCTCTAGATCATCTACAATTTCAATGTTATGCTTCTCAAGAAGATGAGACATGATTCCAATCCCTTTATGCAATAATAACACTTGGATTTTCTCCCTTTCTTCTTGACTTTCTTCATTGAATCTTCATCAGTAGGATTTGAACCTTCATCCTCAAAATCTAACTTTGGCTTCTTCTCTTTCACAATTTGCTTCTCTTTTGATCTTGCATTCTTACTTACTATAAATATAAGAGAATGATCCTTGCCCTTGTTAGATCTAAGAGCACCCACATGGATCACTTTATCTTACTCCTTTGTCATCGAATCAAAGAAAGTACTCAAACAACGCATTTTCCAATTAGAAATAGCAAGCCTAGTAGCATAAAAAGTAGACACAGAAACTGAGTATTCAAGACCCAATTTTGATAGAATGGAAAGGATAAATTGATCTTATTTATCCTCAATCCCACATTGTTTGAGAAATAGGATAATTGACTTGAATTTGGTGAAGAAACCTTCAATAGAATCGAAACTGCTTGGACTTGGTGAGAATAACTCATTCTATAATTGATGCGCTCTTATCTTATCTTGTATTCCAAAGAGAGACTCAAGTTTGGTCCATATTTGGTTTGTAGTGGTCAAAACATCTAGATGAACTAGTAGATTAGGATAAATAGAGAGGCAAATCAATCCATAGGATTAATCCAACTTATTATGCCACTTAGCTTTCTCAACAACATAATAGGCTCCTTCTCTAAACTCATAGAAACTTATTGTGCAATAGAATGTCAATCTTGTCCTTCCAGTCATGATAGTTGAAGGGATTCAGGATCATAGTTGAAGAAGAATCCATACTGAGATGTTGATGCACTCAAGGAGATACTCTCGGCAACATGGACAAATAAAACTAGGAGAAAATATTCTAAGCTTAATACAGGCTCTTCTTCCGAGAGGGATAGGAGACTAGATGCGCTCTGATAGAGAGAAAAGATAGCTCCTCAACTCTGTTGAACTTGAACAAGCTTGTGCTCTGATGTCATGTAGTAATAGAGCCTTGATGCAAATAATAAGTACAGGAAGTAGATCTTTCTATAAGATAATTCTCACAAACATGCATCAGGAAAATAGAGAGAAGATAGAGAGACTGAATCACATGAAGAAGAGATGAATATTGGAGTGTATCCTTCCATTTATTAATGATGAATAATAGTGTAAATAAATAGTACATCCATCATAGTTAAATTCAAGTTGCATAGGAGACAACTCATCTAGCTCAGAAAGTAGACATACTAAATATGATAACTTCCGAGAGGGATACGAGACTGGACGCGCTCTACTAGAGAGAACAGATAGCTCCTCAACTCTGTTGAACTTGAACAAGCTTGTGCTCTGTTGTCATGTAGTAATAGAGTCTTGATGCAAATAATAAGTACAGGAAGTAGTTCTTTCTATAAGATAATTCTCACAAACATGCATCAGGAAAATAGAGAGAAGATAGAGAGACTGAATCACATGAAGAAGAGATGAATATTGGAGTGTATCCTTCCATTTATTAATGATGAATAATAGTGTAAATAAATAGTACATCCATCATAGGTAAATTCAAGTTGCATAGGAGACAACTCATCTAGCTCAGAAAGCAGACATACTAAATATGATAAACCCCCATAGGTGGCTAAAGCACTTTCCTAGTCAACAAAGGACCTCACGATTTAGCTAAATCATGAGTGAGTTGTCATAAGCGATGGAAAAACATGCTAATTTTGGAATCTAGAGAGAAAATAATGGAGGATAGGTAGGCAACAAAAGATAGTAGTTTCCTAGTAGATTAGCTTTACCTTATCCACTGAAAAACCAGAACAAAGCAGTATAAAGACAGAATCTACAGGAAGGCACAGTTACTAAATATGGCAGACAATAAAGTGGGGAGGATCGAACCAGAATCAGGATAAAGGCGATCCTAGGGTATATATGGCAAGTGTTGACCAAGTGGTGCAAATGGATGCCAACTATCTAGGCTAGTGGGTAGGAAATTAATCAATAATGATTAAATATTGTTATCCTAAGTATGAAGTGGGTTTATAATATCCCAACACTAATGTGAATGGGTCTTAAACATTTTTTAAAATTTTAACAGTGTGGTAAATATAAATTAGAGGATCGTGGCGCATCATTAAACAAAATGCACCGACACATAACTTTTGACCAAATGCATCGGGCGATAATAAAAATCAAAAGAACTATATCTTATTTTTTGAACAGTGGCTACTGACATTGAAATGGAATGTCTATTTTTTATTTTTTTATTTTTTAATTCCATTATTCGTTAAAAATTAAAATATTTTTTACAATACTATTCATTTCAATTTTAATTATTGTGTTTGTTTGGATTAAATTATTATATAGTAGATTATATCATCTATAGTAATATTTAATCATCAGAACTCAATGTCCTCGATTTGCAGAGGAGTCCTTGTTTCAGAAGTTGGGTTGTAATGTCACCATCTCTATTTATTAATAGAGAAAGTTCTTAACACGGATCCAAAATATAGTTGATATCAATGTACACTGTATTTTATAGATCGAGTCCATTGATCTGTGAAATTGCGAACTAGGGTTTTGCAGCTCCTAGGTTTTATGCAGGAGAGCTTTGCGTAGGCCCCCCCTGGCCTCTGGATCCTGAAATCTCGAGCTATGAAGATCACTTCCAAAACATTGTCTCCTCCATTCCCACCCCCCCTCGTATAAAACCCCTCCTTCATCTCGTTTTGTTAAGCTTTCATAAATTCCTGAGGTAAAACTCTCTTCAGTAGCTTCAAAGAGGAAAGTCATCACTCTCTCAGAGAAAGGACTCATAGGTTTGCTCACAGGACTCTGGCCGTCTCCCAGATCGGTTGAAATATGGCTCAATAAGAATTGGAGAACCCTCATTCAAGGAGAGGTCTAGCAAATCTTCTGCGGGAAAGTCTATTTTGCTTTCATCTTTGAGAAGAAAGAGGATCGGGACCTCATTTTCAGAAATGGGCCTTATTTTATGGGTCCAAGAGGAATGTATCTTAACAAATGGGATCTATCCTTCGACCATGAAAAAGATATCCCTAAGGTAGTTCCATTATGGGTTAAGCTCCCCCACCTCCCCCTTCATTGCTGGAATGACGAGGACTTTCGGGCAATAGGTAATACCTTGGGAAAATATGTGGATAAATTAGAGCCAAAAGCCCCAATGTTTTCATGTGCCATAATATGTGTTGAGGTCGATCTGGAGAAAGGTTTACCTAAAGCTATAAACCTATCCATTGATGGATGGAATCATCTCCAGATAGTCGATTATGAGCAAATCCCCTTCAAATTCAAGTATTGTCATGAGTACGGGCACTTCGCTAAATCTTGTCCAAAAAAATCGGACAAACCTAGCCCTGAAGGTCTACAAGAAGAAGGATGGAACGTAGCAAGCAGGAAAAAAAGTGCAAAATCAACAATGGCAAAGCAGCCCCATATCCCAGCAAAGAACGCACCTGGAAACAAGTTTGAAACCCTACACCTCGAGGAACCAGAGATAGAAACCCCAAAGGAAAATGAGGAAGAGGCCCCTCTTCAGGAGCAAGAAATCCCAACAGGGGCTCCATCTCCAAAGCAAAAGGATGCCAGGGAGGAGAACCTCTCTCATCCCATTGTCAGAAAGGAAGGAACTGCCAACTCTGAAGGATCAGTCACCCATTCTAGGGCAAAAGCAAGCTCTGAAAAAACTTTAGAAAACTCCAATGAAGAGCAAGAACCTCAATCCAGAAAAGGCAAGAAGTCAAATAAGACCTTAAGGAAACAGGAAGCTGCAAGAGAAAAAGCGGCAGGGAAGCAATCCAATCTTGACTTCTTAGTAAAAAACTCACAAGAAAGCAAATACCTCCTTAGCACGAAAGAAGAAAAAAAGGAAAGTTAAAAGGTGTTGCGACAACTTAAGAAATAATGAAGTTGGTCTCCTGGAACCGTCAAGGATTAGGTGGTTCCCAGAAAATTGAAGTTATTAAAAGATTCAAATCAATGGAATTCGTCTTTGTCCTTCTCATCCAGGAGACTAAAAAGACTGCAGATGATAGTTTCTCAACTTTGAAAAATTTGTGGCCCAAAGGAGAAGGGTTTGCTATCAGTGCGAGTGGAGCATCAGGAGGCCTTCTTTCTTGGTGGGATAGTGAGAAGTTCGCCATGCAAATAGCCATTGAAAATAAAAATTGGTTGTTCATTAAGCTAGAAAACAAAGAAAATAAAGAAGTGTTATGGATAGGGAATATTTGCGGACCAACTATCCAAGCTCAAAAAGAAAATTTTTGGAATTCTCTCAAGGAGCAATGCGATGGGAAAAAGCAAACCCCCTGCTTCATAGCTGGAGAATTCAATGTCACTAATTCTGCAGCTGAGCATAGAGAAGGAGTCAAAGTAAGGGATCCCTTTGGAGAAAGATTGGAAGATCTGATCATGCTTTCGGGACTAACAGACATCAAGCCAAAGAATGGGACCTTCAACTAGAGCAACAAAAGAATAGGTCTGGGCCACATTGCTGCCAGGTTAGACCACGTTCGAGTCCTCCTTAGGACTTTCCTAGAGTCCAAAATTTTGTGTTCGGACATCTCGGACCATAAGCCGCTATGTCTCTTCTTCCCGCCTATGGAAAATTTGGGGCCTCTTCCCTTTAGGTTAATTCATCTTTGGTTAGAATTGGAAGGGGTTAGGGATATCATCACAAAATCTTGGCTTTGTTTCATTCCAAGATCTCTGGCTTTTATTTGGGAACAAAAGCTCAAAAGGGTGAAGCCATCTCTCAAGTCCTGGGCCATGCATCACTATCAGGAGTCATCTCACAAAAAAATTGAAATTGTCAAAAAAATGGAAGCTCTTTAAGAGGATATGGAAAAAAATGAGATAACTAGAGAGCACCTTCTTAGGGAGATAGAACTTGAAAAAAGTCAGCAATCAATACTAAGGCAAGAGGAAGAAGGATGGAGATTATGCTCTAGAGTTCTTTGGCTCAAGGGGGGTGATCAAAACACTAAATTCTTTCAAAATCAATGCAGAGAGAGGCAGAAGAGGAACACCATGAGGGAGATTAAATATGAAGACAGTATAGTCATAACAGGTCAAGCGACAATCAGTACTGAGGTAAGAGGTTTCTTCGAAAATCTCTATAATGCTGAAGAGGATGTTTCGCAGGAAAATATGGAGGAAATGGTCAAAGACATCCCTGCTTTGATCAGCCCAGAGGACTGTCTTCATCTTGAATCCCCCATTTCTGAAGAATAAATCAAGAAGGCCATTTGGACCCTTCATCCGGATAAAGCCCCCGGACCTGACGGTTTTCCCCTTCGTTTCTATAGAATGTTCTGGCCTTTAATAAAAAGGGACCTTATGTGTCTTATCTCTTGGATGTCTAAAGGTAAAATGGGAGGCTCCACTAATTCCACTTTCTTAGCCCTAATCATCAAAGAGGATAATCCCTCCTCTATCAAAAGGTATAAACCTATTTCCCTTTGCAATGCCTCCTACAAAAAAATTTCCAAAGTTTTATCCCTAAGACTCAAGACTATAATCCCTTCTTTGATCTCTCCCAATCAAGGAGGCTTCATCTCAGGTCGTCAAATCAGTGATAATATCCTTATGGTGCAAGAAGCAATTCACTCTAGCACCAAGAGGGGCGAAGCAGGTATGGCTATTAAACTTGATCTTGCAAATGTTTTTGACCGGTTAAGACATGCCTTCATTTTGTCGGTGCTCAAAAAGTTTGGTTTTCCCTCCATCTTCATTAATCAAGTTCAAGACTGCATTCATTCTCCTTGGATAGCCCCTCTAATCAACGGAAGACCCACAGAGTTTTTCAAGTCCATTCGAGGGATAAGGCAGGGTTTTCCCCTCTCTCCTTTCCTCTATATCCTTGTTGCTGATTCCGTGAGTAGAAGGCTCATTAGACTTCAAGAAGAGGGCTCCCTCCCAGGACTCTCCTTTAGAAATGGAGTTCAACCTATTGACCATGCTCTTTTTGTCGATGACACTATTATGTTGGGCATTGCTTCCCCCCAAATTGCCAGAAATTTCCTAAGACCTCTAGATCTATTCCTCCGCTCTTCTGGAAGTTCTGCAAATCTAGATAAATGTCAGATTCATGGATGGAATAGCAATGTGACTACTCTTCATAACATATCTCAAATCCTCCACATTCGTGTCAATTATGACTGGACTCATTTCATCTATCTGGGCATTCCCATAGCTAAGAAGACTTTTGCTTCCTTCATGTGGGCTCCGATCATTCAAAAGATCAAAAACAAAATCCATTCTTTGGGATCAAAGTGGTTAAACCTGGCAGGGAAAGTAACGCTCATTCATTCAATCCTCTCCTCGTACCCTATATATTCCAATTCGATGATCTTGGCCCCTAAGACAGTAATATATAGTATTTGTATAGAAGTAAAAAAATTTCTCTGGCAAGGAGGAAAGGTGCAGACTAAAAAATTTCATTTGGTTAAATGGGCCATAGTTAAAAGTTCAAAAAGCAAAGGAGGATTGGGCATAAGGGATCCAGAGCAAATGAACAAAGCACTTGGCGCAAAATTGATTTGGATATTGGTCACTGGCAAGAAAGAATGGTGGAAAGAGATAATAAGGAAAAAATACATCAGGAGACCAAGATCCAAAATTTTGACTTGCCCTTGGACCGGAAATGGCACCTCACTCTGGCTTCTGTGCAAAGCTTCTCTCAATTTGATTCAGTCAAATTATTACTGGATTGCTGGTAACGACAAGAAGATTAAGGTTTGGGAAAATATTATTCTAGTACATCCTTCACTCTCCTCATTCTCAGGGATGAGAGAACTATCTGAATGGGCTCGTAGCATCGGCATATCCACTCTCTTTTATCTCTCCTCATGGAATCCGAAGGGGAGTTGGACTGGCTAGAAATACTTCCATCCTCCTGAGCATTTGGAGGCAGCAAAGACTCTTCTCTTCACTTCCCTGCATGGCAAGACTCCGATAAATAAATCTTCAAAGGACTACATTGGCTGGGGCAAAAGTGGCATTTACACGGTCAAAGAAGGATATAAGAAGTTAACTATGGAACCAACGGCAAATGAAAGCTTATGGAAAAAGGTCTGGCACTCAAATAGTATTCCCAAAGTAAATTCTTTCATATGGAGTTTGATGCATAACAAATTGCTTACAACTGAAAATCTCAGGAAAAGGGGAATAGCGGGCCCCTCTAGATGTGCTCTTTGTAACTTGGATTCAGAAACTTCAATCCACATTTTTCTTCAGTGCAGTGTATCCTTGAAAGTTTGGAAGTATATTCTTCCTCCGAGTTATCAGTTCAGACCCCCAGACTCCCTTGGACAGCTTCTTGAAAAATGGATCAAGTACTTCCCTGGAAATCTCAATAAGAAACCCATCCTCAAGCGTCTGTGGAACACCATTCCAAAGAACCTATGCTGGCAGCTTTGGCTGGCCAGAAACAAAGCAATATTTAAAGGGGAGAAAGTTGTTCGATCCCAAATAGTTTCAAAAATTCTGGGAATGATAGCAGAAAAATTTCCCTCGAAAGGTATCAGTTATCCAGCTTCAGAAGACCTTTCAGAGTTGCTCTCTTCTTGGTGCAACATCTTTCTAAAAAGGAGCTCCCCTCAGTCCAATTTCACTAGCACTCGATCGAACTTTCCCACAAGCTCATACCCTTGGGAGATAAGAAAGACTCATAATGAACTTATGGCTTAGTTGCAAGAACGGAATTCCTATGCCCTATTCTTTGATGGTGCCTCAAAGGGCAACCCAGGGGTGGTAGGTGCAGGGAGGATCTTATTGGATCCCGGGGGACAAACTGAAAAATCCTTTGCTTGGGGTCTGGACCACAAGATGAACAATGAATCTGAGTGGATGGCTCTCTTGCAGGGTCTAGAACTTTTGGACTGCATAGATTCCTCCAGGGTAGCGATATTTAGTGACTCAAGGCAAGTCATATACAAAATGATCAATGGATACACCATAGTGTCCATCAAGTGCAGAAGGCTATGTGACAGAATCACTCCTCTCCTTCCGGACAATCGTGAGTTTTATCACATTCTTCGAGCAAATAATGCCTCTGCATATGCCTTGGCTAACATTTGGGCCTCCTTTTCCCAAGGTCACTTTTGTCTCAATGGCTTAGGCATAAGCCTAAAACCCATACCCTAATGTTTATATGGTCACATCCCCCCTACTAACGCACCCCACCTCACTTCTCGTTGGAACAATGGTCATAGTCTATGGTTTTATACATGCAGCTTGCCTTGGTGATGCGTGGTCTCCACTCACCTCTAGCTCCTTCTCGATCCTGCTCACCTTAGTGAACCATCCCCTCTGGAGTAATGGCTCATTCAGAACACACGCTCCAGGTCTCATCATTCTCTGTGCAGTGGCTTCTCCCCGAAGTTCCTTTCACCCCCCCTCTCCTTATGTTATCCCAAACATTTCTCATTCCTCTGCAATCTTTCCAGAAAAAACTTTGCTCACTGTATTCTCAAGCGTCGACGAAGGCTATGCTCAGGGGATCCCTTGGGAGTCCTTGCCTCTGATCAGGGCCTTCCTTAAGGAAAGGCTAGCTATCACTGCATTTTTGAACTGCATCTGCTCTTTGTGAGCTGTTGGTCCTTCGTGGTGTTCGGTTTTAGGCTCTACGTCCAGCGTTCTCACAGACAAGAAATTTCTCCTTGGAGGCAACACTCTAATCTTTGGGTGCAACTGTTCTGGGTGGAAGGAAGGAGCATTTGGAACTCTCTCTTGCCTTAGCAGGAAGGATTGCGACATTCTTCAGCAAGAAATTACTACTCTCATCTTAGCTTTCGGTAATCTGCCTTTCAGTCTTAGTTTTATATGCTTTGGGCAGGCTCCGACAGGCTCCGAGTTTACAAGTTCTAATAGGGATTTTCTTAGCAGTTTTTCTAGCCTTAATATCGCTAACCCCAATTCTAGCCACGAAAGAATGGACCGTGCAAGTGAAAATGCAGGTCTTGCAGACCTGAAGGCAAACCTAAGGCGTCTTTATGAAATGGTGGCTATTGGAATCATGGACAGTAGAGAGACAGCTAAAGAAATTAAAAATCGTGTTGATGTGGTTGGTTACACATCCTATCAAATTAGCAACCATGATGCCAGGATTGATTATACTGAGATGAATTTAAAGTAAATCATGGGGAAAGTGGATTGCATTCAGGAGGGCCTCCAACATCTGGTTCAAATGAATCAAGGAAGTCAAGCAAATGAAAACCCTCCAGGGGTAGCTCAGCACATGGAGGAGGAATCGGTCACTCAGCCCTTGGGGCATCCAGGCAACCTTTAATGAGTTTGATAATCAGCTTATGTTTTTTTGATTACTTCTTAATCAACAGTTTATACAGGTATATACTACCTCTGTCTTTAATAGTTATGTAAGAACTATGTTCGGCATATTAAGGTCAATTCTTTGGCCTAGTTTTTCCTTTTCTATTTCAGATCAGCAAGAAATACTCAGATGCAGTTTTTTGTAATGTATGGTTGTGCACAGCCTATTTAATACCAAACCTTTTTATAGTTTCTATTAAAAAAAAAAAAAATTTAATCATCCATACATTTATTTACGAATTTACCATTTCACATGTAACATTTGACAATGACATTAAAGGATGCAATATAATAAAGATTTATTTTATTATATATCAACAAGAGACCATTTGTTATACAAAATAGGAAAACATAAAGTCCACAATAATCAAAATGTCAACATGCATGTAATTGTTACGCTTATTCGTAACATGTTGTCTTTCAATTCGCAAATTATGTCCAGTACATTATACAAAATGTTTGATTTTCACAGACAATTATTTCATAATAAACAACAGCTTGCATTAACATCCAGAACATATGGATCATTATTCTTTGTTGGAACTGCTATAAGTGCTCAAGCCACTTGCAACACTTGGGGCTATTTGGCCGTATGTTTTGTTGATTGTCTTGATTGTTTACATCTTCTTTAACTTCCATTTGCAAACATAAAAATTAATTGTACTAAGTGTATCTACAAAATTGTTGGGGATAATGAAAAATAAAATAGATAATATATATGAATGTAAATCGAAAAGCGATGTACCATAGAAAGAATTGAGTCATGAATGATACCCATTCTTTCAAAACCAAATGTCATGTATTCTCTCAACAAGTCTCCAGCTGGATCCACTCCATACTTTGTTTCGTGCAAGTTTTATACCCCGTAAAATATCATAGATTTAATATAAATGATTTTTGTTGTTATGTTAATTATAAAATCAGAGAGGTAAAATAACGTAGATACTTACAAATTCCGCGATTAACTTGAAATATTAAGTTGTTATAAGGAAATTACAATTCCTCACAAACTTTGCTATCAACCCCATTTTTCCTTGTCGTCTTGTCTTACGAGTTGATTGGGTTCCATTTTGTTTTCTTTCACAATAAAACAATTGAAAATTAATATTTAATGTTGAAATAATTAATTAGATGTATATGATAATCCAAAAAAATCTATGATTTCATACATTTGAAGCATGTTGTTATTGAGATGGCTCCTCCTGCGATGTAATTGTGTCCATTTTCATTACCATCTCCTTGTACAGTTTTTTGGACACCCATAATAGCACATTTTGCATATCACCTCGTTCATCCTTTGGTATTTCCATAATCTTCCTAAAAATGTAAAATGACATTAAACTATTTTTTTGTTGATATGAAAAGTAAATATAGCATAACTAAAATTATTAAACGAATGCTTCGTAGTAGTAGATACATTTTCTACATAAACATGTTTAGGAATATTACTTTTTGAATTATTCTTTTTTGTTGTTGTATGTTTTTGTTGTTGCAAGTCTTACAGGTCTCAATGACCACTTCTCTGGAAACACCTCTTGTATTTTATGTATGACACAATTCTTGGAATCATTTGATTGATTTATGTACTGTAAGTGAAAAGTATGTATATATGTTCTTTCCACTATATCTCTCATAGTTTTATAAAATCATTTCCCCTTCTTTAACTTCCAGATCCAGTCTAGATGAATAATGACCAATTATTCATCATTTGCATCTTCCATCATTTTTTTCTTCTTATGATGGCATTCCCTTCTATTGCTATCGGTGCCTGCATAACATTCAACATATGTGAATTAGATT
This sequence comes from Pseudotsuga menziesii, assembly GCA_001517045.1. Lineage (NCBI taxonomy): Eukaryota > Viridiplantae > Streptophyta > Pinopsida > Pinales > Pinaceae > Pseudotsuga > Pseudotsuga menziesii. The sequence goes on from LPNX011008086.1 coordinate 216,743, forward strand.
ATTTGAAACATATTAGCGAATATTCTTAAGCACAATAATACTCAAAATTCAAGAAATCATTCATATTGATATATTATTTATTCACCTGATTCATCGCTCTGCAACTTTTCCATTAAAGTTGTACACTCTTTTACACTTAGATGGCTAAGAATCTTGTCGAGCATCCTCATTTTTTGGATCTGCATGTCACACATTTTTTTTTTAACAACAATAGTTATATTATAGAGGAGAGCTCAGTAAAGAAAGTGTTGAACAGAGGAACACAATACAACAACCAACCAGAATCTCAACCAGTGCCAGGCATATAGCCAAAAGCAGAACTAAGGAGGGATGTCAATGGTTACAACCGAGTTAACAGTTAGCTCATTAAGGCCAATAGCTATGGACTTATTGGCCGCCGAGTCCGCCAGAACATTAAGATTTCTAAGAACATGGAAAAATTTAATCTTCCTGAACGTGTTGGCTTTGGATCTGATTCTCTTAATCAGTCTTGCAATACGCTCATTCTTGCCCCTACTTCCCCCATTCAGCTCCTGAATAATTATTCTGGAATCTCCAAAAACCATAACTTCTTCCGCTTCTATTACCTTTAGCTGTTTAAGACCCTGCCAAAGCCCATAAGCCTCCGCCATATTATTGGAATCATAACCAATATTCCAGAAGTATTCTGATTCCTTATTTCCTCCAGGATAAAAAATAACGCCACCTCCTCCCGCTCTTCCCGGATTCCCTTTGGAGGCTCCATCGAAGAAAAGTTTAAAAATTTTCCTCTCTTTTAGCCAATTCTCAAACTGTGAATTATCTAGCCTGATCTCCCAATCCTCCACCTTATTAGCCGCCATAATATTTACAGTCTTGATGTCAAGACTATGCATCAATTTTTTTTCATTGACCGTCAAATTTTCTTTATTATTTGGGATTTTTGNCTCCCCCTTATTAGCCGCCATAATATTTACAGTCTTGATGTCAAGACTATGCATCAATTTTTTTTCATTGACCGTCAAATTTTCTTTATTATTTGGGATTTTTGAAATTCTAACGACTTCCTTAAAAAGAGCATTTATTTTTATGGTTGTCTTCCACGCTGGTTGGTGCTTGTCTTTAAAAATTCTGTGGTTTCTTTCAATCCAGAGACCCCAGCAAATGACTTTAGGGAGTTTCATCCAGCAGGCCTTCAATCCTTTTTTATTGGTCAACTCTCCTTGATAAGAATTGCTCCAGCTAAGAAAACAGTCCTGAATGTTATCCGGTAACTTCATTCCAACTCCCCAGCTCTTCGTCACATCCTTCCAAACTGATATAGCATAAGGACAATTTAAAAACAGATGACTGATATTCTCGGATTCTTCTGCACAAAGGGGGCAGCGGAACGGCCCAGCAAACCCCTTTTTAACCAAATTCTCCCCCGTGAGAATTTTCTCATGCAGCAGTGTCCATATAAACAAATCAATCTTTGGTAACGTGCTGCAATTCCATAAATTATTCCATTTCTTTGGATTTCCTGGTATGTTATAGCTGGCTGCAAAACGCTGGTAACCGGCAGAAGCTGTGTAATTGCCAGAGCCCCATCCACGCCTATCCTTCCTAAATTTTGCCAATGGAGCAAGCCCTGCCAAGTGATGTAACAGCATGTTCCTATCATCCTCCAACTCCTCAGGGCATGCTGGAATAGCCCAGCCTCCCCATCGATTTGGGACGTCACTCTCCCAAGTGGAAATATCCCAAAGAGAATACAGGCCCATCGACTCCATCCAGACTTGAAGACGTGGAAGCTGAGGTGGATTTTTAGAAAGAATTACATCATTCCAAACACTGATGGATTGCCCATTGCCCGGAATCCAATAGAGCGCCTCCCTGAATTGAGGCAACGCCTTCATGCATAACTTGAAGATCGTTGATCCATTGTTTACGTGACCATCTTCATCAATACATCTCAGTCGCTGGCCTGGGAAGTATTTGCATCTCAGCATAGTGCTACACCAAGACGGATTGGGAGCTAGCATGCTCCAAAGAAGCTTGGATCCCATGGCAAGATTTTGATCTCTTAAATCTCTGATATGGAGGCCACCCTCCTGTTTTGACATTTTGATAGTTTTCCAATTAACCAGTGCAAATTTTTTACTCCCTTCAGCTCCACCTTGCCACAGAAAAGATCTCATCATACCTTCTATTAGAGAAATGGTTTTGACCGGAGCAAGAATCATAGAGCACTGGTACAGCAAGTAACTATTCAGCACTGCCTTAATTAGGATTACCTTACCAGCCAGATTTAACCAGGCTGTCCCCCATCCTATGATTTTACTTTTAATTTTTTCCACAATAGGCTGCCAAGCTGAGCTATTGGTCTTGACTTTAAAAATAGGCACCCCTAAGTACTTGAAAGACTCCCAGGAAACAACTTCTTTCATATTGAGAACCCGGGAGATCTCTAGCATTTCCCTTGGGTTTACATTCCAGCCATAGATTTGGCTCTTTCTTAAGTTGATTTTACTTCCAGAGGCGTGACAATAACGAGTAATTTCACTCTGGAAACGGCGAGCAATGATTTGACTGGCACCTCCGAGTAAGATGGTATCATCCGCAAATTGCGCATGGTTAATATCTTTAATGCCTCTGGCCATTCTAATGCCTGGAAGGTCCTGCTCCTTCCTGGCATTTTCCAACTGATAGCTAAGGACAGAAGCCTGAATGGCATAAAGCAGGGGGGAGAGTGGGCACCCTTGCCTCAGTCCTCTCGAAGCTTGAAAGAAAGGGGCTGCTCTTCCGTTGATAAGCGGGGCTATCCAAGGCTTACTGATACAGGCCTTGACCCAACTGATAAATTCTGGGGCGAAACCATACCTCTGCATTACCTGGAATAAAAAAGTGCGGTTGACCTTGTTGAAAGCGTTGGCTAAGTCAAGCTTTACCACCATTCCTTTTTCCCCGTTCTTCAGGCTGGAATGAATAGCCTCTTGAACTAAGATGATATTATCCCAGATTTTTCTGCCTTTAACAAATCCTCCTTGATTCTCCGGAACAAGGTAAGGCAGAATATTTTTTAGTCTGCTGGCCATGATCTTGGTAATAATTTTATACCCTATGTTGCACATGGAAATTGGCCGGAACCTATCAAATGACTTGGCATTCTTTTCTTTTGGAATGAGGGCCAAGAATGCAGAGTTGGTGTTTCCTCCAATTCTACTGCACCTTTGAGATTTAGAGATCATTTTGAATAAATCATGTTTTACTATATCCCAGCAGATTTTTATGAAGTTGATTGTGTAACCGTCTGGCCCCAAAGCTCTGTCTTCTTCCATAACTTCGACTGCCTGTTTGATTTCCTCCAACGTGATGGACTTAATCAGCAGGTCGTTATCCTTTGTCTTCATTATTCTAGGGACTAGACTAAGGAGATCGGTGTCTTCATGGATGGGATGAGCCGTGAATAGATCTTGGAAGTGGCTAGTCGCTGCGATTTTTATGTCCTCAAATTTGTTAATCAATCTGTCCTGAGTATGGATCTCATTGACATAATTAAAATTCTTTCTGGCCATTGCATGTTTATGGAAATAGCTGGTATTTCGGTCACCATTTTTCAGCCATTTACACCTAGATTTTTGCCTCCGCCATTCAGACTCCTGCTAGCATGCAATGTGGAGATCTGAGTGGACCTTGGCCTCCAATTGAAGGTCTTTATAATCCACAGCGCCATCCTCGATTTTGGCTTGATGTAGTTCCAGCGTGTGGGCAGCATGAGATTTGGCTTGGTCAGGAGGGGGTAGCGACTTGGCCCGGTCTTTTAGAGCTTTCTTAAGATGTCTCAACTTCTCCTCCCAAATGTAGAAGGGGGACCCAATGATCGGTGGGGCCCATGCCTCAGAGACAATTTTGAGGAACTCAGGATGTTTGGCCCACAATGAGTTGAATCTGAACGGTATCGGGCCCAAATTCTTGGCGTTCATCATCTCTAGAAGGATAGGCCTGTGATCCGAGCCTCCGAAAGGCAATATTTTAGAGGACAGGTTCAGCCCAAGCAGAAGGAAAAAATCCTGGATCAAGAAGCGGTCAAGTCTGGCAGCTATGTGCCCTGGCCCAGACCTTTTATTGTTCCAGGTATATTTACCAGCAGAGGGCTTCACATCCATGAGATTCCAATCCATAATGGTGTCATCCACCATTTCTCTGATAGGGTCTCTGACTAGAGATCCCCCTCTCTTTTCATCTTGACTGAGGATGATGTTTAAGTCCCCAGCAAGGATAATATTCCCGACCAGATTTATCCTTTCCTCACGAAGGAGATTCCAGCAGGTTTTTTTTTCAGCATACGAATTTGGAGCATAAATATTAAAGATACTTACCAGGTTATTGGTATCTATTTGCCTCAGCTGGGTGAGGATCCAGAAGGTGTTATGCTTGATGTCAATAGCTCCAAACTTCTTATCATCCCACAAGGTGCCAATGCCTCCAGATGCGCCCCTTGAGCTTGTTGCCGCTTTGCCTCTTTTTTCCCAGAATTTCAGACTTACTTGGAGGAATATGTCTTCCTCCATTTTAGTCTCCTGAATCAGCAAGATGTCCGGTTGATGGATGGATATTAAATCTGTCATAGCTTCTTCTTTTGACTTGCTACCGAGACCCCTACAGTTCCAGGAGAGGACCTTCATTACTTACTTTTGGTGGACGTGGGCATCCCTTTCTGGGCATGCCCTTTCTGACGAGTATTTCTGGGATTCATTAGCAGCTTTTCCAGGGTTAGCTGAGATCCTTGCATCTTGTCCTTATAGGTAGCTTGATCCCTTACTTCTTTCTTAGATTTCCTTCCCTTGGTTTTAGTTATTCTAGGGGTAGACAGCTCGATTTCCCCTTCCTCCTCTTCTTCCTCTTCCGTTTCTCGTTCTGGCTCTTCCTCGGATTGCCCTATACTGTCTCCTACTTTTAGCATTGTTGCATCTTCATCTTGATCTTTCTTTTGGAGCTCTGATATGGCTTCTTTAGGTTCCTTGCTGTCTCCATTACTATATTTCTCTTCAGGTTCATTAGTCTCGTCCCTTACTTCGATGATAACTTTTTTTGGGGGGATTTCTTGAGATCCTTCAAGGGGGGTAGTGGATCTAGTCCCCTTATCCTTCTTTGGCCGCTCTATAGGTTGATTTTTAGATTTAGCCCTATTCACCCTCTGCCAACCCTCTGGCCTGTTTTGTTGGAGCTCAAGATTTTTGGGGCAGTTTCGAATGAAGTGCCCATATTCATGGCAGCCTTTGCATTTGAATGGGAGTTGTTCATAGTCTAGCTTTTGGTAGTGAGTCCAATTTCCAACTGTTAATTTGACGGCTTCTGGGAGACTAGCTTCTAGATCCACTTCCACACAGATACGAGCGCAGGAGTATTGGTCCTTGGGGCTAGCCATGTCAATGTATTTTCCCAAGGCATTCCCAATGGCTCGGAGAGATTTGGTGTTCCAGCAATGCATAGGGAGATTTGGTAGTTTGACCCAGACTGGGACAACTTTGGGAATGTCCGCCTCGGGATCAAAATCCGGGGTCCATCCATTAAGATACAGGCCCTGCGGCCCCATGAAATAAGGCCCGTTTCTAAAGATTAGATCTTTATCCTCCTTGGATTCGAAGTCGAAGAGGAAGTAACCCCTGCCGACGGAGTATGAAGCCACATTTTTTGAGATTAGTGGCCTCCAGTTTCGTTGAATCCAGTTATCAGTTGTTTTTGGTGAGGGCCAAAGCCCCGTGAATTGACCGATCAGAGCTCGGTCTGCCAGAGAGAGGGCAACCCGGATGGTTTCTTCCGGAGGTAGGGCCACTTCTGGCACATCTTCGATTCTTTTGATGAATTTCGGAGGTTCCCCTTTACTAGATCTCGAGGTTTGAGAGGCTATAAGCTGGTTGAATGCATCTGAGCGCTCAGTGGGTGGATCTCTATCCCCCTCTAACGCCATCTTCCTTCCCCACCAAAAAACCAATCAGCACATGACCTGCTTCCTTCAAGGAGGGGCCCAATCCTGAGCCTGAGAGGCCCACGCAGACCTAGCAGCCTCCACCAGACCAGCTACAGCCAGACGATAGCCCAGCGCACGTGCAGCCAGCAAACTGTGACCTCTCTGCTATCACCCTTGGTTTGACTCGGCTCCTTCGTGATCTAGATATCGAGCAAAGTCAACTTCTCAGTGAAATTTCCTTAGTGACTTTTGCATGTCACACATTAACCAATACATATTACTTAAATTTGCAAATAATTCAAACATGCTAATTTAAATCCAAAAGTTAAAAAGCGCTTGTCTTCTTCGCAATTTTGGATATGCTCCCATATTGTTGACTAGAATTGTTGTTCATCAAACTATTATCATGCATTTTCTATCAATAATCAACATGTTAAATACAGATTTATCACTATATTATACAAATAAATTACATAACTCCACTATAGAAATAAATATGAATTCAGCGTGCTTAAATTCATAAAACGCATCAGTGTGTTTAATACAAAAAAACATTGGTGCATTATGTCAAACATGGCGCTCAATGAACTACAAAGATTTATTTTTACGTTTGAACGAAAAAATAAATGGTAGAGACAACCTTATCGACGTGTTAAAGTAATAAATGCATTGGTGAGTTAATCCAATATTGTCGCACATAAAATTGTGAAATCTTTTTTGTGTTTAAAAAAAATGGCAGGCCTGAAACCATCAGTGTGCTACTAAAAAATGCACCGGTGCGTTTAGTTTATAGAAGTACACCGAAAATGACGCAAATGTTTTTTATGAAAATTAAAAAAAATCATACAAAGCCGATAAGGTTTCGGATTTGACCTGAAAAGTGGCCCATCGTACCCAATGGTTTCTATATAAAATCACAAACTCATTAAATCTAAAACCCTAAAAAGAAAATTTGTAATTGTGAAATAATAGAGGGATTTAAACCCTTATGTAAAATTTGCATCAACATAAAAGAAAAAGAAACAATGAGAAAAGAATGCTTGCAACATTGAAGGTAGTTATGATTTTTCCCCTTCTAAATTTAGTTCAAATCTAAATAGGACAATAAGCTCAATAGTAATATTTTACATACTTGAAGTTTATAGCATGCATGGTTTTGATTGATTCACCATACCTAACAAACTTTGATGCTCATAATAATCATGTTGCTCCAAACTCCTTCATCGTAACTCTCTCTTCCAAACTCTACCCTCGAAATCTCAGCAAAAAAATGAAATAATATTTAGGTTATTTACTTTTGAACGCCTTTTTTAATTAGTTCTTGAAATTAAAATCCCTGCCCCTTTTTCAATTTGGGGAAAAAATAACTTCTGCGATTTTTTAATTTTGATTTTTGGCATTCCGGTGTGTTCGAGGTTATGTCACACCGGTGCGTATAGGACAGTAGTGCACCGGTGTGTTTAAAGTGCCTTTGAAACATATATTTGTATACACACCAAACCATATAATAAAAAATAAAAACATATTTCATACTTTGGTGCATATACAAATTATGACGCCTCACTTGTGTATACTAAACACACTAGTAGGAATATTTGTTTGTAAAATGCATCGAAAAATATCAACTATCAAATATAGTATATATTTTCTTTTGTGGAGGATTTTGTTGATGTTGACATAAGGTGCATTCTTTGTTATGTTGCATCAATGGATTTAAATGTTATAGTCCCACCAATGCGCTTGTAGTATATGTGGCGCATCTGTTTAATTCAAACATTATATCACTTGACATTTCAAATCAAAATCTTATATTCATCTCAAATATTCTTTTAGGATTCAACCACACCAATTAAAATATTTCATAGCATATATATGTTGCTTGAACTCACCTTATTCTTACAAAATGGTTTACAAACTATAATAGAAGTTAGATTGTAAGATGGCTCTCAAAAAGATTTTAGGACAATATAGATGTATATTAAGTGTTGATTTGGCTCAAATGCAGGGATAAAATTGTATAGTATCAAATGGTCAATTCTTCATATTCTACCTCATTCCATCTTGTTCAAAGTTTGACAAGTTTTCCCTTTCCATCTCTAGTAAGTTCAGTTTTTATTTATATTTTGACTATCTATTTGAATTTAGGTTACTTATCCATGTGAAATTGAATATCAGTGTATTCTATATTGCACGACCCCAATTTATGATTGAGTTTGGATGCACAAGATATTCCACTAGTTACAAAATGTAGTAAGCTCTTATCATGAGCAAGATATCGCACGTAGTTCATAGATGAAAATGGCAGTCGCTTTACGTCCCTAATTGTAACATGCCATCTTCAAGCCATCGTCATGGGTCATCGACGATAAATCATTGTGAGTTGGATCTCTTGTATGACACCTCAATAGTATGTGGTTTTTAAAAGTGTTAATATTTGAAGGAGAACCTTCAGCCCATCACACTCACCCATTGCACCAATGATGAATTACAATGTTTATGGTATAATAGCCCCTACTACAGTAAAATATTCAATAGGTGATATAGAAAAGACACATAGGAATACTTTCCTATGATCATTTTTGGAAAATTTCGGAAGCCGAAACAACTATGTCTCGTCCTAAATTGATGAACCCCTCTGCTTTTGTTCAATCAATTGAAAGTTCTAGTGATCCAAAGTATGATATGACTTCCGCCCAATACATCTCTACTAGAAGGTCTAAAAAGTTGCATGAGTTGAGAGAAAAACTATCGAAGTACACACCATGGTTCATTCAATTGTTGAAGGGTAGCGTTGATTTCTCCCTTCCTATGAATTTGCAAAGTAAATATCAAACTTCTTACAACCGCCCTTTGTATGGCGCTTGGTTGTCTTCTCTATCTAAGCCTGTTGTTGGAACCAACTTCTCCTTTTGTGGCAATTGTTTTATGATTTTCAAGTCTAGTATAAATACTGCAAATCTCAGGTTGTTTATCTTTTCACATGTACGCGTTCCTCCCAAACAATCTGTAGCACTTATACCATTTTGTGCTCCTATCTTTTGTCGGTTGTATTACTTGAATATTGTTAAATACAATCACAAAATTTCCATGTGTAGTATATGCATTAGTGGTTATGTTTATGGAAACTTTAACAGGAAGAACCTGTTATACATAGATGGTCATCCATGCACTCATGGAACATTGCAGGGTTGATAAATAATTCTAGGTGCTCTTTATTTTTTGCAAATTGTTTATTTGATGAACACTTCAATGACCATGAGTTCTTTATGCAGAGGAAAGTGTCCATATTTGTTGTTGTGCATGCAATACGTGGTGACGAGTTGTTAATAAACTATAACTTTTGTAGTGCACCAACTGCTCGTTAGAGATGCCTTGCACTGGGATTACCCCTAGACACCCCTTTGGGGCATAAGCCTAAGAAAAACTTTGATTAATTGTATTTGTTAATTTTCAATGGGATTCATGTTGATGTATTCCTTAGTTTGAATTTTTGTTTTAAAAATTGTTTTTTTTAATGGCCAAAATATGGGACTTCCCTAAACTCCTTGTGTGAGTCATTATACACTCAAGGATGTTTGATCACACCGTTATACATTATTAGCCTCAAATACAACGCTCTTATTTGATTAAGTGTATTTGTCAAATTTTCTATGGGATTGATGTTAACGTATTGCTCAATTTTCCCATGGGGTGTAGAATATATTGTTAATGGGTGTATTGTTAAGGCACTCCTTGCATAAGGTTAATGATTTGAAACTCCGTGGGTACTAGCCCTATAAAAAAAGGTATTGTTCAATTTTAAAATTTTAAATTTTATGTGGGATTGATGTTAATTTCTCACTCAATATGAATGTTTGCAGCTTAACATGTTCTATTGAAAATGATTCTTGTTCTTCTGTAATAATTATTTTGCATAATGTTAGATCAAAGCAATTGCATTATGCTTACTAACATCATCAATGTAATGTTCAATATTTTTGAAATCAATATTATGATGATGAATGACCTGTCCACCATCTTTCCTTACACCCCAGTACAATGCAACTCGAGAGAAGGCTTAAAAAAGAGTGCAACATGGAGAGGAAGCATACCAATCATGGTTGAATCAACCACCTATTCATTTTCCACTATGTCTAGAGTCACCAAATAGGAATGCCTACAATAATAGGAGTTCTTCACATGTTGGCAATGGAGGTAATGAAGTAGAAGTTGGTATGGATGAGTTATTGCGACAAACGAGTGCCATAGATGCAATGTTGTTACATACATTCCTAGACAACGAGATAGGGTATAATGCTCATATCACTGAAGCCTTGTTCGAAATCCTTAAATCGACTTCCACCACCCCTCTCTTTGGAATTGGCCAGTTAAAGTCTACATAGTTGGGGACAACAATGTTTTTTTTTTTAAGATAAGAACAGGTAGGGTTGTATTAATTTCTTTCTGGTTAACCAGAATCTATAGAGTACAAACTTAAAGAGGGTTGATGACCTCTAACAGTGTTTTCATCCTTCTTATGAATTATGAAAATCTTGGAAGATAAATCCCACATGCCTCTAGAGCTTTTTCAAGAACAAGCCAAAATTTCCTACAAGAGTAAACTCTCACAAACTGTGAGCAGAGAAGAGTGCAAAAGCCAAACATTAATGAGAAGGGGAGGTAAAATGCCCCTTAATAAAAGGGTCTAACCGCTTCTGAGATCCCGAAAAAAGTTTGAGGATGCGTCCTTTTCCCTAAGTTCTTTGTTGATCTTCCGCCCTCTAGTGAGGGGAGGAGAAGGGGCTGAGAAATCTTTGGGATCGGAGCTTCCCTCTGACCCAGACGAAGGGACTAAGGAAGCCAGTCCTGCTTGGGATGAAGCCTTGTGATTTAACGTCCAAGCATATCTCTTGGAGCATGAAGGAGCAAGGCTTGGAGAAGCTTCTTTCATGGCTAGGCCAATGACAACTGTCATCGAGGGGCCGGAAGGACCTAGGGGGTCCCTCCCAGCACCAGATATTTCGTTGCTTCAAACTCTTGAGCATCGACTTCCTGCAAAACTTAAAATTTGTTTTTATTTTCCAGCAGAGGAGAGAATGTTATAGGAGGAGGAGGAGGATCTTGAGGGGGATCCTTTTGTTGTTGAGGCTCCTTTCACTAGGGAGGACAACGTCGATTAGTGACCGTTTGAAACTCTGCTTCTTTAGGTGCAGCGGGGATTGTTGATTTTTGAGATTCGGGAAGCTTGGGGAAACTTTTCGAAAAGTGACCATAAACATGGAAAATTTTGCATTTGAAAGGAATCTGCTCATAATACAACTCTTGGATGTGGCTCATTTCTCCTAATGTAATATTTAGGGCCTCCGAGAGCCCTTTTTTGAGATTTATCTCTATGCAAATGCGGGCACATGAAAATGAACCCCTTTTGGATCTGCACTATCCAGGTAGCGCCCTAGCTTATTACCGATGTCCTCAAGAGAGTTTTTCCCCCATAGATGAAGTGGGGGATTAGGTAGTCTTACCTAGACTGTAGTGGCTGTGATCTCTGCTTTAGGGTTAAAACCTAGAGTCGAAGGGGATACAAATATCCCTCTCGAGCCCATGAAGAAGGGACCCGATCAAAAAACAATGTCACATTCTTGTTTATTCATAAACTGAAAAACAAAATAACCCCTACCAGCTACGAAGAGAGAGTCCTATCCTTGTAAAATAGGGTTCCATTGTTCAACAATCCAAAGCTCTACCACCTTAGGGATGGGCCACAACCCTGTAAACTTGCCGATGAAGGCTTTCTCTGAAAGAATGAGCACTTTCCAGCAAGGATCCAAAGGAGAGAGTTCCAGAGAGGGGATCTCATTAATCTTCTTCACGAACTTGGAGGGAGGCAAAGAGGCAGCTTGAGGAGCGGCTGCTTGAACTAGGTCTTTAAAGGCATGAAGCTGGGCTTAGATCTCTATACCAAAAAGCCCACGAATGCAAAAGCAAACACGGATTCGACAGCCACTGCGCAGAAGCTCATGGGCAACAGACAGCAGCCTGAACACAGAACATTCAAGCAACAGCCTGAGCTGGTGGATCGAGCAGCAGGATAGTGAGGGAAGCTAGGGAAAACCTAGCTGTGCTTCAGAGCAGATCCGAGCATCAGCGGTTCGAGAGAACCAAAACACGTTCGGGACAACAATGTTACTATACAACTTAAAATCAATGCATGGCATGTCATATGTGTGTTTCTCAACACTTTTGAGGTAACTGACCATTAACTACCTTATATTTTGAGGAATTGTGTCACACAATCAACATTGAAAATGGTTTATTTTATGAATGTTAAATGACATTATACATTTATATTAACCCACTAACTATAGGTTATTTAAAGACAAGGTACTTCCGAGTAATCATGTCTTGCCTGACAACTCCGAAGAGGTAGAGCAAATGTTTAAAATGTTGGTTGTCTGAAGAGATATGTCCAAAAGGTGTGAATGATAGGTACCAAGAATCGAAAACAATTTTAAGGCTTATGGTCCTCCTCATAATATATTGAAGCACATGGCTATAGTCCCAAGGATTCGAATCCTCTTTCATTGCAAAGAATTAAGTATGTTGCAGGGATGGCATACAGTGCACCAAAGTGAGGAATGAGTTATACAAATCCCAACATATTCAATAGACATGAAGCATATAGAGTACACATGGCGTGATAAATTCAATGATGAAGTACGAATCCTTGATCGATGAATTAAAGGAATTATGGATGTTTACCTACAACCATTGATTGATGAACTAAAGTTATTATGGGAAGGGATAAATGTATATGATGTATCGAAACCGATCCCATAAAAAATGACTTTTACGTTGTATGGCATATGTGCATACACCACACATGATTATTCGGGGTTAGGAGTTTGCTCAAGTAGATATGTTGTTTGATTTGTTTATATTCAAAGCAAGATTTCTTGGCATATTTAATTTGGGGCGTGTGTCTTGATATTCAAGACTAACGTGCTACGTACACCATAACACCGTAGGTGTTGTAACAAAAGGTACCATGGATGGTCCCTCAACCCATTACTAAAATCCATAGTTAAACCTATATGATCCCTCAAATCATTACTAAAAGCCATAGTTTTTCGCTTCGGCCATCCAAGTACTTTTGAACTTTGTCTATTTCTTTCCATTAGCATGATCAATTTATTAGTGTTAGAGCATTTTTATGAAAGCTTGTAAATCATCATCCTCTTTCCTAAACTCTCACACCTTCACAGGCTGTGTATAACTAGCCATGCCATCTTTGAGTGTGATAAGTCTTTGATAGTGATACCTCTCCACCAAGCACTACACACACCTAGTTTTAAATTAATTGTTTTTTATTGTGCAATCCCATGTTAATTTGAGTTTGAGTTGAGGAAGTGCATTAATGATATAGACAAAGCATTGCTTCATTAAATTTGATAGTACTATGTAAAGGGGTCCAAGGAAAAAGAAGAGAATTCATATGGAGAATATGGGAAGCAATAATTTTATAATTTAATTTCGTTGTATGTTTTAGTCAAATTTATTGATGATGAGAAATTTGTGTGTGTGTGTGTATATATATATATATATATATTAATACAAAAAATTAAATAATGTATAATATAAGTTTTTTATGATATTTAAAAAAAACTATTATGAGAAGTTATTTTTATTTGTATATAGTAATTGAATGTCTTTTTTTTTAACATGAACGGGTAATTTTATTTAAAAAAAAAGAATTGTGGGTCTTTTGGCCGTAACCAATCAACCTATTTACAATTTCTGGAAATACCTTAGACTTAACAAATCATTACAAAATGGGAGAGGATCACCCAAATAAACAATATTAAGTTGTTGAAGAATTACGGGATAGGGTGGAAATAACTAGCTTCCCCATTGATATTGAGAATACCTTGAGGCAGAAGACATGCTTTGTTAGCCAGGTCATCTGCAGGGTGATTTTGATCCCGAAGGATGTGGAAAGAATCAGCCTTATCTAAGCCTTTCAATAAAATCCTGGTTCTCTGCAAAATTATTTAGCCTGTCAGCTGAATTTATAGCTTTTATCAAAATCTCAGAATCACCAAAGATTTGCACTGACTTGTATCCCTTCTCCATAACCATATGGCTCGCCAAAAGAAGGTTGTAGCCTTCAGCCTAATTGTTGGACAATGTTCCAAGTCCCCAACTATAATTGATAGTAGAAAATCTGTCTGGAGAGTAGACCAAGCCCCCATCTCCAGAGACTCTGGGATTTCCCTTGGAAGCACCATCAAAGAAAATGAAAGCTGAAGGGGAATTCATCCAAAAAGGTTTAAAAGCCTCGTTACTCCCACGAAATCTCCAAGAAGGGATGCTGACAGGTTTAGAGCACTTCAATAAATTTCCCGCAGCTTGAGTGCTAGGACTCCTCCATAAAGAAACAAGCATAGTGGACATGGAGAGGCCAGTTAATTATGCAAACCATGATATAGATTTAAATGCCATGACCTAGGATATTGGCCTCTGATCGCTGAAAATTGAGCTACTTCGAGTAAACCACAAGGACCAGCACATTAAGTTCATAATTGAATGCCAGCTCGAGTGTAAAACAACAACGGTATATTTTGATGGACGTCGACCGTGCCAGCCAGGTAAAAAGCCGAAACAGTTTGCTGAGAAGGAATCGTGCTCTGAACCCCACGAAGAACTAAAGCGTTTTTAGAGAAAATGCAGTCTACAAGAATATGGTCGGCTGTCTCCAGGGTTGTTTTGCAAAAACAGTAGCGAAAGGGACCATTGAAACGTCGTTTTTGAAGATTATCTCCTGTCAGTAATTTATTGTTCAAACATAACCAAGAATTTTTTTTTACCTTCAGTAGACAACGAGAATACCAAACCGTTTTCCAAATCGCCAGACGAAGGCAAGAGGATTGAGCTAAGTACAGAGCCTTGAATCTTTTGGCTGCTAAATATGATCCATCGGGGCCCCATCCCTAGCAATCCTTTTGAGAAAGTTGAATAGGAGTGAGGCATGATAGAGAAAAGAACAACAACAATTTTTGAGTGTCGAGACGAGCAGGAAGGACCGGCAGTGACCAACCTACCCAATTACCATCTCCATCCTAGAAACATATATCTGCAAGACGGAGCAGATGTTTGTTTTTTGTTAAAATTCTGAATCTATACAAGCCGAGCGACGTTGGAAAGGGGTGGTTTCCCAGTGATTTTATCCTCCCATAGTTGAATCTTCTTCCCATTACCAGGGGTTCGATATAAGTGAATATTGAAAAATTCAAAACATTTTATGCAAAAATTCCAGATACCTGTAATGTCCCTGCTCCGTAGCCTTAATCTATTATGGTTACAAATGTACATTGTACCTGCTTCTGGTGAGGAGCTCAAGGCCAAGGCCCCACCAGAAGCAAAAGCGTACAGCTTATACAAGTTAACTACCTAAGTTTAAAACTCAGGAAACGAAAAGTAATGACACAACTCAGTGAGGGGCCGACTAAGCCCATGAGGAAGAAGATTATGCGGGGGCTTTAAGACTATGGCATCCTATAGGATCCTGATGCTTGCCATTATTAGCCCAATTAAAGAAAAATACCATAGCCTAGTTAATTGAATTTAAAATAATATTCATCCACGATGCCTTGACAAGAGGGTCAAGCACCTGCTGAAAAAGTTAAAAGATCCTAAAGAACTAATTATTGAGGAACTATACGATATAGTCACCTTGAAATTAATAAAAAATATAAAAAAAGGGTGTCATCGTGACACCTCGATTTAATATTGGGGACATTTGTAATGCACCCAGAATATTATATGGTTTGATTCTCAAATTTCTATGGGGTAAAGAGTTTATGAGGAGACGCCCGGCATTGGCAGGTGTAGTATGTATATCTGTCTATTTATGATAACATTGTGCATAACTCCTTTTATTCTTTCCAAAGGAAAAATAATGTAACTTCAGAATAACTAATTTTAATTTATATATTTCCCCTAGAAAGAAGGAAACAAAAGGGGAAAAAGATTCTTATCGAGGAAAGTTTCCATGCATGGTT
>LPNX011008086.1:239564-272999 GCA_001517045.1 Pseudotsuga menziesii
ATATTTATTTTGGCTATATTCGATTACTGGTCTGCATGTATTGTCATAAAAACAATATAATGGGTTTAACATGGGTTTTTGGAGAGTCGAACCAGTGCAGTCTGCCTGTTTTTCAGAGCCAACATCTCTGCCTTGTTTTCCTTACCTGATAGAGTGGATGGTTGTTTACAATCTTCTTCCCGAGTTGAACTCAAACTGAATGATGCATCCTCCTGCTTTTATGGATTGATTTAGGTGGTTGGCAGTTGTCAAAAAGAAAGATTCAAAGATTTCTAAAACTAAAATGCACCGTGGCGAGAGGAAACTCCAACCGAGGCCTATGTGCATTGACAAAATAACAGTACTAAAGAAAGCTTGTGGCAAAAGAAAAAAAACAATATTCAGGAAACTCTAGAATTATTTTAATTTAAAGTTAAGCATGATAGAGAAAAGAACAACAACAATTTTTGAGTGTTGAGACGAGCAGGAAGGACCGGCAGTGACCAACCTACCCAATTACCATCTCCATCCTAGAAACATATATCTGCAAGACGGAGCAGATGTTTGTTTTTTGTTAAAATTCTGAATCTCTACAAGCCGAGTGACGTTGGAAAGGGGTGGTTTCCCAGTGATTTTATCCTCCCATAGTTGAATCTTCTTCCCATTACCAGGGGTTCGATAGAAGTGAATATTGAAAAATTCAAAACATTTTATGCAAAAATTCCAGATACCAGAGCCCAATGAAGTGTTAGCTTAAGTAATATTCCTCAAAGATCTACCCTTTAGGTATTTCATCCTGAAAATCCTACTGACTGGGTGATTTTTATCCTTATAAAGCTGCCAAATCAACTTGCCACACAACGCCAAATTAGCCAGCCCAGGATCTCGAA
Organism: Pseudotsuga menziesii; assembly: GCA_001517045.1. Lineage (NCBI taxonomy): Eukaryota > Viridiplantae > Streptophyta > Pinopsida > Pinales > Pinaceae > Pseudotsuga > Pseudotsuga menziesii. The sequence continues at coordinate 240,434 of LPNX011008086.1, forward strand.
TTTGTAATCCTCCTTCTGAAAGAGGTCACTTAATAACTTCCCAGCTTGCTAAGTGCATCTTTTTTTGGCCACCTTTACCTCCGCTCCAAAGAAAATCTCTCAATAATTTAGATATCTGGCCCGCAATATATTTTGGGGCTAGCGATAAGGTGGATTGGAAAAAGGGAAATGTTGTAAGAACTGAATTGATCGAAATTAATTTCCCCGCTTTAGTTAGCCATTGTCCACCCCAAAAAGCAATTTTTGCCTTTAACTTTGCCAACACCTCAAGCCATAGAGAGGGAGGGGACGAACCAAGAGTTAAAGGGAGTCCCAAATACTTTATCTTCTCCCACTTGACGAAGCCAAGAAATCCCAAGAAATCTACTATTTGGAGTATTACTGGAAGTTCAACATTCCATCCATAGAAAACACTTTTTGTTTTGTTAATCAATGCTCCTGAAATTTGGCAGAATGTTTTGAGGATAACGTGGAAGGCCCAGGCAATATTCATTGAGGATCCTCCAACTAGGAGAGAGTCGTCCACGAAAAATGCATAATTGATTGTGTCCACACCCCTAGCAATCTTAATCCCTGGAATATACCCAGCTTCCTTTTCTACAATGAGTTTACGGCTGAGTGATTCGACCATCAAAATGTATAGGAAAGGAGACATCGGGAAACCTTGACGTAGACCTCTGGTTGCTTTGAAAAAATCAGTGGGTCTGCCATTAACTAAAGGTGCAATCTAAGGCTTTTCAGTGCATGCTTTTATCATATTTACAAACTTAGGGCAAAAACCAAATGAGAGCAGAACCTCATAAAGGAAGGGGAGCTTTACTCGATCAAAAGCATTCTTCATATCCAACTTAATTAACATACCTTTCTCCTTTCTTTGGAAGCTTGAGTGGATGGCTTCTTGAACTTGAATGACATTATCCACTAGATGTCTTCCTTTTACAAAACCCCCCTGTAAGGGAGATATCAACTTACCTAGCAAGAGCTTAAATCTGTTGGCTAATAGCTTGGCTAGAATATTATAGGAAACATTGCACAGTGAAATAGGATGAAATCTATCAAAAGAAGAAGGATTGGCTTCCTTTGGAATGAGGGCTAAAAAAGTAGAGTTGGTGCACCCGCCAACTTTACCTTTTTTCTGAAAGGCAGACACCATACGAATCAAATCTGACTTGATGATGGGCCAACAGACTTTGTAAAAATGAATTGAAAAGTCGTCCAGGCTAGGAGCTTTGTTAGAATCCATAGCCCAAATGACTTCAACAATTTATTTTCCCAAAAAAAGGTTTCATTAAGTTATTATTGTCCTCAAGGCTGACTAAGAAAGGGATGTTATCCAGAAATTCAGAAGACACCTCCTCCTCATAGAGACCATCTTCTTGAAACAATTGTTGAAAATGGCTGCTAGTTGATTGTTTGAGAAGATATTGCCCTTTAATGATGACCCCATCACCAATAGAAATTTATGAAATGTGGTTTCGAGAGAGTCTATTTCTGCACTGGCAATGGAAATAAGCAGAATCTTATCCCCTTCCATCAACCAAAGGCTTCTAGATTTTAGCCTTAGATGTTCCTCCTCATGCATGAATGATTTAGTGGATTTAAACTGGGAAGTTTCTCCTAGGCTAATAGGTAGTGGAGATTTCACAATTTTCCATGCTGATTTGGATTGCAATTAACTCATCCATGCTTTCCTTTCTGTAGGTCGTTGGAGTAGAGAGTGGGGCTTTAACCCACTCCTTCAACGTGACTTTAGTTTTTTTTCAATTTCTGCTCAAAAACATAACTGGGAGATCTAACGATGTATTGAGACTAGACTTGAGATACAATATATATAAACCCAGCTCGCTGAATCCAAATTGGGCTGAACTTGAACAGAATTGGACCTAAATCCTCTTCGAACTCAAACAACAGAGAGATAGGGTGATGGTATGAAGTTAGTTTAGGTATAATTTTTTAATAAATGATTTTACCGTCCATCAGAGTGCTATGAACAAGGAATCTATCAAGTCTGGCAGAGATGCTAGCGACCCCCACCCTCTGATTGGACCATGTGAAACACCCAATCTTGGGCTTTAAATCGATCAAGTCCCAAGCTTGAATCAAATCTTCCACATAATCCTACATGTTATCCTTGCCACGCAAGCCTCCTTTTTTTTCATTCAAAGCTAAAGTAATATTCAAATCTCTTGCTAAAATTATATTGGCAGGAGAGGAAAACTTGAGGAAGTCTGTTACCATTTTCCAACAATCCTGTTTTTTTGTGTAATTAACATGTACATAGAGATTAAAAAGAGCATAAGAGGTCTTACTGGAGTGATGGAAGAGCTCTGTGAAGATCCAGGGTTGTGTAGCATAAACATTTTTTAGCTGAAATTTCTCATCACTCCATAGAGTAGCTAATCCCCCACAGGTGCCTCTAGCACTAACAGCTTTGTCGGCGTTTAGTTTCCATTTATTGTTACTGATGAGAAGAAGAGCTTCCTCCTCAATATTGGTCTCTTGGAGTAGTGAGATTTCTGATGGGGCCATTCTCATTAAATCTTTGACAGTGATTGCTTTGATTGGATTCCCCAATCCCCTACAGTTCCAAGAGGTAATCTGCATTACTTACCCAATTGAGAGGGAGTTCCCACTCCCTTAGGAGGTTTGGTTCCCTTATTTCTTCCGTAAGAGATTTCGATAGTGGACTGAATACCTTGAGTTTTTATCCTCTTGACCTCTTCTTCCCAAATCTCCTTCTTATATTTCCTGCCACCCTTCTTGGATATTGGATCATCATAAGAAGAACCAGGACTGTCACACTACTTCTTGTGGATAATATCTGCATATGAGGGGTGGTGGGGGGATTTTCACCAATTGGGTGAGAATGGGAGGGCCCTCCATCCCAGGGAGGAACCGAAGAAGATGGGTCTGCTTGTTCCTGAGAAACTGAATGAGGAACTGGATTTACTTCATATTCCAACTCATTCCCATCGAGTTGATGCATTTCCCCTTCTTCGAGGCCATTAGAACTAAGGACATCGAATTGATTGGGAGAAATTTTGGGAAGATATACATCCTGAGGTGCAGGAGGGGGCTTGCCAATAACATAGTCAATATTCACTAATTTACTTTCTTTGCCTTTCTTTCTAGAGCCCTGATTGTAATTTCCAGCTTTTTAAACTTGCATCCACTGATCTTCTTTCTCATTTACTTTTTCCGCTTTTGATTTTTTTTGCAGTTCCAAGCAAAGTGACCATAGCCATGACAGAATCTACATTTGAACAGAATTTTTTCATAACCCAGCTCCTGAATATGGGACCACTCTGCAATTGTTAACTTAATTGCCTCAGGTAGGCCAATCTCCAAGTCAACTTCTACACAGATTCTTGCGCAAGAGAATTGATCTTTTCTATCAGCCCTGTTAATGTATTTACTGAGCTTATTCCCTATGGATTCAAGGGCGTCTGAGCTCCAACAGTGTAAAGGAAGATGTAGGAGTCTCACCCAGACTAGGACTGCAGATGGGACATCTTGAGAGGGATCAAAATCAGGAGTCCACTTGTTTAAGTAGAGCCCCTTAGGTCCCATGAAGTATGGGGCATTCCAAAAGATAATTTCTCGGTCCGTTGCAATGTCAAATACAAAGACATAAAAACCTCTTCCTATAAAATAGCTTCGAATCCCATCAAAGACTAAAGGCCTCCAATTTCTCTGCACCCAACCATCAATAGCTTTTGGAGAGGGCCATAAGCCAGTGAATTGTCCGATGAGCCCACGTTCAGCCAAATTTAGTGTTGAACGGCAGATTCGATTGGTAGGTAACTCGACTGAAGGAATATCCACTTTCTTGACAAATTTTTGGGAGGGGCCCCATTTCCTCTTCCCATGGGAAGCAATCAATCTCTTGAATGCTTCGAGATCAAGAGGAAGAGGCAGAGGAGGGTCCTCACTAAAGTCCATGGATTTGCAAATCAAATAAATTTCAAGCACCAGAACACTTAAGGCCAAACAGAGCCACCTCCGATGACCAACAATCAAACTAGATGAGAGAGAACCTGATCGACCTCCATAGCACGAGACCCTTAAGATTTGTCACCAAGAATTACCAATCAGAGGAGAGCCAATCCGATAAGAACGGTGCCAATCAGACAACCGACCTCCAACAGAGTAGCAAACACCACCAACAATCCACCAATGGCAAAGAGCAATAATGATCCTGACACCAAGAAGATTCCAAGGGGTCAAACCCGCCTTACAGCCAAAAGCAACCTGCAAAACCAAGAAAAACTAGCTCCAGAGCAACGGCGTGAACTAGAGCCGATCTCACAATCAAACAACTGACCTCCAACAGAGCAGAAATCAACATCATCAATCCACCAATGGAAGAGCCACAACGATCCTGACACTAAGAAGAGCATACAATGCCTCCTTCACCATAAAGACAAGATCCGACCCAGACCAAGCCAATGGATCAAAGGAAGGTTGCGATTCTCAATAACCTCTCCAAGATTCGACAAAGACACGAGCTAATCCAAGCTTCTGCAAAAAGAATAAACCAGGCGAGAACACCAAACCAGAGAAAAAAAAATTCAAATCTTCTTGGAGCCAAAAAAGCAATACTAGTTGAGTTAAGTAATTGAATGTTTTTAAAAAATAGCTCAAGGTATTCATTATTTATAAAATTTTATGATAAAACAATTACTATTTAATTTTTTCGGGACAATGATATTATATCCTTTTATGTTTCATGAATTTTGCCTTCAAATAAATAACCTATGGTCAACCATAAGTAGCCTTTATGAATGCCACATTGCGACATAACCATTGAGCAATGTAAAAATCAACAAATGTTATGTAACCTCTTAAATTATTATTGTTGAAATGTTGCAATATGAATAACATTAAAGTCAACCTTATTAACAACCTCAAACGTAACACTTTCTATTATTACAAGTTCCCAAATACTGCATGTTTCCAACATGGTTTTATTGTTTATGATATTTAAAATGAACACCATTTTCACCACATAAGCATAAGCATACAATCATCATCATTTGAACACCTAATAAACATAAACATAAATATTATGATCATACCATCATAAGCATAAACCTAAACATCACCATAACATCATAAACATAACCATAACCATAAACACAAATGTACCATCATCATCATTTTCATGACATAAAGATAGTTAATATACCATCATTAACATAAAACTAAAAATAAGCATGAACGTACCATCATAAAAATTACGTTACATATTCATCGAACATATACATCTAACACATTTAAACAAAATCTAACACACATACCTAACAATAACATATAACAAAACACAAGCTATATTTTCTAACATAACCATCACACACATCTAACGAACATCATTGAACCTGACGTAACACACAAACATCAACATAATCATGACTATCAACATATGCAAAATGGAAATGTCGTGTGTGTGTGTGTATCAAACTGATGATACATGTCAAATATACATTCTAGTCCAATAACTTCTATAACTTAAAATCTAGTCCACCCCTAGAACCATATCATCAGTATTTGTCCCACTAGAGCTAGAGGCCCACTAGTGGAGCTAGAGCCACTAGCTGAACGAGAGGTATGAACACATCCACCAGTAGAGCTAGAGAAATCAGTACCTATGCCAGGAAATAAAGGAACATGTAGATAAGTAATGAAAACATCTACATAAATCTAGATCATCTCACACAACATGATCATCCTATGTAAAGTTGAGGCAAGTGGAGGATAGTGGAGAGTTGATGGATGTACGGTTCGATCAGGATTATAGGTTGTTCGGTCACATATGTATAAATGAGGAGATGTCAGATGAGATGTTGGAGGTGGAGGAGGAGGAAGTCCACTTTATGTGGAGGCTACGTCACCAGGTGCAGCTGATGGAGAAGGAGTTGGAGGAGTCCGAGGATATTCGCACTCATATGAACTGCTATAAGGGTTAACATCTAAAACATGTGTTGCATCGATAATGAGTTGCATCAATATCCTCATATAATGAGGAACGATCCTCCACAACTTTGTAGTGTGGGGGTTCCAAATAATGTCCCTCACCCGTACAGGCTAAACCCCTCGATGCACTAACAACCCCACCAGCCTATTTGCGACATCCTATCGGTACTTCTCATTTAGCCTGCGTTGAAGGCCAAGTATAACTACCTGGGGCACCACCAATATATCCATCTCCATCTCCTCCTCATCCCGAGCGAGAGGAGGTGGAATCTCCCCATTAAATGTCCCAATATCAGTAAAATATATAATACATAATAATAATTAGACAATTTCATTAAACATGAATTTAATATAACAATTTAAGATATATTTCATTTCCATTAATGACCAAGAGAATAAAATGCAATTAGAATAGTTTAAACATAAATCTAAATTTACCTTTATCACCAAGTGACTCGACTTGGGTGAACAAGATGTTGCCACAACCTCTCCAGTCTAAGCCCGTGTATGGAGATGGAAACATGTATAATGGATGATCATATGGGATAGCTAGCATCTTGAGCACCTTCATTGTGATCATGGTTGGGAAGTCATGATGCCCCTTCTTGGGCATCATCTCTCCCCGCATGTTATACCTAAATCTCATAATCAGCATGTGATAAGAACCCAAACTTCAGTGTTGCCCTCAATCCCAAATTGTGAAGTAAGAACATTGGTCCAAACATCAAATTTGTATATGAAAATCCAGCACCGCTTCTACCCTTTAGTAAAAAAGCAGTACTTTCTTCACCACCACCTGTGATATGTTGCTAGTAAGCGGTGGCACCGCCTTTACCTTTGAAGCAAAGCGCGGTTTTGCCTAGAACCGCTCTGCCATGGTGAACAAGGAGCAGTGCCCTTGGTAAAAAGTGAAAAAGAGAGGTTCTCATGAAGCTTCTTGAAAGAAGGCTTCATGGCACCCTTATCCCTGATCACTAGGGTCAGTTGGGCTCGATATCCATCATTGTAGGATCTCCTAGCCACCTCACCCACTAATTTCTCAACCATCCCTATCCATTCCAAGCCTATAAAAGCAGGTTCAATATCCATGGTTGAGGGGAGAGTAATGTTATGTTGTTGCTTTGATATTCTGGCCTAAGTTAGTCAAGAGAGCTTGAGGGATCAAGTTGGAGCTATCGGAGACAAGATCTTGGCTTTGTGAAAGAGCATATCAACACTAAGGCATAGGTTGTAAACTTTTTCTTCATTTTATTAATGCAAAGTTGGTTCATTTCCCATATACTTGTTATGTTGTAATCTTGCATGTTATTGTCAGATTCCGTAGTCACTGACATAGATCTATAGATGATGTTATGGTATCTTTGATCTCTTATGTGTTTGATGTGTTAATGCAGGTATTTCCTTCGAGACCTTTTGTCATAAGAGAAGAATCACATCACTCCATCAAAGATTGTATTCCAAGTGTTTATAGCTTCTAGGGAAAGTCTTCCAACCTTGTTGTGAACCATTTGTTATGGATCTGAACTATTCATACCAGAGGAACAACTTCTGTCCACAGAAGGTACAAAATTCTTAGCAACAAATCTCGCAGCTCCATTGGGGAAGAGCTTCAGTTGATCTGATCTTCCTTAGTCTTTTTCAGGAACACTTGTTTGAAATCCAAGCTCCCCTCCTTCATCAGTTCAATAAGATCCACTAGCTGATCTAGTGGTTATTGGTTTGGTATCTTCAGATCTGTTCAGATCTGAGTTTTCTGACCTTCTATGCTCTTAATTACTGTCAATTCCTAACTTATATGCCAGTTGCACAGTGATTTAACTTTGCTTTTTCACGATCCTTTTGTTTTTGGACATCTACAGGGAACCGTGCATGCACAATAGGCAATAAGCAGTGCCACCGCTTGAACTCAGTTAGCAGGAAGCGGTGCCACCGCCTGAACTCAATTAACAGGAAGCAGTGCCACCGCCTGTGATAAAAAAATGGGGAAGCGATGCTCGTCCAAAACCGCTCTGTCATTGACCCTCTGGAAGCGATGCCATGTAGGTCTTTTCACACCTTTGTCATTTCAAAACTTAGCCGTTGTCTTTCGATTTCTGAGTTTTTTTTTTTGGCTTACTTTTTTATGAAAATGAATTGTATATTCTGCGGTCACTTTGATTGTTATATTATTTCTGCATTCAAAGAAGAGTTTATGTTTCTTGCATTGTATTTTGCATTCTTTTCTTTTCTTGAATTCTCTTGCTATTTTCTGTAGATATTATTCATTAGAATTGGAAAATATACATTTCATTTTTATGCATTTGTTTTGGACTTGGAATGCATGAGTGATTCGTGTTGTTTTGAGTTTTTCTTTGCTTGGGGTGACTATTGTTTCCTTTTGCATGCTGAGTTTTTCAGTGCTTAGTAGGAGAGATTGGATCTTCGTTTCCTTGTCTGTTCCAAAGAGAAGTTTTGGTTTTCTCTCTCCTTTGCTTTATTCGCAAGCATGTTGAACGATTTTCTTCATGTTTTTTGCTTGATTGCTTGAAGTTTTAGATCTTACTTTCATTAAGAATAAATATTTGTTTTCGACTTTGCGTGCATTAGAGTTAGATTTGTTTGGAAAGTTAGTGAAATCATCTTTCCATTAAGTTTTTATGTATCTTTTTCAAGCATGAAAAGATAGGAAACATTTATGGTTTATTTATATTAGATGTTCTCTAGATCTCTTTTTTAATTGCTTTAAAGATTGTTTGGGGTGCATTGATATTTTACTTTTCGTTTGAAAATATTGAATTTCATTTGCATTTGGGTGTGCATTTTGTAAAGAAAAGTAGATCTCTCTCCCTCTTTTAGGTAGAATTTCGTTGAAGAGGAAAACTTACATTATCATATAGATCAGTGGGCATCTTCTTTAATTTCAAGTTTTCACTCCATGGTTCCACCTAACCGCACAAGATAAAATTAACGGTAGTACTAGGTTAAAACTTTTAGCAATTTGAGTGTTAGGTTAGCGACATGCTCCAGCATCGACAAGCGTGGCAGCTGTTATTATTTGCTAGCCCTGTATCCCGGGGGCTTGCAGTTCTTCCACGTACATCTGGTATATCGAACGGCCTTTCACGTACCCTTGAGGTATATCAAAAGGTACTTCATGTACTCGGTAGTATATCGGAAGGCTCCTGTCGAATGGTTGTGCATTAGACAACACCACTACGGATTTGAGCTCCCATGTACCTAGCATATATCTAGAGACCCTTTTAGGAATCCTCAAACCATTTGAGTTATCCTTTTGGCCTGTCCTATGAGGTTCCTGACTCTTATCCACTCCTTTCACATGTTTTCTTGTTACTTTTAGTTTGAGTAGTGCTTGCTTGTGCATGGTAGTTAGGGGTTTTTTTGGGAGTTTAGAGATGGCATCCCCATCTGGGACTACCACTCAAGAGGTACCTTTCCAAGGTGTACCTTTTGTATTCCCTCCAAGTGAAGGTATTGGTCCTCCCTTTATTGCCACTCTAAATCTTCTTGGGTTAACCATACGAATACCGGTCTGGCTGTTTAATCTGGTAATTCCTATTACACCTAATGTCTCAAATGTCACCTCTCCTTCGAGAGAGGATCGACCTGAACCTAATCCTACTCCTTCTTCGTCGGTTGTGGCTTTGTCCCTTTCTTCTTCTTCTCTTAACCAAAGCTCTACGTTTAGTATTCAAGTGGATAAGAAGAAGAAGAAAGGGAAGGGTAAGAAGAAGAAGGATAAGAAATAGAAAAATCATCAACCATCTGGTCTTGACGGTGCTCGTTTTAAGAGAACGCCTGGGAAACCCAAGTTCCCTTGTAAGCTTTGCAAGGGGGACCACCTTCTTAAGGAGTGTCTCGATCTCTCCCGTGTACAAGAAGAGTGGTCTAAAAAGTCCAAACCGTCTGTGTCATCAACCTATCATCACCATGTTGATGATACTCCCTCAACCAGTGACCCATCTGTAAAAGGTCGTAAAGGTAAAGTCTTGTATCCTTGTTTGATATGCAAGGCTATACATCGTACTTTTATTTTTCCAAGCATGGATGAAGCTTCGCGTTGGTTGGAAAATATTACTGATCATCAACAAGTGATTCCAACAAGTGATAGTAAGTTATCCCTCGATTCCCCCCTGGTTGACAAAGTGATCAGTTCAGTTTCATTTGTGATTGATCCCACTCTTCCTTCTGAGAGTGAAGTGGTCAAGTCGATGTCATTTTTACTCCATCTCGTTCTTTTATCAAAGAACGTTTCGATAGAGGTTGTCACCATGATCTAGTATTTTCCTCCCCCTACTCTTCCTGATGAGAGTGGAGGTCAACCTGTTCAAGTTTTCATTCTTTGTTCTAATTGTTCTCGATAAGAGGAAATTTTGTCTCTTTCGACAGAACCCTCTCCAAGTAGTGAGGTTATTTCCTTTGACTGGAGTAACCTAATAGAGTATCGTCTTCATTCGAGTGTTCCTTTCCAGATTGTTGTAAATGTTACTGCTAGGCAGATTCTTCGCATTATTGTTGATGAAGGGGCTTCTATTAGTATTCTATCCTCAACTGCTTGGCAAGCTTTAGGTTCTTCTTAGCTTGTGCCAACCACCAATCAGATACTAGATTTTAATTGAAGACCTACTGCACCTTTAGGGATCCTTCCTCATTTGCCTATTACTTTAGGAGGGAAAACTGTCAGTATTGATGTTATGGTGGTCCAAGGTGCTTTAGATTTCAATCTATTCCTTGGACGTGATTATGTTTATGCCATGAAGGCTGTAGTGTCCACACTCTTTAGAGTTATGGATTTTCCCCATGATGGGAAGATTGTGACCATTGATCAGCTTTCCTTTGTTACACTTGACCATCGCATCACTCCTAGTAATCAAATTGCCATGAATGTGCCTCATGTTCTTGTGATTCCTTCCCCTTCTTCTAGTTATCTTCTTCTCATCATAGGCAAAATGGGCGGCATTGCTCCAGCCTCTGGATATCACACTAGATTTAAGTCGCTAACTTCTTATGTATGGGGGAAACCTACCAACCTCTGGATATCATGTTGGGTAAGAGCAGGTTTGCGAGCATAGTTCTTTTTCTCTGCCAAGCTCGTTAAAATATGAAACAGGTTGTAGAGAATAGTTCATTTTATATTTCAATCTCGTTGAAAAAAAATAGTTTTCCTTAAGCATAGTTTACCTTTTGGTTTCAATCTTGCATAAAAATGAAACCATGTTTCAAGCATAGTTATTTTTCTATTTCAAGCTTGTGTAAAAATGAAATAGGTCATTGTGAGCATAGTTCTTTTTCTGTGTCAAGCAAGTTAAAAAATGAAATAACTTTGTGAGCATAGTTCCTTCTCTCTATGCCAAGCTCGTTAAAAAATGAAACAAATGTTGCGAGCATAGTTCCTTTTCTCTGTGTCAAGCTCGTTAAAAAATGAAATAGATGTCTGCAAGCATAGTTATTTTTTGTTTCAAGCTTGTGTAAAAATGAAATAGATCATTTTGAGCAATGTTTATTATTGGTTTCAATCTTGTTAAAAAATAAAACCGACCTTGAGCAGAGTTCCCATTACATGTCAAGCTCGTTAAAAATGAAATGGATGTCCCTGAGCAAAGTTTACCTTTTGGTTTCAAGCTTGCATAAAAATGAAACCATTTTTTTAGCATAGTTTATATTATGTTTCAAGCTCGTTAAAAATGAAATAGGTTGTTTCAAGCAAAGTTTACCCTTTTGGTTTCAAGCTTGCATAAAAATGAAACCATGTCTGAGAGCATAGTTCTTCTCCTGTGTCAAGCTCGTTAAAAAATGAAACAACACCTGAAACAACACTTGAAAATGAAATAGGTTGTTTCCAAGCATAGTTACCTTCTGTTTCAAGCTTGTGTAAAAATGAAACAGATCCCCTTCCCTTGAGTCGAGTCTTCCCTTTAATGTTAGAACTTGAACCTTCTTTTCACATGCCTGATTCTCATTCTTCCTACCCCCCTGGTGAACATTTTTGCATTAGTAACCAGCCTTTTTTTAGGTTGGGTATGGAAGAAGAATCGTCAAACAAAGCGAAGTTTGGGGGGCACGTCGAGCCCCTAGAAACCATGCTATGGGTAAGGTTCGCTATCAATAATGATGGGGACAAGCTTCCAACCTTTGTATGTCATGCTAATGGGATTTTTCAAGCATAACTTACCCATTGGTTTCGAGATTGCGTAAAAATGAAACCAATCTTTGAGCATTCTTTCAACTGATCTTCGAGCTCGTTAAAAACAATAAGATGGTGTTGAGCTTACTTTTTTATTTTTCGTCCTTTGGTTAAAACATGAAAACTGGTTTAAGCTTATTTTATTACTTTTTCGTGCTCTGGATTCAAAAATGAAAAAGGTTAATCGAGTCTCCTTTAAACTCTTTTCGGACTCCCTAAATATGAAAAGTTTTTCGAGTGCTTGTCTTCTTCATACTCGTAAAAGTATTTGAAGAGTCGTCTCTCCGACGGTAGGTTATCTATTTTTTAGTTCGGATAGACTATTTACGAAAAAGGAACACTCCAGCCAATCATGACTGGAAGAGTTCTCTTGGGTATTATTTTACACTTTTTCGGGCCCCAGAGACTAAATCATACAAAAAAGGACCCTTTGGCGTCTTCTTTTATCTTCGTTCAAACTCTATAAATGTGAACGATACCGAGTTAACTTTCATTGGACTCGTTAAACTAGACACTAAGAGACCCTTTTTGGGGAACAAACCCCTCCTTTCTCAAGTTTGTAAAACGTATGAGAATGGACTTGTCTTCGGATAAGCTACAGTGAGTGTTTGTTACCCTCTTTGGACTCGTAAAAACAAAAAGAGGAACTCATCAATCATGATGGGAAAAATTAAAGGAAGGGAATCAATTTATTTTGCAAATAAAATGGCAGTTTGTCGTCACCTTTGAACCTAGCACTTGTTTACATTTCATTTCAGTCAATTGGGTAAATCAGTTTGTCTCTGAGTCAATCCACTTTCATGAGTCATGTCACTACTTTGAGTATTTCAAAGAATGCATTGTCCAATGTCGTATTGTGTTCCGCCTCGTCGATTCAATGCTACCAAGTCTTTTGTCGTGCCGCCCGATGTTCAAAGGGAAGTTAGAAGTTTACCTCTGCAGTTAAAACATCCCTTGTGTCAGTACCTTTTGAGTCAGTCTAATGGTTACATTATCTACAACATTCCAAAACTTTGTTTCGAGTTTTGTGTCGTCGATGTGGGATTCATCATGGCCCTCCTTCGACGAGACTATTCCTGTCGACATCAGCTCATCATCCAGGAAATAGTCTTAGAAACAAATTTAGTACCTTGAGATCTGTATGTCTCAATGACAGATTCTCTTGCTCTCGACATAGGTTCACATAATTGACCTTTGATCAAGAGATTCGACTAAGTGTTCGACATAAAAACATCTATTCACACTTAGTAGATTGTACTATAGTACTTTGGGGATCATTGACACTAATGGTGATCTCCCTTGCACTTGTTAATGGTTCACATCATTGACCGGTAATCAAGTGGTTTCTACCATGTTCGATTTCAGAACATTGTAATCACATGGATAGAATAGTAGTTTGTGGAAGACGAGATGAAGACCCTAGGTGTCTGTTTGAAAGCACTCATAGCTTTCTCCCCAGGTTGCGATGGGATATATTGTAAGAAGTACCAGTATGGATCCACATTTGTATGGTCATGGCTATGCTCAAATTTGTGTTTGTATGACATATATCTACATTGTATGTCTGGTATCTATGTCCAAGTTTGAGTCCTCTATCGCATGGATCTACGATGTGTTCTAGTAGCCATGTTTATTTATCTCTCTCATGGATATGCCTTGTATTGGTCTACAGCCACAATGAAGACACATTTGCTCATGAGTCAAAAGTATTGATGTATTGCAGATGCCTAGTTGATGATCTCCGATCAAGTTGATTCTTACCTCGAAGTGATAACTTGCTCTTTCAAAGCTCTCTCCTATCGTATCCCTCTAGCCTCATGCTTTGGGGGGGCATTCTTTTATACCTAAATCTCATCATCAACATGTGATAAGATCCTAAACTTCAATGTTTCCCTCCTTCCCAAATTGTGAAGTAAGAACCTTGGTCCAGACATCAAATTTATATATGAAAATCCAGCACCGCTTCTACCCTTTAGTCAAAAAGTGGTACCTTCTTCAGCACCACCTGTGATATGTTGGCAGTAAGCAGTTGCACCGCCTTTACCCTTTAAGCAAAGCGCGGTTCTTCCTAGAACCACTCTTTCATGGTGAACAAGGAGCAGTGCCCTTGGTAAAAAGTGAAAAAGAGAGGTTCTCGCAAAGCTTATCAAAAGAAGGCTTCGTGGCACCCTTATCCCTGATCACCAGGGTCAGTTGGGCTCGAGATCCATCCTTGTAGGATCTCCTAGCCACCTCACCCACCAATTTCTCAACCATCCATATTCATTCCAATCCTATAAAATCATGCTCAATCTCCATGGTTAAGGGGAGAGTAATGTTATGTTGTTGCTTTGATATTCTGGCCTAAGTCAGTTAAGAGAGCTTGAGGGAGCAAGTTGGAGTTATCGGAGACAAGATGTTGGCTTTGTAAAAGATCATATCAACACTAAGGCATAGGTTTTAAAATCTTTCCTCATTTTATTAATGCAAAGTTGGTTCCTTTCCCATATACTTGTTATGTTGTAATCTTGCATGTTATTGTCAGACTCCTTAGTCAATAACATAGATCTATAGATGATGTTCTGGTATCTTTGATCTATTGTGTGTTTGATGTGTTTATGCAGGTATTTACTTGGAGACCTTTTGTCATAAGAGAAGAATCACATCACTCCATCAAATATTGTATTCCAGGTGTTTATAGCTTCTAGGGAAAGTCTTCCAACCTTGTTGTGAACCATTTGTTCTGGATCTGAACCATTCAGACCAGACGAACAGCTTCCATCCGCAAAAGGTGCAAAATTCCTAGCAACACCACATGCACATACACACATTTGTCATCAACCTGGAAGGGCATTGATCAAAAGATGCCCTGATGGTTGGAAATGTCTAAAAAAATAGACAAACAACTATGAATTGAATGGGAAGTTCACCATCCCTCCAATACATACACGACATCAAATAAGAGCATAACAAAACATAAAATAAAAAAAGTGGATCACCTAAAGCATCTAGGTGTCTACACTAAAGAATCAACATAATATAATAGAGGGTCGTTAATGCACTTACCATCACTAGTGAAATACGCAATGGTTGACACCAACAAAGAGAGGCACCTCACATCCTCTTTACCGAAAGAAGCAATGGAAAGATGCTTACCACTCACCTGAAACTAAGTAGGGTTGACAATGTTGGCAGCAACATATCTCTAAACATCGACTAGCTGACTCTTTGTTGCAGCACCAGCTGGGACATCAAGGAACTGAGGAAAGTCCTCCCCTCTCCTGGAGATCCCACTGAAAAAATATATGTCCTCCTTAATGGGTTGGAACCCTCTCGCTGGCCTCGCACTCTCTCCTAAAGTTGTATTGATAAACTCATGCTTATTACTACTGACTTTTCTCATGACACAAACATTTTTGTTTCACATATAACATCAATCAGTGTCATAAATATACATATAAAGCATTATATTTACTAAAATCGAATATATATATATATATATATATATATATATTTTGCAAAATAAATGATGCATTGTGCGCCATAAAAATATCAGTGCACCGCTATCGATGCACATCAAACTGCAACTCACAGACATCGTTGTGCTCAAATAATTAAAATGCATTGGTAATATATTTCTATGCAATTAAAATTTTATCATCAAAACCGATGCGCCAACATATAGATGCACCACTGTGTGTATTTTGACCCATCACACCGTACATGTATTTCTACATTTAAATATTAAAATTTGGTCCACGGTGCGCCTACTACATGCCATAGCACCAAAAACCGTTGCACTAGGAGCAGAGTTGAATTATGTTCTTTTAGGGTATGAAAAGAAAAATTAGCAGTCGGTGCAACTATATTGAGTCAAAGCCCAGGTATCGGTGCGTTGGCCTGAACTAGAAGCACCATTGTTTATGTAATTCTATTGTTAATGGGAAGTGTTTTCACATTGCACCTACTACACGATAGGGCACCAAAACTGGTGCACTTATGTCCACTAGGAGCACCTTTGGATTATGAATTTTGAAGGTCTAGGGAAAAATGTAAATTGCATATTTTGGCGTGTCTATATCAAATCAATGCATCGACACTGGTGCGCTTTTGTGAACTAGAAGCACAGTCATATTTTCAATCTGGTCGTTGATTGGTAATGTGTTATGGGTTCGCTACATAAACATTAGCGCATTAGTGTGATGCACTGACATCTACTAGAAGCACCGTATTTTTTTAATGTATCCTTGTTCTTGTTCAACAGTTTATTTGATACACATAAGTGCATCGAATAAACGGTGCGCTTCTATGCAGTGAACGCACCACAAAGGGTTAATAGTTTTAAATTGTAATTTTTGTTAAACCGGTGTGCAAAAATTTGTCTTATTGGTGCGCTTAGAGCGGAAACGCAATGCTAACAACGTGCCCTATAAATTTCACCGGGTGCAAGCCGAACATCTTGAACTTACTTCGCAACTTTTTTTTTTGTTGAAAAAAATCACAAACTAAGGCTCATTTTCAAAAATGATTATGCTAAAAATTTAGATCATGAAGTAATAATCTATTTACCAGCTCAACTACCCGTTGGGGAGGCATCGTGATGATCTACGGAAACTTTTATTTTTTCCCACCATTTGGAAAAATTCAAACTCCAGTCAACAACCAATATGTGTGAGCAATGTGGCCATGTCCAACGCATATGTCAGGGCATCCAAGGGGGTGATGTATGACACCAGTGCAGATTGGATTAAACTCATTATACAGGGTAGAAATGGTTCTGACAGTGGAGTAATTATTTTCATAAAACTTTGTTCTCGTGCGCCCCCATGGGGGTGCACTAGGGAGGCAAATAATCAAACCTCACCTTTATTAGTTTATTAATATAATTCAATGAGATTTTTTTAAATAATATTTTTATTATTTAATAAAATATAACTCGGTGCGTTCGGTAGATTAACACATCAGGGAATTTAGTATTAGGTGACACACCTCACTGGTTGTAGAAAATTGTCGCATTGGTTGGAGAAATTTAGTTTTTTTGGACAATCTGGTATTCTAGAAATTTTCCTTACTTTGGTGTCTTCAACTACATCTCACATCGATGCTTTGAATGACATGGTGCATCGATGCATTCATGGTGAAGAAACACACTGGATTCAAACATATAGTTTGTTTTTTCACTTAAGGAAATTTGTTGTTCATGGTGCAATAATATTTATGGCGTCCTGGTGCATGGTTGATCTAAACGCAATGGGGCATCTATATTTACACAACCCACTAGTTTCGTTTTTTTTGTGCATGGTGAGTTTTTTGGACACAGTGCAACATGGTTTATGGCTTCCCGATGCATTGGTCCTAGAAATGCATCAAGGCATTCATGTTAAAATAAGCGCACCGCTAAAAAAAAACCCTCTGGTTTCTCACCTCCATTAATGACCTCCACTATAAACAAAAATTTTGAATCTTTTGAGAGGAGCATCTACTACAACCTTCGATAAAGGACCTTTCCCTTGTAGTTTTAGTGTGAAGGTAGACATTTCTCTCACTACCCACATGAAGGTCCTCTACTCCAAATACTCTCACTATTTTGAGACACTTCAAGCCAGTGGCCAACTGAAAGATATCATATTTGACACTCTATACCACTAGAGAGACTGTGTGCCTTGCTTAGAAAGGGAATAATCAATCACATGATTATTCTAGAAGAGAAGGAAGTAAAAGAGGATGTGGATGAGAGAATTTAAGAGGCAATGGTGTAGACATAACGACGGTGAGAGATTTAGTATTCAATCTCTCTATTATGTCAAGAAGGAACATGAAGCAAAGGCATGCATAATTCATCGAGGAGAAGATTTCATAAGAAAGAGCATAAAGAAGAAAGAGGTAAAGATTATGAATCAAGTAAATCTATCGAATATGTCCATTTCATTGTTGCACATTGCAATATTGGTGTAAATTAAGTTTCGTTCAATGCTTCATTTGTCTCTTGGAGAAATACTTGGTTGCTTGGCATTTATGCTACCTGTCACATGAACTTCATAAAATACTTCTTTCAATAATTGAATGGAAATGTACATGGTATTGTGTATTTTGTATATAAATCCAAACTTAAATATAAGGGATTTGGCACCATCAGGCTCAAATTGCCTAGATTTTCAAACATTATGATACAGAATGTTCTCTATCTTCTAGAGTTGCAAAGGAACTTGTTGCCTCTTGTGCACATATGACAACAAAACCATTCCATTCACATGGTTGATAGAAAAGTTGAGATAAGGATATCTTCTGACAACTAGGTCATCATGACGGTATGGGAAGATGATGGATTATTGAAGCTGAATGGGAAATCTTCAAGAGGACAACTTTTTGCACACCTCACTCACCATGATGAAGGTACACTATCATCTACTAATTTGTGGCATTCTATATACAGGCATATCAATTATGATAGTCTTTATTTGTTGAAGAAGAATGGTGCTTTTGGTTTGCCCACAATTCAAAAGAATTTGAAACAATGTTATACATGTATGCTTGGAAAACATCGCAAACAACATTTTAATTATTAAATTTGAATTGTATGGCCCCATGCTTGTTGCTTCTACAAATGGTAATAAATGTCTCATGAATTTTATTGATGATTACACTAGGATGTGTTGGGTTTATTTTTTGAGGCATAAATCTGCGGCATTTTAAACATTTGAACATTTTCATGTATTGATTAAAAATGAAGCACAATCTCATATTGGCTCTCTTCGTGGTGGTAATGGAAAATAATATACTTCTAATGAATTTGAAACTATCTTCATCAACATGGGATTATGCATTTGGTCATTGTTCCATGTAATTCTTAACATATTGGTGTAGCATAAGCAATATTGAACAATACTCTTGAATATGGTACACTCCATGAGGGTCCTGGTTGGTGTTTAGTTTACAAAAATGATACAAAATCAGTTGGTCGTCTCTTCCTCCATTTCCCCTTTGTAAATATGGTATGGAAGGATGTATCGACTTTGCTTCAAGTCGATTTAAAGTGGGAAGCTAACACCATCAAAGAATCCCTCAAAGGTTGGATCTCCAATCTTTCCTTTCATTCATCCAAAGCTCTTCCTTTAATTGTAATTTAGTGAGTTTGGCTTGCCTAAAATTCAACCATTTTTCAAGATAAGAGGACTACCCTTGAGGTGGTAGCTTCGGTTGGGGTGAACATTCTTTCCTTCTCCCCACAAGAAAACGGTGCAGGCCGAATCTGCATTATTTAGGAAGAGAAGATCAAAAAATATATGCCCTGGGATTAATTTGATGGGGAATCCTAGGGCGATCCATTTCTGTGTGGAGGAAAGGTTGTCATCTTCTTGAATGATACTCATTTATTTCACATTAATATTGGCATCGACCCAGGCAGAAACAACTATTCAGAACTAATGGATTTAAAGCTTCTGCTATGTTTGCTTCAGAGAAATACATTCACAATTTAAACATTTTTGGAGACTCCATGTTGATTATAAACTAGTCTAAAGAAATGGAAAGATGACACAAATTGATTTTATTACCAATCATAGAAGAGATATTTGCTTTAAAACAACATTTTGACCATTTCTCTTGTTTCCATGTGTATAGGGAACACAACTCTACAGCAGATGACATGTCTAAAACAAACATTTCTTTGGCTCTAAAAAACGGCACATCTTCGATCACAAGGATGGGGAAGGATTTGAATACTATCATGGGCCTTTCTATGAATGAACAATAATAGTCTCCCTTTCCTGCAATTGAATGAAGCTCCCAGTTTTTTGATCTTCACAATTCATTTATGGATGAATCGACGATATATGGTTTTTTAGATTTCTTAGTTTTTTTTTATGTATAGGCAGTAATATGGTACTAATATTTTTGCCTCAATTTTGGTATTATGTTTTAGTGATCATGTGCTATGAGATTTTATATATCCAGTTGAGGCTCTTTTTGTTAGACTTTCTAGTACTCTTTCTTATTTAGGACACATAATGTGTCGGTCTCCACAATTGGGAGGACTCTTTCTACAGTCCCATGGATCAACAGAGTAGATGCCTTGATGCATGTTTATGAAGAATGTAATTTTTTTTTCTTTGATAATAAAATTATGCTTTTTTCGAGGAAAACAATGGTATGCTCCATGTTATTTTCAATATTATGATGCTCTCGGGCAATGCAGTTCATTGTGCGATATATTTAAGAAATATAAGTCCATTTCATGCTCTTATCAACAAGACTCCATATGAAATGTGGTAAGCCTCATTCCTTTAGTGAGGCATCTCGGGGTCTTTGGTTCTACATGGTATGCCTTAATTCCCAAGGAGAAAAGAAACAAACTTGGTGTAAGCAGTCAAAAGTGCATCTTCTTGGGGTACTCAAATACCACCAATGCATAATGTGTTGACTATGAGGTAAATAAAAACTTTATTATTTATAGAGATGTGGTTTTTTTTTTTTTTCGGCACAGCGTCTTGATATTCCTGATGAGTTGCAGGGAGATTGGGAGGCTTTTCTGCGAATTTTAAGACATTCGAATATTCGATTGACCAATAGGGTTGATGAACTAATCTGGGATCATCATCCTTCTGGATCATACTCTCCAAAACATGGATATATCCAGCTGAATGTGGAAGCACATAACAGGGATTTGGTGTGGTGGTGGAAAATTCCGTGGAAATTAAAGTGTCCAGGTAAAACAAAATTATTTTTCTGGGCTATTCTGGAAAATAAGGCTCCAACATGGGACATTCTGCAAAAACGTTTTCTCCAGGGTCCGGGGATCTGTTCACTTTGTAGGGATGCGGAGGAGACTATATCTCATCTTTTTGTTCACTGTCGGTTTTCTCAGGCAGTTTGGACTGATATTTGTAAATATTTGGATATCAATGTTAGGTGGCAGGGTGAGAGCTTTCTTGAAGCGTTCCATTTGTGGTGGACGGATCAAAAGGCCTCTTCCATTCGGGCTTTCCCATGTATTTTCACCTGGGGTATATGGTTAACCAGAAATAAGATAATATTTCATGATTGCAGGGTTCAGATGGAGACCGTTGTGGCACAAGCTGTTGCAATTATACAGCATTTCAAGGAACCTATAAAAGTGATTAAAATTCGACCTGTGCGTGAGGAACAGATTGACATTTTCAGGCCGTGGGCTTATTTTGATGGGGCTTCAAAAGACCATCAATTGTTGTGTGGAGGTGGGGGCGTTCTATACAAGTCTGAGTTCCATTATTTTCATATTGTGGCTGGATTGGGGCGGGGTTCTAATAACTATGCTGAACTTATGTCTCTTAGGCTGCTGATGTTATTTGCACTAGAACAAGGATGTCTATCATTACAGATTTTCGGTGACTCCATGTTGGTTATCGACTGGGCAAAGGAGATAAAAGAATGTCATGTGATGGTTCTTTTACCAATTTTGGAGGAGGTGATCAGGTTAAAGCAGTCCTTTACACAAATTACATTTTCTCATGTCTACAGGGAGAGAAATGTGATGGCCGATCAGCTGTCCAAAGAAGCGACACAGCAGCATTTGGCTTTTGGCATTTGGAGGATTACTATACACTTACCAGAGGGCTCCTACAGTTACTATCACAGACCGTTTCATGATGGTTTTGTGGCTCAGATTTGAGTCATTTGATCAGAATTCATTTGACAAGTGATGGTTTTAATTCTGTTCATAGTATTTGTTTCTATCTGAGGGTTATATTGTCAGTATCATACTTTGAAACAAGATGGTGTGAGCTTGTTTCGGTGACGATGGTGCAATGGCACAACATTGTCGACCAATCCTTTGTTCGAGTGGGACAGGATCTAGACAAAAAGTTTTGTTGAAGTATTCGCCAGGTAGAGATTGCTGCGTTTTTTAATTAGGCCTGGATTATATTTTATTTTTTGGAGAAGAGCTTAATTGTTGAAGTTTTCGCCAGACCGTTTCATGCTGGTTTTGTGGCACAGTTTTGAGTCATTTGATCAGAACTCAATCATACTTTAAACAGGATGGTGTGAGATTGTTTGTGCAATAGCACAACATTATCGACCATTCTTTGTTCGAGTGGACCAGGATCTAGACATAAAGATGTCCAATTGTTGAAGTATTCGCCAGGTAGAAATTAGGCCTAGCTTATTTTTTGGAGAAGAGCTTAGTGGAGAGGCAGAGGACTATGGAGATATGGTTCTCTGTTTTTGGTTAGACTGGTTTTGTTGATGGTTTTTACAGACCGTTTCATGATGGTTTTGTGGCTCAGATTTGAGTCATTTGATCAGAATTCATTTGGTTTTAATTCTGTTCATATGTTTCTATCTGAGGGATATTGTCAGTATCATACTTTGAAACAGGATGGTGTGAGCTTGTTTCGGTGACGATGGTGCAATGGCACAACATTGTCGACCAATCATTTGTTCGAGTGGGACAGGATCTAGACAAAAAGTTGTCCAATTGTTGAAGTATTCGCCAGGGTTTTTTAATTAGGCCTGGATTATATTTTATTTTTTGGAGAAGAGCTTAATTGTTGAAGTTTTCGCCAGACCGTTTCATGCTGGTTTTGTGGCACAGTTTTGAGTCATTTGATCAGAAATCAATTGACAAGTGATGGTTTTAATTCTGATCACAGTATTTGTTTCTATCTGAGGGTTATATTGTCAGCATCATACATTAAACAGGATGGTGTGAGATTGTTTGTGCAATAGCACAACATTGTCGACCAATCTTTGGACCAGGATCTAGACATAAAGATGTCCAATTGTTGAAGTATTCGCCAGGTAGAAATTAGGCATGGCTTATTTTTTGGAGAAGAGCTTAGTGGAGAGGCAGAGGACTATGCAGAGATATGGTTCTCTATTTTTGGTTAGACTGGTTTTGTTGATGGTTTTTTGTTTTTTGGACAGTATGGGACAGTTGATATGTTGATAGTATGTGACAGTCAATTTGTGAAAATGTAGGGATTTTAGTTATCCTTTACATGTGCAGAATGTAATTTTTTCTTTTATGAAATAAAATTACGACTTTTTCCGAGGAAAAAAAAAAAGAGATGTGGTTTTTATTGAAATGAATAAAAATGACAAGTATGCAGAGAGGTAGCTTGATCATCTAAATGAATTTACCCATGTAATGACATGACATGAATTTGACAATGAGTTTCCACATATTGAAGGGGGATCCCTATCTTAGATCAAATAATTGGAATCTCCTTTTGCAACACCATATTCCCCTCATGAAGAGGTTCCTATCACTTCACTAGAATATGAGGTTTGATCAAGAGGATAGCAATATTGAATCTTAAATAAAGTGAAGCATGACTAATTTTACAACATGGACCTTCACAAAAACTTCCAAAGTGGGTCATGAAGACACTTGAAAGTGTTCATTATGATGAGGTTGGAGAGACATGAACCAAACGTTCAACACAACAAGAAGCTGTAGGTGATGCAGACGATTCAATTTCAAGTGATGTAGATGATATGATATTATTGTTAATTGAACTTATCTGCCAACCATGAACAATTTCCTTCAAAGAAGTTGCTTCTTATGATGTGTGGAAAGAAGCTATGTAGAATGAATATGATGCTCTTGTCAATAATGGGACACAAAAGTTGGTGGACCCTTCATATGGAACCAATCCAATTGGTTGCAAGTGGGTCTAGAAGAACAAGTACAAACTAGATGGCTCACTAGACATACATAAGGTGAGGATTGTGGCAAAACATATTGCACATAATGGAGCAATATACTATGAGGAGACCTTTTCCTCCACAACAAAATGGGATATCATTCATACTCTATTGGATTTGGCTGCACAAAATGGGTGGAAAGTTCATCAAATGGATGTGAAGATTGCTTTCTTGAATCGAGACTTGAAAGAGAATGTCTTCATGTCTCAACTATAATGTTTTGTTGTGAAGGGACAATAACATAATATATGCAAACTCATTAAGTATTTATATGCCCTAAAACAAGCACCTAGTGATTCGTATGAAAATATAACCAAACATCTTCTGATATTTAATTTCAAACACTTTGATCTTGATGATGCAACTATGTTTTTTAATTGTCAAAAAAATTGTAAATATTATAGTGTATGTAGAGGATTTGTTTATGATAGGGAACAATGAAAGTTGTATTGCATCCATAAAGAGATTTAAAGAGAGATTTTGAGATGATTGGTATGGAAACCGTTGCTATTACTTGGGATTTGAAGTGACTCAAAATATGAAGTATATAGTCATCTCCCAAAATAAATACATTGGGGAATTACCTAACAAGTTTGGCATGGTTGAATTCAATCCTCTTACTACTCCGGTGGAACATAATTTGAATCTAACATTAAAATAAGGGAATGAATTTGAAGATGAAACCAAATACAAACTACTTGTGGGGAGCCTTATCTACCTTAATTTTAGACCTGATATTTCAGTTGTAGTTGGGATCCATTCCAAGGTAATGTAAGAACCTCGTGAAAGACATTGGTGTCCAATGTCAAAGACAGTTCTAAGATAATTGAATGGGACTCAAGATTTTGGACTCAAATACTCTAAGGTAGAAGACTTCAAATTAAATTGATATTTAGATTTAGACTGTGATGACAACAAGGAGAATGGGTGTTTACTTCAGGATGAATCGCGAGTCTTGGATCCACAACTATCTCTTAGTGATCACATAAATAGTCTATTCCATCATATTCCACTACAGAGGCATAAAATGTTGTAGTTGCAGAAGTAACAAAGGATATTGTGTGGCTCATGAAGATAATAGAGGACTTGTAGGAGAAATAGGTGAATGCTACTCCATTTTTTATCGACAACACTTCTACAGTAAAATTGGCAAGAATCCTAGATTCCATGATCGAACAAAGCACATCAACACGAAGTACCATGTGGAGGACAAGACCATTCGTTTGATACATTGTTCCACAACTGAGAAGATTGCAAACATCTTCACCAAAACACTCAAAGTATAAAAGCTTGCAAAGTTTAGAAAGATGCTTGGACTCACAAACACCACTTCATATTAAGGAGGGGGGGGGGATGCTAGATACCCAATCTCGAGGGACTATGGTATATTATATTATTTGTGCATAATATTTGTTTTCAATTACAGAAAAAAACAAAAAACTAAAGAGTCACTGTGACCTCTTGGAATATGAGAACCAAAGGTCATTCTTCATTGTATAAATATCTTATTCACTTTAATGCAATCTCATTCCAACGCTGGAGTTATCCAGGCCCGTCATAAACAAAGCACAAGATTAGTAGTCCATATAGAACATGAGTTAAATGAAGGGAAGATGAACATATTAAGACATATGTACATTAATCTCCCTTTTTATGATCCATTGCCTTGGAGATAACAAGATGCTAGACTTCGACAACTCATTATCAAGCTTGGTTATTTCTCGAAAGAAATGATTAAAATAGTGATTGTTAAAACTTGCTAGAATTCCCCATATCTCATCCAACAAGTGTTGTAGAGTAAAATTCCTTAGAACATATTTTTTCTTCATTCACTTAATAACAAGTAAAGAGTCCCCAAATCTTGGAGTTTAGAACCACCATGTTCTTATGCTAAAGTGAAAGACAGTCTTAGAGCCATTAACTTTGCATAATTGTTTGACCTCGAACCTATTATACTCTAAAACTTATAGAATGAGAGTTCTTCGAAAAGATTATTCCCTTAGATCCTCTTGTTGGAGGGTGGCCTTGAGAATCTACATCAAAATAAACCCACACATAAAATTTATCTGTGGCTTCCTCATAAATTTGTCTAGGAGGCTTTGCATCTTTGACTTGTTTAAAACTAACTAGAATATTCAACCCTTGAAAACACATTGAAGAGGAATTAAGAACATGTTATCAAAGAGGCTAACATTCCTTGCTAATTGGAGGAGACTGTTGAAGGGGGCTGCAACTATAGCCCTGAGTCTTTTTTTTCATTTTCTTTTTTTGGATTCCCCAACTAAATTAAAATACAGTTGGTAAATGACAACATGGAAAACATAAAATAGGAGCTCCTGGATTATTCACTAGATCCAGAGTTTGAAAAACCCATCTTTTTCCACGTTGGGGAAAGATGGCTAGAGTAACCATAGGAAGATGAAGCTTTTGGGGTGGCAGTTGGGTCCTTGTCCAAGTTGCTAGTGAATACAATAAAAGAAATGGAAACCCTAAACTTGGAAACATCGAATATGGTTAATGCATTCATAGTTCTCGCAATGAAATCACCAGCGGTTGCGGTTTTGGACAATAATATAGGAGGGGGATTGCTCACACTTTTCAACGAAGAAGTGTCGAATGGTATAGGTCAACCAACACAACTTGACATAATTTTTACTCATTCATGGGTGAACCTAGGGTTTCAGCATTACAACCCCTATTCAAAGGACTTGAATCCTTCCGGCTGAAGATATTCAGGCGGCGGGATGGCTTGTAACAGGAGGAGGTGTGTTGGATTTACCAATGGATGATTATTACCTGAGTAGTGATTAGGATTTTGGAGAATATGGGTTTGTATCCTTGTTATTGAACCCCTCCGACCAAAGTGGAAACCCTATCGACTCAAATAGAAAAGGGAAAGGGATAGGAAGTGGGCCAAGAGAGAAGCCACATAACAATCCGGGGAGCAGTGGTGGGGTTAATCAGAGGAAATAAAAAAATAAGTATTTGAAAGCCCTTAAGGACCTGCTAAGGTTAGTCTATGATGTTGATGTTTCAACAGCACAAATGGTGACGATGGTTGAAACAATAGTGGTGGGGAAGGCACGTGATCGATACTTTAGCCAACAAACGCTAGAGAATTGGGCCAGAGAGAAATGGGTTGAAACCTTGGGATATAACCCTGAAGCAAGGGTTTTGTCAAAGGGTTGGTTTGATTTCATATTTGAAAAAAGGAAAATGAAAACTAGGTATTACAGAGGTACTAGAATATAGATTTTACCCCAGTCATGCAAAAGAAATGGACCCCAATGTTTGATCTAGACAATGAAAGAATGAATGTGGCGCCAGTTTGGCTTAAACTCCCAGGCTTACCCATGGAATTATGGAATACAAAATCATTCAAGGAATTGGAAATGCCCCAAGGGATTGTATTGATGCAGATATGTCATTTTTGGAAACCAAGAGAATGACGATGGCCATAATTATAATATCTTTAAACATTAGGACAGATCTAAAGAAAGATTCGAATTGGGTTGGGGGAAGCAAGTAAGGAGAGAAAAGATGGATTATGAGGGTATACCTTTTTTATTCCACTGATGCCATGTTTATGGTCACATTGCAAAACAATGTATGCTCCCCCTTACGCAAAACCATGCTAAGGCAAGGAAAAGGATGGATTGGGGAGAAGGATTGGAATCGGGTATGAGAAGGAAAAAGTTTGAATGGACAATGTGTCAGAACACAAGCATGCAGATAGAAGGACCAAGTAAAGAGAGAGAAGAAGAGGAAGCATACAAAGAAGGAATACAAGTAGGAAAATTCGGTACCGTGAAATGAGTTTGAGGCAGACGACTCGGTAAGGGTCGAGGATGCCACAACATTGAGGAATTAGGCTCATATAATTTCTCCAGGTAAGTAAAAATTTCCCTCTACCTCTGTTATTTTTCTAACTAATTATGTTTATAAGTTGGGAAATGACTGGATGACAAAAGGAATTGCAAAGGAAACTTATAGAAGAAGCACACACCCAACAACTATGGTAGAGGATACACAAACATGTCCTCTTCCACAATATCATTTACAATTGGGTTGCAATGGAACTGAGAGCCATAAGTTGGGGGTAGGAATGGAGACCCCACATGATAAGAGCTTTCCCACTCGAGCCCCACCTCAAGTAGCTTCAGGGACAAAGGAATCCTCCTTTTCAAACTCGAAAGATTTAAATATCAAATTCCATTTAAGAACACACGATGTACCTGGGAATGTGAGGGGTAATGCACTGAAAGATGGTCTTGGAAAATTTTTGACCCCTTCAGGTAAAGGGAAAGGAAGAGGAAGACCTTCTCACATTTCAATAGCACATGAAAAGGCACGAATGGAGCAAATGGACGCCAGACAACAAAATATTACGAGGGTACTTAGAGCAAAGAAATCCCTGGAGGGGGTTACAAAATGGAAGTTATGCCTCTAAATTGTAGGGGTTTAGCAAGTTCCACCAAAATACTTGCACTTAAGAGGTTGGTTACAAAAAATCAACCATATATTATTTTATTACAGGAGACAATGGGAAGCACAGAAGCAATTACAAAATTTTTGAAGAACACGTTAAAGGAGTATGATTTCATTGCATAAGATGTAAATGGAATTTTAGGAGGGCTAGCTACAGCCTAGAATTTGAAAATATTTAAACCTTTAGGATCTTGGGGGTTTTGTTCAAGCTTAGGAGTGGATTTGTTTTCCTCATAATTGGATTATACAATATGCATTTTTAATGTCTACATACCATATGATGAAAGGGTGGCTTACTGCGATGATGTTTTTAAGAAATCCATGATCCAAGTTGAAAATGTAATTGTGGGAGGATACCTAAATTCCACCTTGGGGACCCAAGAGATTTGGGGGGATAGAGCAAGACTGGATCCTCTGGAAAATTATTTCAAGCAAAAATTGTGAGAGGGCGGGCTTAAGGATATTGAAGTAGTTAAATTAAATCCCACTTGGACAAATAGAAGAATAGGAACCCAGAATATTGCTAAGCAATTGATTATTTTTTTGTTAACGAAGAAGCTTCTAGAACAAAACCTAATATTTTGTCAATGGGAGGATGTGGGAGGTAAATATGAACATCTACCAATCTTTTTGGAATCCCAAGCGAGAAGGAAAAAACCAACAAGTCCTTTCAAGTTTTATGAATCCCGGATGAAAGATGAAGAGTATGTGCAGTTGATAAAGAATACGTGGATACCTTTTTACTCAAGGGGAAGGGAATCACATGACTCTTCATTTCCTACAAAACCTAGCAAATGCAAATATAGTTTTCTAGCAATGGGAAAAATAAAAAAGGAAAAAAGATGAAGAGGATTTGAAACAGGCAGAAGCTGAAATAGGAAATATTATTGAGACAGAAGGAAGAAGCTTTGAATCCCAGGAAGTAAAGGATAGGTTGAATAGTCTGGAAGCAAAACAAATAAAATAGTTAAAATACCAAGAGGAAGTTTGGAGATTTAAAAGAAAGTCCCTATGGTTGGAGAGTGGTGATAAAAACACAAAATTCTTCCAGTCATATGCCAAGGGAAGAAAATTGTAGAATACCATTTGGGGCTTAAATAACCAGAGAAATTAAAGGGTCACATCCTTTGAAGGATTGGCCAGGCTACGTAAAGAACACTTTCAGAATCTATTCAAAGCTTCAAAGGTGTGTGTGTAAAGGAGATGATCGGGATGACACAATTTTTTCCAGGTTTTGTTACTCCTAAAGACAACAGATAATTAATGGAAAGGGAATCAGAGGAAGAACTTAAGGAGGTTCTATATAGTTTTAAGAAAGGGAAGAGTCCAGGACCTGACAGGTAGACCAAAGAATTCTTCATGGCCCTCTATGAAACTATCGGGCCAGATCTACTGGGTGTAGTAGAGGAATCTAGATCCTAGGGGTTCATACATCCTCCTTTGAATTCCACACTTATAGTGCTCATTCCAAAGTCATACCAGCGAGAAACGTTGGAAGAATTTCGTCCTTTATCCCTCGGCAACATTACCTACAAGGTAATTGCTAAAATCATCACTAGGAGATTCACAAAAATTCTTTCAAAAACAATCTCAAAGGAACAATTCATATTTTTAGAAGGGAGACAAATACATGAAGCAAGTGGTGTCGCACAGGAAGGTGTTCACAACATGAAAACTAAAAAGCTAAAAGGAACGGTATTGAAGATCGATCTCTCAAAAGCTTATGACAGATTTAGTTGGTTGTACTTAAGGACTATGCTAACACACCTGGGCTTTTAGTATTCTTTTTTCAAATGGATTATGAGTTGTATTACTATGGTAACATTTGCGGTCCTCGTAAATGGATCAACCTCCCCATTTTTTCATGCAAGGAGGGGTCTTCGACAGGGGTTCCCAGTCTCCCCGCTCCTCTTCTTGCTGGTTGCAGAAGGATTAAGCAGAGATATTACTGAGGAAATAAGAAGAGGAAGGTTTAATGGGATAGTTATCACTCCAAATATACAAATTACACATCTTTTAATTGTAGAGTGTCTACTCATCTTCTGCGATGGAATGTAGGGCGATGCATAAAATTTATGGGAGATTTTGGATCTTTTTAAAAGGACCACAAGTATGCAGATAAACCCAATAAAATCCTTTATGTCTGTTATAAATATGGATCAATGTGAAATATATGGATATACAAAACTATTCCCTTTTGAGGTAAAATTGTTTAATGGAGGCCTGGAATATCCAGGATTCAAGCTAAAACCATGTAGATATAAGTGAGAAGATTGAAACTGGCTAATAGCGAGGTTGGAAAAAAAATTGTTATGTTGGAGCTTTAGGTGGTTTTCTAGAGTGGGAAGGTTGATGTTGGTAAAATAAGTTATGGAGGCAATTCCAGTGTATTGGATGTCCTTGTCCCGGATACCAAAAGGGTGTCTAGAGAAAATAAGGAGAATATGTTCAAGATTTATTTTGAGTGGGAAGAGCAAAAATGTGGCCACTCCATGGGTTCGGTGGGACAAAATAGCTCAACCTAAAATCTTGGGAGGCTGGGGGCTAAAGGACATAATTCAAATATTCAAAAGCATTGGCAACAAAATTGGGTTGGAGGATCCTATTGACAAATGGTATGTGGATTGATGTCGTTCAAAACAAATATATTGCCCCATTATCATTGAGTGAATGGATTCACAACCCAAATAAAAATCAACAGGTAGTTTCAATAATTTGGAAAGATCAATTGAAATCATTCCACCTGATAGAATATTACTTAGCATGGTAACTAGGAATGGTCCATAGGTTAAAATAGGGGAAGATCCTTGGCTGGGGTGTCAAAATTATCACATTCTTCCCCATCCAATTATGAACAATCTAGGTCAATGAAATATCACACATCTTGCACAAATTGTGGACCCATGATCGACAACTCTATGAGGTCAAGGGTGGAGAGGCATAGATAGTCTGGGCTTAGTGGGATATTTTCACTAGCTATGGAATTCATATTTAAGGATACTATGCACCTCTCGAGTTAAACTAACAGATAATCTTTACAAGCTCATTTAGGTGGTTTCCCCCCATAGAACCTATACACCAAAACTAGCCTACACAAAGCTATCAACTATTGGTCATTATGGGGTTTTAAATTGGTGGTGGAAGGGGGTGTGGAAATTGAAATGTCCTCTCAAATCCAAACTATTTATGTGGTGTGTGCTTTCAAGGAAAATATCGACATAAGAGCAATTAAATAGAATAATGGAAGGTCTGGGATGGTGTGTTTTGTGCAGAGAATGAAGAAGATAGCACAAATCTATTTCTAAAATGTTCGTTCGATACACAAGTTTGGGGGGAATGTCTTAGAAGGATAAACAACAACTCAATCTGGGAGGGGGGAAATGTAGAAGAATCCTGGAAAAACTAGAGTTCATCAACAACGATAACAAACATCAAGGCACTTCCCTTGATTTCCATTTGGGGGTTGTGAATTACTAGAAACAAAGTAATTTCTAATATAAAGCTTCAGTCCCATAATTGATTGTTGCACAAATCCTAGATATTCTCCATTTCCTCCAACAAAAAGACTCCCCAACTCCCCAAATATTCAAGAGGAACAAAAACAAAGAGGAACCATGGGCCTTTTTTATTGGGCATCTCAAAACACTAGATACGGTGGAGGCGTTATACTCTTTCTGTCAGAAAACGTATTTTATTAAATTCAAATGCAATTGCGAGAAGGATCAAACAATTATGTTGAGCTAATGGCACCAAAGTTGTTACTTTGTTTCGCAAGGGAAAATGGATGTAAAAAAATTTAATTTTATGGAGACTTAAAGAATGTCATAAACTGGACAAACATATCCCAAAAGCGTCAAAATATATTTCTTCTTAATTTGATGGAAGAGGTGTTGCAACTCATAAATTCTTTTGACACCTTTGTTGTCATGTCTACATGGAAAGGAACACAACTACAGGTTCACTTTTAAAAGAAGGGATTCAACTAGAATATGGAACTTGGAAGGTGGCCAACATGCAGAATGAAAACTTTTTTGAATTTTATCACAATCCTTTTATCGAAAGCATCTTTGTAGAACAACCTCACTGATACATGTATGTATGTATATACCTGTATATACATGTATGTATACATGTATATACATGTATATGTAATGTCATTATATGCATATACATGTACATACATATATACATATATATATGTATATGTATATGTATATGTATATGTATGTATATATACATATACATATACATATACATATA
>LPNX011008163.1:10379-50646 GCA_001517045.1 Pseudotsuga menziesii
TCCAACCATGGGAGGAACACATCTAAGAACCATGTTGGAAAGGTTCGGCACTTATATCGAACCGTGGGAGGAACCCATACAAGAACTATGTCAGAAAGGCTCAACACTTTTATCTATCCATGTGGGGAACAGATCCCACATCCATGCTAGAAAGGATCAACACTTATATCTAGCCATGTGGGGAACACATCCTGCATCCATGCTAGAAAGGATCTGCACTCATATATTTCCATGGAAGGAACCAATCCTACCATGTCAGAAAGGCTCTGCACTTACATCCACCAACATGGTAGGACACATTTACTACCATCTGTGGAAAGGATCTGCACTTACATCCACCTACATGGTAGGACACACCTACTACCATTTGGGGAAAGGCTCAGCACTTACATCTGACCATGGGAGGAACCAATCCTACCACCATCTAAGATGGGAAAAACACTTATATGTGACCATGGGAGGAAGCAATCCTACCACCATGTCAAAATGGCTCATGGACTCATCACTTCCCCTTGGAAGGAACCTCGATCTAGATAACACCAATATTCTCCCTGAAGTACTCAAGCTTCACTCTCTCCATTTATAGCATAGAATCACATTAGAGATGATTATGTCCAAGGATAACCTACAAGCTTCACTAGGACTAATTACATCCAAGGACAACCTACAGGACTTTTAATGTCTGAGCAACCTAGGAGCTTTGTTGGTATTTTGTGATCAGAAAACCTGTCTCACTGGCTATGCTAGAACTCCCTCTTTTAAGAGATCTTGATCTAGATTATAAACTAGAGCTTCATTAATCCTCTCTGCATCAAAAAATGCAAGTCATATCAATCAAATAAAATAGCATCTTCCAAAACATACTACCTCACAAATAGTCGATCAAGTTGCAACATATTTTTCCTCGATTGTAATGAGTGGAATTTAGGACTCCATCCTACCAAACCAATAACCCATGCCGGATTTCAA
Source organism: Pseudotsuga menziesii (assembly GCA_001517045.1). Lineage (NCBI taxonomy): Eukaryota > Viridiplantae > Streptophyta > Pinopsida > Pinales > Pinaceae > Pseudotsuga > Pseudotsuga menziesii. The sequence continues at coordinate 11,349 of LPNX011008163.1, forward strand.
ACTGAAGAAGCATCCCAAGGTTCTCTTCATCTAAGTGGAGCTACCAATATTAATCAACATAACCATTGCAGGTTAGTATTCTGATTCATATCATACTTGAGCCCATATTCAACTATACCCCTTAGGCACATTAGAATATGCTTTGCAGCAATCCAGTGAACATGTTTAAGATCTGTCAAGAACTGGCTCAATGTGTTCATAGCAAAGCAAATATCTAGTCTCGTGTTCATTAGGTACATTAAGGAACCAATCATATGACAATACATCGCAGCGTCAACCGAATGTGATGAAGCATAATTCAATAGCTTCAGGTTCTATGCCATAGGTGTGGCCATGGCCTTTCATTTCATCATCCCTAACCTATTCAAGATCTTTACTGCATACTTCCCTTGTCCCGGGAAGATTCCATTCGTATTCTACAACAGCCCTGTGCATAGAAAGTAGTGCATCATATAGAAGTATTTCATCTCGAACTCGAAAGTAAGTCTCCTTCTTGCAACTTTAATGAGTTCCTATTTTATGTCAAGAACAAGTCATTGACATATAATAGGAGCATCACTGGTCATCGGCCTTCAACCTTGAAGAAAAGGTTGGAATATGATTTAGTCTCAGTAAATCCTAGATCCATCAGTAATCTTTCCACCCTGTCTTACCATGTCGAACCTTAGGATCTTCTTGATCTATATGGAGATCAGTGGCCACCCACCTATTCCACTGGCTCAAAACAATTGTCCATTCTGGCAGTTTCCTAGTTATTTTTCTACAGTTTTTTGGGTCCTAAACTTCTGGAGCCATTTTGTGGCCCCAAACGATAGTTTTTGGCGATTCGGGGGAAAAATGGTTGTTATCGGCATTCATTTGGCTAATCAAAATTTCTAAATCTTATATATACCTTTCCAATGAGATATCAAAATCCCAAATCAGAGATCATATGCAAAAGTTATGACCCCAGGAAGTTGATTGTTCAACTTACCACCTTGGGACCGCAAAATTTATGATGGTTCATCTTCTATGGTTACGTTTTGGACTTTTTGGGTTCTCACCCTCATTCTTATTATAAATAGGCCCCTTTTTCCTCATTTTGTATTCATCTTGGCATGGATGAGCGAGCAGCCATATCTCTTCTTAGAGATAGCTACCACCTCTCTAGCAATTGTATTACAGTGTTTTCTATTTCCGCCATTTAATATAATATGTATTTACTATATCTTTGTTATATTTGCAAAATGTCTGTGATTATGATTTTTTATATGTTCTTTCATTTTTTAACGCATAAATCCGGATCACTTTTGCAGTCACTCCCCCTGAAGCAGAGCATCATACTCCCTCTGTGTTTTGTACTCTATGCATTGAAACATTATGTACTAGAGTGACAAGTAGCTTCCTTTGCTACTAATAGTCTATGTATCCATCTAGGCTCATTGGATACCAACATCCTCTATCTTGAACCATATTCAAAAATTTCTTCTCACACCCATCTGTGAGCTTTTCATCCTCTATAGGCTTTCATCTTCAACCTTATAGCAAAGGTTAAGATATTCATCACTCTAGGTGATGTTCAAGATTCTCATGTATGTGTTATCCCATGGGTGTCTTATGAACTCATACAAGGCCTTATTTAATTTTCACACATGAGTATTCATGTCATGTGTCTCAAATCCTAGTGGCTACAATGTCTCTTCGTAGTCTATGCCTTCTTTCTGTGAGAATCCTCGTGATACTAATCTTTCCTTGTATCCCACAGACTTCACTTCATGTCTCAATACCACATCCTAGACATCATTATTTATGATCTGGTACTCTCCTTCCCTTTCTTCTTGGATACTTCTTCATATCTGGAAGGTTCTCATCAATGATGTCACTCAACAGTGTCTCATAACTACATTGTGTCTGAGACCTCTTTCTTTCTCTGAAAGTATCGTCATATTATTCTTCATTTTGGATAATTTCTTGAACTGTTGTCACTTGTTCTTCAGAACAAGTTTCATCCTACTTTTCTCGTAGGTGATTGTACACGATCTTTCCTACAATTCAAATGCATTAGTTTTATAGCTAGAAACATCTCATAAGGTATATAATGAAAAATTTTATGCATAAAGATATAATCATGCAACTATTTTATCCAATACAACATTCATCCATATCTCACAAAAACTTTCTAGATGCCTTCCATCTCTACCATGACATCATTGATATTGTGCACTAATCCAATATGTCAGCAAAGAGGTTTCATTATAGATAAATAGCAATGGAGAGTTGTATGCACCATGAGCTACTTACCCATCACATGCATATTAGTAGTATACTATCATTAATGCAAACATTCTATCATGCATAATACATCAACTGGATTTAAAAAAATGCATAACAAAACAATATCATGAAATCACAATTGAATACTCATCTTTATTTGTTTTGTGGGTAGACTCATTATTTCAACTTCATAATCTTCTTCATTCATAACAACATCATTTCTTATCCAAATGCTTAAGATGGATAATAGGTTCTTCAAGAATTGAGTTCTTCATATTCCTCATCGCTTGAGGGATCTTGTTTTAATCGTGAGCTCTTGATCTTCAGTTGCTCCCATCTTCTCTTTTCTTATTATGAGTCGAGCTTATTTTTTTCTGCACTCTTCCTAGAGTATGCTAAAAGTAATCACTTCCTTTTGGAACACATTCCTCAAATAAATGAATCCCATGATCCTAGGAGGCCATTCAAAGTGGTTATAATAGTATCTTATACTTCTTCGTTTGCTTCATCATAGCATTGAACAGTTCCTTTTTGTGTATTCATGGATGACACATGATGTATGAGATGATCTTTAATAGATTCTTCAATGGTTCTCTTTGCTCTAGCCTTACCCTCATCTCCATCTGTCTCATAGACCTTTCTTAGTGAAATACGGATCCAAGTCAATTTCTTGAAGGATCATGAAGTTCCTACACTTCATTCGATTTATATTCTTTTCTTCAAATAGCTTGGTCAAGGAATAAAACATATCCTTAGGTCTCTTAAGGGAAGACACTTGTGGTATAAGGTGATGGAATCAACAATAATCCTCTTGTCTTTGACCAAGTTCTTCTTGTGTAAGGCTTTAGCCTCATCTCCCTCTGGAACTGGAACCTCTCCACTTATGTAGGTGTCCAATTCATTTTCTTCAAGAACTAGTGAAATCCTATAATTCCATTCTTGGAAGTTGTCAGCTTGACCAATATTTTCATCAAGCTGGTGTGATTAGTCATCTTGAAATGAGAACCTCAACTGTAAATAGAAAAACATTAGATCTTACCAATTTGAGGTGTCCGTCCTGATTTGGGGGCTGGCTGATCTAGGGTTTGCTAGAGAAACCCTAATTTTCAAAACTTGGAATGCTTCATATCTAATTGGATAGAAACATGATCCTTCTCAAGTTGATCTATCCAATGTACTCCTTTTATGAAAACAGTGGAGGGAAGCTCCTGAAATAGGAATCCCTAGTTTTTCCAAATTCTTCAATAGGAATCCCTAGTATCTTACAAATTGCTGCTGCTATGTGTCTAAACCTTTGTAATGAGGTAGCCTCTCCTATTCTCTTTCCAACACCACACGTTTGAGCATAATTGGTTTCTCCAATTTAGACTTATGAGAGTTTTCCCAAGGTGACTTGTTTCAGGACTATTCAGCATAGTGAAGTTGTACGACTTCCACATGTCACGCTTTCATCATAAGGGTCTGAAAATTTTACCACAAAAAGTACAGTCCATGCCCTATCTGGAAAAACTTTATAAATTCCATTTGGACCTTCGTAGACCAAGATATAGTGATTCTCCCTAGGTGTCCTGTTTAGGGATGAATCCTGGAAGGGGTTGGAGCCCTGATTTGGAAGAATCATATCTCCCAAAATATAATGAATCTGAGGCTCAAAGTTTTACAGAAGGTACATTAGGGTATTATATTTGGCCTTTGAAAATTTCTGCCCCTGAGATGTCTTCAATCCTGAGATATAGCGATGTTACCAAAACTACCCATTTTAGTATTTTAGGATTTTTCAGGCTAGGGTCAAACTAGGGTTTGAATTTCCCATAGTTTTAATCAACCAAAAACTTTGAACTTGGTCTCTAAACTTTGATTTTGATGATGAGAAAAATCCTATGCTAGGCTCACTCAAAAATTTCTCTTTTGTAAAAAGCCCTAATTTCCCGCAGCAAAAACTGAAAATACCCGGAATCAAATTCTGCTTTGACGGAAAGATGCACCCTTTAATGGAGAGTTAGCCTAGCCTTATTTTGTTGATGGATTGTGGAGAGAGACCCAAAAAACAAGAATCCCTAGATTCTGTAGTTGTACAGTGTCTTATTCTTAGGTTAGCTCTGATACCATGTTATATTTTTATTATTTAAGCAATATTATACTAGGATCTTATCTGAGAGAATAACATGCACAACAATAAATCAAAAGAGGCAAGAGACAAAAATATTTTCCTTGGGGAAACCAGAAAGGAGAAAACCCCGCAACTTCATCAGAGATAGAATGAGCACCAAATGGCAGCAGTAAAACCCAAAGAAATAAAAGATGATCTCCAACAGTTGTTCTCTCTCACTTGTGGCAGCACTTCCTCTCTCACGCATGGACCCGAGTTGAGTGAGTGTGTGTGACAAATAGAGAGGCTCACTCTCTATTTATACTAATTTCATACTTAACAATTACTTACCAAGGACAAATTCTCTAGGAGAGTCTAATAACCCTATTTCCCCTCAACTATGGGGAATTCCCCCCCCGATCAACAAGGAGGGTTAACCTCAACTCAATTGTGGGGACTATTGCCCTGACTTTCAATCGAGAGTTAAACTCATTGGCTTTACATGAATTTATTATATTAATGCCTCTCCCAATACGAACATCGGGTTACAATATAATATATACAAGTGAATACATTATGAAGTTACAAATACATTAACAAAATCATCTGTTTACTCAGCCTGGAGTCAATGGAAGGAAATCACGATGGATGGCCATCTTAAGCAATTTTCACTTTGGAGTGAGCCATATCAAAGGTAAGAAAAATAAAGTGGCTGATGCACTTAGCTGAAGAACTCATGAAGTATATGAGATGATCTTGAGTCAAACAAAAGGTAATCTGTTGAGTAGAATAAAAATAGCTAGCATCAATGATGATGAATATGGAAATCTACTCAATAAACTCCTGACATAAGGGGAAAACTTGAATGGGACAGAATTCAAGATAGACTAGAAAGAATTAATTTGTTTTAAAGGAAGAATATACATGACTAAAGTTGTAGATTTAAAGCTATTTATTTTGAATGAAATGCACAAACCTCCTTATGCAGAACACCCTGGTTACCAAAATATGATAACAACCCTCAAGAAGAAATTCTTTTGGCCTAAAACAACAACATGATTTAATTATGGTTGTAGTTGAAAATTTAAGCAAGTGTGCTCATTGCATACCTATGAAATCGACTTATAAGGCTGTTAATATTGCAAATATATTCTTGAAGGAGATATTTCGACTTCATGGGGTGCCAAATATGGTAAGTCATTGTTTGAAGGGTTAGAAAGGAAGATAAAAACTTTAGCACTAGCCATCAACCTGAAATAGATGGGAAAACCGAATGAACAAACCCAGACATTGAGAACATGTTAAGGATGTATGTCATGGAAAGAACCACTAAGTCGGAAGACTATCTGTATATGGAAAAATTTGCATACAATAATGGTTACTAGGCCTCTGCAAAGATGAGCCCATTTGAAATTATGTGTGGAAGGAAGTATACTACCCCTGTTAGTTGGAATATCATTGTGGATCATTTAATGGTAGGTCCTGAAATGTTGCAAGACATGGAATAAATTGTTTGGTAGGTACTTAAGAATTTGAAGGTGGTGTATGATCACCAAAAGATAGTATGTTGACTTGAAAAGAGAGCATAAATAGTTTTCAGTCAGAGGCCATGTTTACCTCACATTCAAGCCCAAAAAGAGCTCCATGAAATTGGGAAGTTGCACCAAATTAGCACCATGGTTCTATGGACCCTTTCAAGTACTCGAAAGGATTAGAACTCTGGCATACAAGCTAGCTCTCTGAGCACACTTAAGAATTCATAATGCTTTTCATATTTCATTACTGAAGAAATATGTATATGATTCCACTCAAATCATTGATTGTAATGTGGTATAGGTGAAACCAGAGGGTGAGTTTCAAGTGGAACCTGGGTGGATTTTGGACAGGAAAGAAACTATGCTTTAGGACCGAGTCGTCGCTCGGATTAAGGTATAATGTAATCACTTTAACCCAGAGGACGAAACCTAGGAATTAGAGAATGCCCTATGAAAGAAGTACCCAGGATTGTTTCCACGGAGTATGGAAGACGCCTGAGAACACTCTGGATAGTGTTACATTAAGAGGGAAAGGATGTAATATCCCCCAATTTTGTATTATTTTTTGAAAGACTATTTTTTTTGTTTGAATGTGATTGGAAGACCTAGAATATCCCAATGAGTCCTTTGAGGTCAAATGTAACTGGAAACATTATGCTTGTAATGAAATCTAAATGATAGGGACAATCATGTTTAATGAGGAAACTATGCATGCGAGAGTCAAGGACGCTAAGGGTCACTCTCAGAACTGTTACACTAGGCATGGGAATGCCAGTATGGTAGTAAACCCACCCTAGGGAATCAATAGGTAGTGGAGCAAAAATTCCTGGGGGAATTGGCCATTAGCTGCAAAAGACCTAGGAAAAACAAAGAAGGATAAATAAGGAAGCATATGCTAGGAGGTGGGATGCCACTGAGTATGTTGGAGGAAGGAATTTCTTTCTATGGGATAACTCTGTGTTAGGAAAATATTTCTCACTAGAGGATTGGAACTCAGTTTGACTGTCACCACTCTCAGCATGCATAGTTTAGCTCTGGGGTGATTGATAATGGAGAGAAATTTTCCTAATATATGGTTGTGGGTGGAACCTGGCTGGTCCCTTTTCATCGCAACTTGTATTTCAACAGGTTCCACTATTAAGAATTGTTCCTATTATTAATTTTTTGAACTTCGGGTATGTTTGTTCATTTTTAATGTGTTTATAGAAAAAAACCTTTGTTGATTTTATTGAAGCTTATGAACTAGTGTACTCATATGGTGTTTATAAATATATTTGAAAAAATTAGAACTGAAGTTCTATATTGTGGTTATGCACATAGTTAATTGCTTACTGCGTGATTTCCATTGATTGGTGAACTTAGGGAATGTCGGTCGATGAAAGAATGTATGGCTTACAAGTTGTTGTAAACTTTACAATGTTAATAGAATGCCTTAGGTCTATTGATGAAAGGATTGTAGTTAAACGGTTTCATACCCCTCTATGTACTATGTTTTTATCCTTAATTTCTATGGTATAATTGTTTACAAGTACTGGAGGTGTCGAGTTTTTGTACATTGTCCTTAGATAGACCAATATCGGTTTTTAGACGTCTCCAAATTTAGCAGAACTGCTAAAATTAACCAGCCCAGCATATGATCTACCTAACGCTCAGCAAAAAGCGGACTTGAAGTCTATGTTGAACTGTATTACATAATTATTTCGTGCATACCCCCTCTTTTCACTCCCTTTATTTTTGAACATGTGAAATCCCTGAGGACCATCAGATCTAGATCAACGACGAATTGGAACCTCCATTAGGCAGATTTTATAAGAATTTTGTGCACACTAGGATTTTTTTAAACCATGCTAGTTAAATCAGTGAATTGACTCACATTCGTTGACTGTTCTTCACCTCAGATCCTGACCATTGAATTAGGTGACCTTTTAATCCATAGCGCTCTGTGAAGCAACTTTCATACCTCCATACTTGGAGCACGATATCCAATGGGGATGGGACACGCCCTTTTTGCATGTTTCCTATTTGGGCACAACAATTTTTTCTTTATCCATGCTAGTTCTCCCCATGAAATCGCTCATAGCCGTTGATATTCTTTGTGATCTATCTATGTCGTCTATCCTAAAGGTGTTTTATTCACAAGCACCTATGGTTGTCAACGCTTATCTCAAGATTTAATTTCTTTTAGCAGAGTTTTTCTTCACTGTAGATCTGTCGATCTAAGGCATGCATCTACCAAATTTACACATCCTTTAAACATTTTGTAACTTCCATTTAATTGACCACTATAAGGGTCAAGTATCTATGCAACCTGAAGCTTATTGCTATAGATATACGAAGTTTAGAGTTTAACTATCAAGCAGGCTTATAACTTGGTTGATGAAGAGTAGAGTCGATGAATGGGATCTTATCCTACATTAGGAATGTTTTAGATATGTAAATTTCTATTGGTAGGTTATACACTTACTCTATTTTCCATTTCCTTGGACTTTATACGTTGTCTTAGTTCTTGCAAAATATAATGATGCTCTGTATGAATGAGAGTGGCTTGTGTTTGGTGTTCTCGGGTGGTGCAAATGGTTTCACATGGTTCCTTTAAAATTTTTACCAAGATGATGTATTTATTTTGTTGTTAAATCCATCCTAAGGGACCCCTGGTAGGGAAGCCAACATGCTCTCCCACTTTTGGCCTTCCCATTTTTGTGAGACCATGTGTAATGCTCTAAGTACCTAAAGGGGAAAAACTATGAAGGAGAGTTTGGCTATTGAATTTCTTAAGAACTGGCCACTAGACACCACCCCCAAAAAAACATCTAAGTATGAGCTAGTTTAAGTAACTCAAACTGCTTAAAGCTGGGAATCCTTTGAGGGTTGGCATCCTTCCTTAGTTATGCCAAGGATTCACTAAGAAGTTGGAAACAAAACCTTGGGTCAGAAGTCCTATGAAGGCCTAGGATGTTGATACTTCCACTATCCGTGATCCATATAGCGGAAGGTGAAAAATGAAAAGAAAAGTTAAGTCTTAAGGATATTAATATTTACAGAATCTACGATATGTACAATAGAAAGAGGAAAGCAGAAAAGAGAAGTTAAGTATTAAGGATGTTAAGAATTACATGATCCACGATCCATACAGTGAAAAGAGGAAAGTGAAAAATAAAAGTTAAGTCTGAATAATTTTAATATTCCTGCGATCCGCGATCCCCACAGTGGAAGGCGTAAAACAGAAAAGAAAAGTGAAGACTCAAGAGCGTTAATATATCCACGATCCGTGATCTGCATATAGGAAAGTGGAAAGCATAAAAAAAAGGTTAATATATAATAATGTTAAGTTTTCCATGTTCTACAGTCTGCAGCGGAAATAAAGAAGGTAGGAGGCAGAAGTGTGAATTAATGACTCCACCACGTGTTAAGTTTGTCAAGTTCTGCAATCTGTAGCGGAAAGGTGGAAGATAGAAGGAGGAAGCGTGGATGAATGAATCCATTCCAGGTTAAGTTTCCAAGTTCCTAAGTCTCTAGTGGAAGGAATAAAGGTGTAAGGATGAAGGTGGGAAGAGAAACTAGAAAATTCAGTTCATCTCAAAATGACCATCTGGTCACAGAAGTGGATATGTTTGCGGAAATTAACATTGTTTATTGTTTTAGCTTAAGGGTGAATTGTTATGGAAGGTTATAGCCAAAATGTATATGTAAGGAATTTAGATTTGCAAATTGTTTTCTTTATGCAATTTTATGGGTTATATGGATATGTTACATAAGGTAATAGATCCACAGGTTCAACCCTTTCTCCCTTTTGGGAACATCTAGTTCCGCTGCATTATGGAAAATTCTTGTGCTAAACATGTTGTGTTGGAATTTTTTGTGTATGAACATGGATTTTATCGATAACATGGTACAGTGACGGCCTCAAAAAACAAAAATGAGTACCCACTTGAAGAAGGCACATGAGAACCTTGCCCAACGTAGCTAGAAATAGAGTGTTCTGAAGCTAGACATGTAGTCGAAACCTTGAAGACTATGATAGTGGAATTGCAGAGCATTAAGGAACAAAATGAATAGCTAAGGAGGGCTCAAGTAAAACAACATGAGCTCAATGAAATATTATTGCAAATCTTTCAGGAAAGGAACAATGGAGAAAAACCCCTAGCAGAAGCAAAGATGGACCCAGAAGTTGGGAACAATGCCGAAAGAAAAGGCAGCTCCTCCCAGGAAACTCAAAAACATGGAAATCAAGCCAGAACAACGAGTAAGAGAAAATTGTACCATCTCAAAGGAGAATTCAAGAAAATTAAGCCCACCAATTTTTATTGGCAATCAAGGACTACAGAAGAAGTGAAAGCTTGGTTTCTCGATATTAAAAATTACGTCCAGATATACAACTACTCCAACAACGTGAAGGTAAGGATGGAAATTTACAACCGGAAGGTAAAGGCCAATAATTGGTGGAAAGACCTAAATATGTCCCATAGATTAAAGGAGAAGAACCTGGAATGTTCATAGTTCAAGAAACTCTTCAAAAATAGTATTGATCATAAATCTATTATGAAAGAAATACCAAGGAATTTTATGAATTGAAACTTGGGCAGATGACCATGGAGGATTAAATCAATAGTTTTCTAGATATGTTATGGTTTGTGATGTACATTAAATAATAAAAGGTTAAAATACACAGTCTTACAAATATCGTATTGAATTTGATAACCCCAAGAATCTGAACAAAGTGTTAAGAAAAGAAAGACTATGCTTTGAGCAGTATACATAAAGGAATGACCTCTCCAAAACTTAGAAGGATGAGAAGCAAGAAAATTTCAATGAGTGGAATATGGGCTTCCATCAACCATCCTTTAGGAACATTCCAAGGAATCCTCAATAAAATTCCTACAACAAAAATGGGTAGTTTCAGCGTAAGGACAAAAAACTTGTGCAACTTGGACCAAAAGGGGCTGCTGGAACCCCTAAAGAACCTCTAAAGTCTTGGGAATGCGAAGGTACCCAGATACAAAGAAATTTCCCACTCCTAGGTGAATCCAATAAGATTGTACACAACCTGCAAGAAGCTTCCACTGTGGGAAAAATTGTCAAGAGTTTGCACCGGATTAATGCAACTCTAGAAGATCGACATGAAGATCATCAATTTGCAATAGTAGAGATTGAAGGTACTATCTCTGACCAAAATATATGTATATTAATTGATCCAGGAGATAATTTAAATTACATCACTCCTAAAATGATGGAGGACTGTCAACTCACCAAGGTAAGACATGCAAGGCCTTGGTTAGTCCGATTGGCCACTGGAGCAAAAACAAAGGTAACTGAGTTTATTGCTAATTGTAAAATTTCAATACACGATCATGTAACTAGAATCAATTCGATTTTTTTTTCTCTAGGTTCATACGATATGATTATTGGCATGGAATGGTTAGAAAAGTAAAAAGTAGCATTTAATTGCTTTGATAAAACCTTTACATATGTAACTGAAGATAAAATTATTAGGAAGGTAAATGGTTTTAGAAAGCATGTTTCTTTAAGGGAAACATCTTCCTTGCAATTGAAAAAGTGCTTCAGGAAGGGCTATAAGCTCTACGTGGTAAATGTTGTTGATCTACTCCTTAATGAAAATACAACACCCGTAAGGGGCCACCTGGTGCTAAATGAATTCATGAATGTGTTCCCAGAAGAAACACCTAGACTTCTCCCTCAAAGAGAAATAGATTTCTCCATTGAAATCTTACCTGGGTCTGCTCCTGCATCCAAAGTTCCTTATCAAATGAGTATTCCCGATTTACCTGAGTTAAAAATACAGTTATAAGGACTACTAGATAATGGTTATATCAGGCCTAGTGTATCACCTTGGGGAGCCCTAGTATTATTTGTCAGGAAGAAGAACAGGACTTTAATAATGTCCATAGACTACAGACAACTAAATAAAGTGACCATAAAAAACAAGTATCCTTTTCCTTGGATCAATGATCTGCTCGACCAAGTAGGGGGAGAAAGAGTCTTCTTCAAGTTGGATTTGAGATCTAGTTACCACTAGATCATGATTAGGGATTAATATGTTAACAAAACATCCTTTAGGACTTGATATGGGCATTACGAATTTGTAGTAATTCCTTTTGGCTTGACCAATGCCCCTGCCACATTTATGTCTGATGAATAGCATATTTAACAAGAATTTGGATTAGTGTGTGTTAATTTTATTTGATGATATCCTTATCTACTTAAGAACAGAAGAAGAACATCAATATCACTTGAGAATCGTGCTGCAGACCCTAAGAGACCACTAGCTGTATCCTAAGTTCAAGAAATGTGAATTCTTCAGGAAAGAAATTTAGTATTTAGGACATGCCATCTCTGAAAAAGGGATTGCAGTAGATCCACAGAAGTTAAAATAAATTATGGAATCGCATGTTCCTAAGGATGTCACTAACATTCGATCCTTCATGGGACTCACCGAATACAACCGGAGGTTCATCCAAGGGTTCTCAAAGATAGCGTATCATATTACTTTCGTATAGAGAAAAGGGGTAAAGTTTGTATGGTGTGTAAAGTGTTAGGAGAGATTTGAAATTTAAAAAGACCGTTAAACATGGCCCCGATCGTGAGGGTGGATGACCCCTATAAATACTACACTGTATGTATTGATGCTAACAAGGAGGGACTTGAAGGAGTACTATTCCTTGAAGGGCATGTGGTATGTTAAAAATATTGAAAGGTTAAGGATCATGAACAAAAATATGGAGTGCATGATCTAGAATTGGCAGTAGTAGTACATGCCTTAAATATGTGGCGTCACAAACTATTAGGGAAAAAAATTCCTTTTAAAGACCGATAACACCTACGTAAAGCATCTATTTACTCAGCCTGGACTCAATCCCAGACAAGCATGATGGATGGAATTCTTAACGAAAATTGACTTTTAAGTGAAGCATATCAAACGTAAGGAAAATAAAGTGGTCGATACACTCAACCGAAGAATTCATGAATTATATGAGATCATCGTGAGTCAACCAAAAGGTAATTTGTTGAGTAGAATCAAACTAGCTAGCATCAATGGTGTTGAATATGGAAATCTACTAAATAAATAATGACAGAAGAGGTAAACTTGAATGGGATAGAATTCAAGATAGACCAAAAAGAATTAATTTGGTTTAAAGGAGGAATATACATGCCTAATGTTGCATATTTAAAGATGTTTATTTCTAATCAAATGCACAAACCTCCTTATGCAGGACACCTTGGTTACCAAAAGATGACAAAAACCCTCAGGTAGCAATTTTTTTGGCCTAATTTGAAGGCAAATCTTGTTGATTACCTGTCTAAATGTTTGGAATGTTAATAGGTGAAGGCTGAAAATCAATTTCTAGCAGGTTTGTTACAACCCTTACCGAATCCTGAATGGAAATGGGAGGTTGGATTTTATCATAGGTTTTCCTTTGAGTAAAAACAACATGATTCAATTATAGTTTTAGTTGATAAATTAATCAGGTCTACTCATTTTATAGATATGAAATTGACTTAAGAGGCGATCAATGTTGCATGAATATTCCCGAAGGAGATATTTTGACTTCATGGGGTTTCAAAGATGGTAATTTCTGATCGGGATGTCAATTTTACATCCAACTTTTGGAAGTCATTGTTTGCAATGCTGGAAACAAAGATAAACATCAACACTAGCTATCACCCTGAAACAGATGGGAAAACAAAATGAACAGACCAAGTCATTTAAGACATGTTAAATATGTATGTCATGGAAAAACCCACTAAGTGGGAAGACTATCTGCATCTGGTAGAATTCACATACAATAATGGCTATGAGGCCTCTGCCAAGATGAGCCCATTTGAAATTATGTATGGAAGGAAGTGTACTATCCATGTTAGTTGGGATATCCCTATGGATCGTTTGATGGTAGGTACTGAAATGTTGAAAGACATAGAATAAACTATTAGGGAGGTACAGAAGAATTTGAAGGTGGCTCAGGATTACCAAAAGAGTTATGATGAATTGAAAAGACAACATAAAGAGTTTTTGGTTGGAGACCATGTTTACCTCCGATTCAAACACAAAAAGAGCTCCCTAAAATTGGAAAGCTACACTAAATTAGCACCACGGTTCTGTGGACCCTTTCAAGTCTAGGAAAGGATTGTACCCATGGCATACAATATGGCTCTCCCAGTACACTTAAGAATTCATATTTTTTTTCATATTTCATTAATGAGGAAATATGTATATCAGTGCACTCACATCATTGATTGGAATGTGGTACAGGTGGAACCAGAGGGAGAATTTTAGGTGGAACCTGTGCACATTCTGGACAGGAAATAAATTGTGCTTCGAAACTGATTCGTCGCTTGGGTTAAGGTGCAATGGAAGCACTTTACCCCAGAGGAGGTGACCCAGGAATTAGAAGATGGCCTGTGAAAGAAGTACCCAGGACTGTTTCCACAAACTATGGAAGGTGACTGAGAACACGGTGGGAAATGTTACATTAAGAGGGAAAGGATGTAATCTCACCCAATTTTGTAATTTTTTTGAAAGACTATTTTTTGTTTTGTTTTGTTTGAATGTGAGTGGAAGACCTGGAATATGCCAATCAGTCCTTGGAGTAAAAATATACCTCAAAACATTATGATTGTAATGAAATATGAATGATAGGGACAACAATATTGAATGAGGAATCTATGCATGCAAGAGTGGGGGATGCAAAGGGTCACTCTCAAATTGTTACACTAGGCATGGGAATGCTAGTATGGCGCTAGACCCACTTTGGGGAATCAAGAGGTAGTGGAGCAGAAATTCTTGGGGGAATTGGCTGCTAGATACAAAAGACCTAGGAAAAAAAACAAGGATAAATAAGGAATCATATGCTAGCAGGAGGGACGCTGCTGAGTATGTTGGAGGAAGAAATTGCTTGTTGTGCGAGCACTTGGTGTTAGGCAAGGATTTCTCACTGGAGAACTGGAATTGAGTTTGACTGTCGCCACTCTTGGCATGCATAGTTTGGCTTGGGGGTGATTGAGGATGGAGAGATATGTGCCTAATATACGGTTGGGTGGAACCTGGTTCCTTTTCCATTTCGGCTCATATTTCAACAAGTTCTAGTATTGAGTATCGTTCCTGTTATTTTTTATTGAACTTCGAGTATGTTTTTTCTTGTTTAATATGTGTTTAATGTCGATGAAATGATGAAATAAAAACTTAGCTTTGTTGATTTTACTAGATAAGTGTTATATCACGCATAGTGTATCACCTTGGGGATCCCCATTATTATTTGTTAAGAAGATCGATGGGACTTGAAGACTGTGCATAGATTACATAAAACTAAATAAAGTGACCATAAAAAATAAGTATCCTCTACCACATATCAATGATTTTTTCAACCAAGTAGGGGGAGAAAGAGTCTTCTCCAAGTTGTATTTGATATCTAGTTACCACCATATCATGATTAGGGAAGAAGATGTTAACAAAATAGCCTTTTGGACCCCATATGGGCATTACGAATCTGTAGTAATTCCTTTTGGCTTGACCAATTCCCCTATCACATTTATGTGTCTGTTGAATAACATCTTTAAGAAGTATTTGGATCCGTTTGTGTTAATTTTCATTGACGATGTCCTGATCTACTCAAGGAGAGAAGAAGAACATCAACAACACTTTAGAATTGGGTTGCAAACCCTAAAAGACCACCAGTTGTATGCTAAGATCGAGAAATGTGAATTCTTCAAGAAATTAATTCTATGCTTAGGACATGTCATATGTGAAAAAGGGATTGCAGTAGATCCATAGAAGATAAAACCAATTATGGAATGGCTTATGCCTCAGGACGTTGCTGGCATTGATCCTTCATGGGATTCACCAGATACTATCGAAGGATCATCCAAGGGTACTCAAACATAACCTATCATATTACTTCCTTATAGAGAAAAGGGATAAATTTTGTATGGTATATAAAGTATTAGGATAGATTTGAAAATTCAAAAACACTATTAACCATGGCCATGATCTTGAGGGTGGCTTACCCCTATATATACTACATCATATGTATTTATGCTAGAAATGATCGATTGCGGGGAGGACTATTGCACGAATAACATGTGGTATGTTACGAATATTGTAAGTTAACAAATCATGAATGGAATTATGTAGTGCATGATCTAGAATTGGAAGTAGTAGTACATGCATTAAATATGTGGCGTCACTACCTATTAGGGGAAAAAATCATTTTATTGACCGATAACACCTGCGTAAATATGTTAGATTTTTATAATGTAAAAAATATTATCTTAGGATATTATATGAGAGAATAACATGCACAACAATCAATCAAAAGAGACAAGAGACACAAAGATTTTGCTTGGGGAAACCATAAAGGATAAAACCCCGCAACTTCCTCAAATATAGAATGGGCACCAAATGGAAGAAGTAAAACCCAAAGACATAAAAGATGATCTCCAATAGTTGTTCTCTCTCACTTGTGCCAGCATTTCCTCTCTCAGTCATGCGCTCAAGTTGAGTGAGCGTGTGTGACAAATAGAGTGGCCCACTCTCTATTTATACTAATTTGATACTTGGAAATTACTTACCAGGGCCAACTTCTCTAGGAGATTCTAATAACCCGAGTGCCCCTCAACTGTGGGGACTTTTCCCCCCTAATCAACAAGGAGGTTTAACCTCAACTCAATTGTGGGGACTATTGCCCCAATTTACAACAAAGGGTTAACGTCATTGACTTTACATGACTTTATTAAATTAATGACTCTCTTGATAGGAACATCATGGTACAGTATAAGATATACAAGTGAATACATTTTGAATTTACAAATACATCAACACTTCCTCTTAACTAGGAAGGTATTCTCTTGACACAATTCATCATCACGCGTCTTCTTCTCTGGATCGTCATCAAAGATGGATCATCACTGGATCATCATCAAGGATGGATCATAACTAGATCATCATCAAGGATAGATCATCATAGGATCATAATCAAATATATATCATCACTATATCATCATTATCAATGCTTCTTCTATCTCGATCAAATGGTGCTATCTCTCAATTCTACTTGTCACGGGACATTCTATAGATCCATCCCGTTTTCATGCTGGTTGTAGTCCTAGCCTCCATGTAGGTATTCATCTTCTTCAACACTTACATCTAACCATGGGAGGCCCAGCCTCCCACCTACATCGGAAAGGCCCACCTAACACTTATATTTGACCATGGAAGACCCATCCTGTCACCATGCCAGAAAGGACCAGCCTACCCCCATGTCAGAATTACCCCATCCCTTACATATGACCATGAAAGGGCCTAACCTACCCCCATGTCAAAATGGTCTAGCCCTTACATCTGACCATGGGAGGGCCCAATGTGCCCCCATGTCAGAATGGCCCATCACTTACATCTGACCATGGGAGAGCCCAGCCTTCCCCCATGTAAGAATGGCCCAACCCTTACATATGACTATGGGAGGGCCCAACCTTCCCCAATGTTAGAATGGCATAGCACTTACATACGACCATGAAAGGGCTGAGTCTGCCCCCATGTAAGAATGGACCAGTACTTACATCCAACCATGGGAGGAACACATCTAAGAACCACGTCGGAAAGGCTCAACACTTATCTCTAACCATGGGAGGAACACATCCAAGAACCATGCCAAAAAGGCTCAACACTTATATCTAGCCATGTGGGGAACACATCCCACATCCATGCCAAAAAGGATCAACACTTATATCTAGCCATATGGAGAACACATCCCGCATCCATGCTCGAAAGGCTCTGCACTTATATCTTCCCATGGAAGGAACAAACCCTACCATGTCAGAAAGGATATGCACTTACATCCACCTACATGGTAGGACACACCTACTAACTTCTGTGGAAAGGCTCTGCACTTACATCCACCTACATGGTAGGACACACCTACTACCATCTAGGGAAAGGATCAAAACTTACATCTGACCATGGGAGGAACCAATCCTACCACCATGTCAGAAGGGTACAACACTTATATGTGACCATGGGAGGAAGAAATCCTACCACCATGTCAGAAGGCCTCACAAACTCATCACTTCCCCTTGGAAGGAACCTCGATGTAGAGAACACCAAGCTTCTCCCTGAAGTACTCAAACTTCACTCTCGCCATTTCTAGAATAGAATCACATTAGAGCTAATTACGTCCAAGGATAACCTATGAGCTTCACCGGGACTGATTACATCCGAGGACAACCTATAGGAGTGTTTACATATGAGCAACCTATGAGCTTTGTCAAGATTTTATGCTCATACAACCTGTCTCACCAGCTATGCTAGAAATCCCTCTTTCGATAGATCTCGATCTGGATCAAAAACTCGAGCTTCACTACTCCTCTCTGCATCAAAAAATGCAAGTCAGGTCAATCAAATAAAATAGTATCTTCCAAAACATACTACCTCACAAATAGCCGATCAAGTGGCAACATATTTTTCCTTGACTATATTCAATGCCATGCAGGACTCCATCCTGCCAAACCAGTAACCCATGCTGGATCTCTAACTGAAGAAGAATCCCAAGGTGCTCTAATTCTCAATGGTGCTACCAATGTGAATCAACATAACCATTGCAGGTTATTCGTCTGATTCATATCATACTCGAGCCCATAATCAACTGTACCCTTTAGGTACCTCAGAATATGCTTTGCAGCAATCAGGTGAGCATGTTTAAGATCTATCAAGAACTGGCTTAATGTGTTCACATCAAAGCAAATATATTTTCTCATGTTCGTCAGGTACATCAAGGAACCAATCATATGACAATACATCAGCGTCAACTGACTCTAATGAAGAATCATTCAACAGCTTCAGGTTCGGTGCCATAGTTGTGGCCATGGCCTTGCATTCCATCATCCCTAACCTATTCAATATATTTACTACATACTCCCCTTGTGCTAGGGATATTCCATTCATATTATTCCATAGCACCATGCCTAAAGTAGTGCATCATATCCAAGTCTTTCATCTCGAACGCGAAAGCAAGTCTCCTTCTTGCAACTTTAATGAGTTCCTATTTTATGTCAGGAACAAGTCATGGACATATAAAAGGAGAATCACTGGTCTTCTCCTTCAACCTTGAATAAAACGTTGGAATATGATTTATTCTTAGTAAATCCTAGAGCCATCAGTAATATTTCCACCCTGTCATACCATGTCGAACATCAGGATCTTCTGCAGTCACTCCCTTTGAAGCAGAGCATCATACTCGCTATGTCTTTCATACTCTATGCATTGAAACATTCTGTACTGGAGTGACAACTAGCTTCCTCTACTACTAATAGTCTATGTATCCATCTAGGCTCATTGGATACCAACATCCTCTATCTTGATCCATATTCAAAAATTTCTTCTCGCACCCAGCTATGAGCTTGTCATCCTCTATAGGCTTTCATATTAAACCTTGTAGCAAAGGTTAAGATATTTATCACTTTAGGTGATCTTCAAGATCCTCATGTATGTGTTATCCCATGGGTGTCTTCTGAGCTCATACAAGGCCTTATCTAATTTTCACACATGATTCTTCCTATCATGTGTATCAACTCCTACTGGCTGCAAATGTCTCTTCGTAGTCTATGCCTTCTTTCTGTGAGAAGCCTCATGCTACAAACCTTTCCTTGTATCCCACAGACTTCTCTCCAGGTCTTGATACAACATCGTAGACATCATTATTCATGATCTTATACTCTCCCTCCTTTTCTTCTTGGATACTTCTTCATATCTTGAAGGTTCTGCATGAATGATGTCGCTCAACAGTGTCTCATAACTACACTGTGTCTAAGACCTCTTTCTTTCTTTGAAAGTATCTTCATTGTATTCTTCATTTTGGATAATTTCTTGAACTGTCATCACTTGTTCTTTTGAACAAGTCTCGTCCTTCTTTTCTTGTAGGCAATTACACAGGATCTTTCCTGCAAGTCAAATGCATTAGTTGTATGGTTAGAAACATTTCATAAGGTATATAATGAAATTTTTTATGCATAAAGATATAATCATGCAACTATTTTAGCCAATACAACATTCATCGATATCTCACAGAAACTTTCTAGATTCCTTCCATCCCTACCATGACATCATTGAGATCGTGCACTAATCCAATATGTTAGAAAAGAGGTTTCATTCTAGATAAGTAGCAATGGAGATGTAATAACCTAAAAATTCGTAAAAATTTAAAATTTTTCATGTAACATAAAATGTTCATAGTTGTCACTGCCTAAGGACCAATAACTGCTAGTGGTTACTTCAAATAGTAGTATTAGAAATTAACATTATAAATATCTATTTCTAAATGATGTATTTGTTTACCTTGATAGTACCATGTTATTGATGTTAAATTTAGTAGTTATGTTTTATAAATGACAGGAAAGAAAACTATATTTGAACCTTGTACTAAGTGTGTTTTTACTGTGTTATAACAAATATGAAAGAACTTTCATTGGGATCGGGGCTTACTTAGCTTATAGCTAATGTAGTGAAGTGATGCTTCTTTTACAGGTTCTATATAGGTAAGAAGTTTTGTTACCAGTATTTGAGAATCAAGATTATCATTCAGCTAGCATAGAATAAAATGCTAGTTAAATTGTTTATTATGCAGTTTGACCAAGTAAGGCGTAATGTTGATATTTTTATTGTTATAAACCTGCATAAATGTTTGTAAAACACTATTGTAATGAAATGGGTTTAGTTCAGTTATGCTTACTATCACAGAACTTGTTCAATTAACTTTCCTTTTGTGTTTTCAGTTATAAACTTGTATTTACTTTTAGATAGTGGATCTTATGGACAGATCTCCTTCTTACATTAAGAGTACAGTAACCTAAGAAGTCTATAAACTAAAAGATATGTTAAACATGTGACCAAAACTACACATTTATCATTCGTATTTGGATATAGTAATGTTTATAATTATTCAAGTTCTTTCCAAAACTTTAATTATTCTATTTCAATCATTCTCCTTTAACCAAGTATTAGTATTTCATTTTCTTTTATATGAATTTTCAGTTTATATGATTTTTTATTAACAAGGCATATATTCATATTTATAAATCCATGACTAGACTAAATCCTAGCTCAATAATCTCTATGGTTAAGTATTTTTTATATATTGTTGGTTCATCCTCCATTGTTTTTGTATCTTACTAATACCAATAGTAAACATTATTTAAAACTAGGGAGAAGATGGATATACAAATGTTAAGGTTTAAGATTATGTATAAGACCCTATTCTCTCGTGATTACCTCTGACATTGATATTTTTGGTTTAAACAAACAAAAACCAAAACATGAAGAAATGAACTGAAGGTAAAATGCTACCATATGGTTTTCATCTTTACATGAAACTGTGTGCAGGTTAAACAAGGTTTAGAACTATAGTTCCGAACCCATCTTCTACGAAATATTTGGTGCTACATGTTCAAAGCTCATTAGACTAGGTTTTGACTCGACGTTTTTTGGTATAAAGTCACACTAAACCCTAAATTTGTGTTCTTACCCTAGCTTTTTTCCCTACACTAAAAAGAGTGGCCGTAGGCTTATGGCTGCTCGGCCTCTTTGTCTGTGCAAAGTATCAATCTCTCTGTCCACGGCCACTCTCATATTTGTTTAGATTTAAAGTCGGCTGAGCTCTGATTTTTGTATTTACCCTCTCTTCTTACCACTACCTAGCTTTAACCCACGATGCCAAAAGTCATAAATCTGCCTCTGCAAGCACTGATAAATTCCCTTTGATATTTTGGTTAGTTTTAAAAGATGAACAAGGCTCTAGAATTATCATGGTGTGGTCCTGTTGAAAAGGGTTACTGTTTTATTACTTAGCTCTCAGGCGGATTTTATTTTTGCTCGTTGTGACTTGAGTTTTCAGTTTTGAGCTTTACATGCTATTTTATCTTCTGTCAGAGTATACTGGAAGCTTGCTATTCTTAGTGAGGTATCTGAGGTTTTTGGAAAATACCAATGTGCTCCTACAATCTACTTAACTGATCCTTCCTAAATCTCGTTAGCTTTACAAGGAGTGGTTAGAATTGAAATAGAAATTTTCATCAACGAGCCGAACCAAGTAAAAAGATTTTTTTTATTAAAATAACATTATGCTTTGCATAGTGCTTGTTTTCATTTAAAAAAAATTGGTATTAACTTATGTTTTCATGCTCCAAACCTCTTTTAAGGTTGCATTCTAAGGACTAACCAGGGTTAGAAGATAATAAAGGAAAGGATTCCACCAAAGCGACTTCCTAGTAAGCCTCGGTTTCACTGAGGTTCTCCTACAATTATTTATAGTGTTGATTGTTGTTGAAGGAGTTCGTAGGTTAACGGTTCTTTAGCTTGGCCGTAAAGTACTGCTATGAAGAACTTGGACTGGCCAGGGGCCATTATAGGATGATTTTCTTAGGATTTAAAAATACCTAGTGGTTGTTATGGAAAAATTTCTTTTTAGAAGGACTTTCATAGTCGAGACAAATGTTTTGTTTTATGTGAACTCTATTTGTATTTAAGATACTTTTATTCAGGATTTTTAAGCCTTGACTGATGATGTAAAAGGCCTTAGGCCGAGACTATCTCTGCTAAGTTTTATTTTGACCTTAAAGGAATTTTGACAGCTTAAAGGTGATTAACAGTGTTTTTGTCTAGATAATATATTATATAATGTGATTATTCTAGCTATGTTTGTTGTTATTAGTTTTCGAGGGTTTAGGGTTAAATAGATTATTAGTTAGTTTGTTTTTCTTCAAATGAATTATAATTTGAGAAATTTTGACGGTGAAATCTTTCGATAATAACATAATTATTCATTATGAAATGATTTCTAGAAATAAATTAGAGAAACAATCTTAATCGAATAATTTACCTCTTTTCTATACTTTTCGAATATACTGTTAGGTTTTGATATTTATTAATTTTGAATTTATTTTATTATGAAAAAAATAGTTCTTTTACAAACCCTAAATATTCTTTAAATATTTATAGAGCTAGTTTTCATTTTTCGGTTAACCCTAGTTTTACATTTTCACTTAGGTGCGCTAAATGGGTAACTGTTAACCTTATATACTTTCTTTGTTAAGTTAAACTAAATCTTAATAGTTACCTGTGTCTATATTATCTATTTGAGATTAACATATCATATTTATAATATATAATTTTTCTGGTTTTATTGTGTAAAATATTACACAAACTAGTGTGTAATACCTAGGCTCTTTCCTCTGTCTTTATTTAGTTTGTTTAAGTACTTTAAGTAAATAAAAATTACAAAATAAACCTACAAATAAAAAATCCTGTAGAAAATAACAATTTCATCTGCATACGTACTTTATTCGAATCCATTATTTGAAAATAAATTATCCTGATGTAGTAGAGTACTGCCTTGCAAAAGGTCTGGAAAAATACAGTTTAGGTAATTTCTTTCTATCTGTCAATCAACTCATAATTTCTCTACTTATTTATCCTAATCTAGCTAGTTTAGAACTTACTAACTTTCACAGCATATGCATTCCTCCTAACTAACCTTAACAGAAGTAAGAACAAAAATATACTATATCATTGATAAATATTAACATTTCCAGATAAAGTAAATAATTAAATGACTGAACTAATCAAGTAAAACCTGGAAGTATAGATGAGGTGACAATGGCTTACAGAACCTGTTCCTCCCAACCAACTCCTAGAGAGGAGCTGGATTGCGATTCCCAAGACCCCTGAGCTTGTCTCCTAGTCCACTTGGTAGAAGTACTGGGTGAGATATGTAGTCTATAAATCCTCTACAACTCCATTGAGTGTTCAGTAGTAACTCAATTATTCTTGCAACAGTATGAACTCAGCTTGGAATAGCTGTACTAGTTCAGGTCCTCATCACTTTTCCACTCAAACTTACTTCAACTAGTCCCATCCATTGAATTCTCTTGTGCACTTCATTCACTCAGAATGATCACAAATCCAGAAATGAGTGGCCTCAACTGTCTTCAATGGGAAGTTTTATTAGCATGCCTAGGTCTTTTGGGTGATTGTTTTACTTAATGAGCCACCTTCTCTTGTTCCACTTTCTTGGGGAATCATGACCCCAAAAATGGGTAAGTTGCCACCTGAAACAGCTAGAAGTAGTTTGAGGATGCTGCCACATGTCAATCTGCTCTCAACCCAACCTCCCCCATCAAGTGATTAGTAAAACACTCATTTAATAGCTTCCCTAAGCTGTTGTCTCATCTTTCATTTATTTATTAATAAAATACTCTACAATTACATTAAATTATTCTTGACCCCACTTTGTCATTAATTAAAAAATTTAACATAAAATATAACATAATGTTTCTCAAAAACATGAAAATATTTTGAAAATTGGAGCATGTGACAAGAGAGTTGTATAGCACCATGAGCTGCTTACCCATCACATGCATATTAGTATTATATTGTCATTGGTGCAAACATTCTATCATGCATAATACATCAACTGAATATAAACAAATGTATAACAAAACAATATCAGAAATGACAATTGAATACTTATATCTATTTGTTTCATGGGTAGACTCCTTCTTACAACTTCATCATATTCTTCATTCATAACAACATCATTCTTATCAAAATTCTTAAGATGGATAATAGGTTCTTCAAGAATTGAGTTCTTCATATTCCTCATCTATTGAGGGATCTTCTTTGAATCGTGAGCTCTTGATCTTCAGTTTCTCCCATCTTCTCTTATGTTATTATGAGTCCAATTTATTTTTTTGATCACTCTTCCAAGAGTCTACAGAAATTAATCACTTCCTTCTGGCACACATTCCTCTAATGAATGAATCCCATGATCCTAGGAGGCCATTCAAGGTGATTATAATAGTATCTTCTTCTTCATCGTCTACTTCGTGATAACATCGAACACTTCCTTTTGGTGTCTTCATGTATGACATATGAGGGATGAGATTATCTTTAATACAGTCTACAATGATTCTCTTGGATCTATCCTTAGCCTCATCTCCCTCTATCTCCTAGACCTTTCTTACTGAAATATTGATCCAAGCCAATTTCTTGAAGGATCATGGAGTCCCCACCCTTCATTTGATTTATATTCTTTTCTTCAAATATCTTGGTGAAGGAATAAAACATATCCTTATGTGGCTTAAGGGAAGATACTTGTGGTATAAGGTGATGGAATCAACAATAATCCTCTTAGTCTTGACCAAGTTCTTCTTGTGTAAGGCTTTAGCCTCATCTCCCTCTATGACTAGAACCTCTCCACTTATGTAGGTGTCCAATTCATCTTCTTCAAGAACCAGTGAAATCCTATAATTCCATTCTTGGAAGTTTTTAGCTTCACTAATATTTTCATCACGCTGGTGTTATTAGTCATCTTGAAATGAGAACCTCAACTGTAAATAGAAAAATATTAGATCTTACCGATTTGAGGTGCCCGTCTTAGTTCTAGGGCTGGCGAATCTAGGGTTTGCTAGAGAAACCATAATTTTCAAAACATGGAATCATTCATCTATGATTAGATAAAAATATGCTCCTTCTCAAGGTGATCTATCCAATATACTCCTTTTCTGAAAACAGTGGAGGGAAGCTCCTGGAACAGGAAGCCCTAGTTTCTCCAAATTCTTCTATAGAAATGTCTGATATTATTTCTATAGTATCTTCCAAATTAGTGCTCCTAAGTTTCTAAACCTTTGCAATGAGGTAACCTCACCTATTCTCTTTCCAAACTCCATAGGTTTGAGAAGAATTTGTTTCTCCAATTGGGACTTATGAGAGTTTTCCCAAGATGACTTATTTCAGGACTGTTCAACATAGCGAAGTTGTATGAATTCCACATTTCATGATTTCATCATCGGGGTCTAAAAATTTTACCAATAAAAGTACAGTCGATGCCCTGTCTAGCACCTCTTTATAAATTCCATTTGGACCTTCGTAGACCGAGATATAGAAATTATCCCTAGGTGTCCTATTTAGGGATGAATCCTGGAAGGGGCTAGAACCCTGATATGGAGGAATCATATCTCACAAAATATAGTGAATATGAGCCTAAAAGTTTTACATAGGGTACAGTAGGATTTCATCTTTTTCCTTTGAAAATTTCAGCCCCTAAGACGTCTTCAATCCCAAGATATAGTGAATTTACCAAAACTACCCATTTTAGTATTTTAGGGTTTTTCAGGCTAGGGTCAAACTAGGGTTTGAATTTCTTGAAGTTTTACTCAACCAAAAACTTCAAAATTGGTATCTAATATTTGTTTTTAATGAGGAGAGAAATCTTATGTTGGGCTCACTAAAAAATTCCTCTTCTGTAAAAAGCCCTAATTTCCCGCAACAAAAATTGAAAATGCCCGGAATCAAATTCTACTTCGACAGAAAGATGCACCCTTTAATGGAGAGTTAGACTTGTTAGATTATTAATCCTCCCTTGTCCAAATTTGGTCATATTTAAAATCAGGATTCATGTCTAAATCGGGAGTTGATCTAGTCTATTTATAGTCATTAGCACCATTGGGTCCACTTGGCCTAATTGGGGCACATGTTTCAGTTACTAAATTGTGGGAAACACTAATTGACGCTTACTGTCACCGATTGCACTTAATTGCATCAGTTTAGGATCCTCCTATACCAATCCCTACAATTTAGGAAGCCATTGTGAGTTCCAAAACCAACCAAGGTCACTTCAGTTCAGTTGATGACTAGTTAAGCTAAGTTAGGAGTCTGTTACATTTAGTTCCAATCCTCTACATTCAGTTAGAGCTAGGTTTACTTGAATGTACTCAAGAGGGGCGCATTTCTCACCTACAATAGTTAGTTATCCTTAGTCAACAATAAATCTAACACTTGAGTTTTGTTTTAGAGATCCGATGAACTACGGTTATGGTTTAGATAAGGTCAGTTAACTATTTAGTCCTCCAATAGTGATTTAGACAAGGTCTTAGTTACATACAGTCAAGTAGAGTCTGTCAATTCGAATTTCCTCATGTGGATTCAAATTTCATGAGGCTATTAAATCCATTGTACTTCATTGTAATTATTATCCGATTACTTTTTTATTAATGAAAGCATTCACAGCTGCAAGCCATTTTTGCACTGTTTCATTCTTCAAATGGTGAGTAAATTGTGTCATCTACTTTATGAGTTGTGTGTTTGTCTATAGATCTATGTGCTCAATTTAATATGGTATCATAGCCTTGGAAGAAAAGGCACCTCTCCTCCTAATATCTCTAGCTGGATCATTTTTTTTTAACAAATTGCTCCTTCCAGTACTGCACCAGAAGCGGAGAATTTACCACCTAATATCCTAAGTTAGGAAATTGTTTATCAAGCTTGCTTGATCAACTATGCTGGGTGTGAAGGAAATTCCGAAAGTGTAGACTGTCAACCTTAATTTGTATGTTTGATTGTATGACAAGTTATCAGCTTTTTCTTACAGCATTCGCTACAAGAAGCCCTTTCTTCTCACTGGATTTGCTACAGCAGCTCATTTCTTCTTACTACATTCAAAATGGCTCATTCAATAGAACTTCTCACTCCCTTCAACTATCACCAGTGGAAGGGAGACATGGTGTTAATGTTCTGCACCAAGGGGCTCTTCAAACTCATAGAAGAAATAGAGGAAGAGCGATATTCAGATAAAGACAAAGCTAAGTACATGAACAGGCTTGATGAAGCCCATGGACACTTTCTCTCCTCAGTCTCTAAAGATCTTTGGTTCCACATTCTAGAATTGAAGACTCCCAAGGAGGTTTGGGACAGGCTTTCCTCCTTATTTGATAAGTAGGATGAGATGAGGAACCATCAGCTAGAAAATGATCTGATTATTATCAATCCATCCAATTTCAAATCTCTGAATGAATTCTTCACAAAGTTCAAGAGCCTGATATATCAGTTGAAGCAATGCAAAGTGAAAAAGGATGAAGATCAGCTCATCCTTTCCATTCTCACAAAGCTCAATGTAGTCTACTGAGTCTTTGTATCCACCTTCTAAACAATAAGGCTCACTATTCCAAATTGGAACATTCCCACTCTTAATGCCTTCATCCAGTCTCTTATTTCTGAGAATGATAAATTGATCCAAATGGGTATCATTCGATCTCCCAAGTATCTGGCTCTAGTTGCAAGAGGAGATAAGGTAGCGAATGACAAATGGAAGCAAAGAGATGAGTCCCCTATGAATAAAGAGCAATCAGAAGAACCTTCAAAATCAAAGAGAAGAAAGAAAAATGGCAAAGGAAAGGTCCTATATTCTTACTGTGGAAGGGGCTTTCATTCTCCTGTATGAGAAGACAACTTGATGAAATGGCTCTTCTTTTGAAGAAACATAACATTTCTGTACCGGCTAGCACAAGGAAGGATGACTTTGAAGAAGAAGAAGATGAAGAATACCAAAGGAAAGCCCATGCACTGAAGGCTTGTTGTACATCATCAGATGTCTTGCTCATTGATTCTGGAGCTTCCAACCATATGGCTGCATCTAGAGAATAATTCTCTTCTTTTTAGTCCTTTGATGGTCCTAGTATTCAGATGGGAAATAACAGTAAATTCAAAACAAAAGGGAAGGGATTTGTCAAACTTGAACATGGAAGGTTCAAATATGTACTATTTGTTCCCACCCTAGCTTCAAATATGTTATCTGTCTATCAGATGACCCATACTGGATCTCCAAAGCGAGTGATCTTTGGATCATAAATATCTCTACTAGGAGAACAATAGAAAACTATACTACAAATCATGCTTCAAAAGCATATGAGTTCTCACATTTCATGCCTCCTTCAGAACCAGTGCACTCTCAGCAGCCACTTGTAAGGGAAGGTAAAATCATTGCATATACTTCTTTTACAGCTTCTACTAGTTTTGCAGATCCATCCTTATCAATTTATGAACTTGAGATTAAAGGTGACTCAGATCTAGATTCAGTCCCTACTTCCAAACTGGAAGCTAGGAAGATGACTAGAAACTCACCTGACACTCAGAAAGGAAAGACCCTTGCACTATGTCATGCTATCTTACCTCCTTTAGGGAGATGCAATAGACTTCTTGTAAGATGTTAGATGGTAAGGGCTTAGTCTCACAACATTCAAAAGAATGGATATGATCATACACCTCTTCATTCAGCAAGAGAGAAAGGTTACATTCCTCCTTCCTTCCATCATCATTTTTGGAGAAGAAGGAGAAGTCCACATGCCAGGCCCCAGAATACTATGCACAGCACACCATGCATGCTGCTTCGCTACCTCACAGAGATGAAGATTGCAGCAACATATTTTCAATTTTTTCAAACTTGAGACCTGATTCTACCTGCTTAGATAGAGGGGGGGAATTTTTCTCATGTGGTTTTTGCCCCAGCTCCTTGTATTAAGCAGTTAGTTTATTTTTACTTGATGCAATGGGTGAACTATGGTCTTAGTTACCAGGGCCCACAGATTGTCTAAGTTAGCATTCAAGGGGGGTGTTAGGATTATTAATCCTCCCTTGTCCAAATTTGGTCATATGTCTAAATCAATAGTCATGTCTAAATCGGGAGTCCATCCAGTCTATTTATAGTCATTAGCATGATTGGGTCCACTTGGCCTAATTGGGGCACATGTTTCAGTTACTAAAGTGTGAGGAACACTAATTGAGGCTAACTGCCATTGATTCCACTTAATTTCATCAGTTTAGGAACCTCCTAGACCAATCCCTACAATTTAGGAAGCCACTGGGAGTACTAAAACCAACCAAGGTTAGTTTAGTTCAGTTGATGACTAGTTAAGATAAGTTAGGATTCAGTGACATTCAGTTCCAGTCCTCTACATTTAGTTAGCACTAGGTTTACTTGACTGCACTCAGGAGGGGCACATTTCTCACTTACCACAGTCAGTTAGCCTTAGTCAACACTGAATGTAACACTTGAGTTGTGTTTTAGAGCTCCGATGAACTCCGATTATGGTTTAGACAAGGTCAGTTAACTATTGAGTCCTCCGATAGTGATTTAGACAAGGTCTTAGTTACCTACAGTCAAGTAGAGTTATCAATTCAAATTTCCTCATGTGGATTCAAATTTCATGTGGCTATTAAATCCATTGTACTTCATTGTAAGTATTATCCGATTAATTTTTTATTAATGAAAGCATTCACAGTTGCAAGCCATTTTTGCATTGTTTCATTCTTCAATTGCTGAGTAAATTGTGTGATCTACTTTGTGAGTTGTGTGTTTGTCTACAGATCTATGTGCTCAATTTAATAATCCTAGCCTTATTTTTTTGATGGATAGTGGAGAGAGATACAAAAAATAAGAATCCATAGCTTCTGCAGCTACACAGCGTCTTCCTTTCAGGTTAGCTTTGATACCATGTTAAATTTTTATCATTTAAGCAATATTATCTTAGGATCTTATCTGAGAGAATAACATGCACAACAATCAATCACAAGAGACAAGAGACATAAATATTTTCCTCAAGGAAACCATAAAGGAGAAAACCCTGCAACTTCCGCAGAGATAGAATTAACACCAAATGGTAATAGTAAAACCCAACGACATAAAAGATGATCTCCAATAGCTGTTCTCTCTCACTTGTGCCAACACTTCCTCTCTCACTCATGCGGCCTAGTTGAGTGAGTTTGTATGACAAATAGAGAGGCTCACTCTCTATTTATACTAATTTCATACTTGATAATTACTTACCAGGGATGAATTCTCTAGGAGAGTCTAATAACCCTAGTGCCCCTCAACTGGGGGGACTTTGCCTCCCTAATCAACAAGGAGGGTTAACCTCAACTCAATTATGGGGACTATTGCCCTGACTTTGAATGGAGGGTTAAACTCATTTTCTTTACATGGCTTTATTATATTAATGAATCTCCGAATAGGAACATCGGGGTACAATATAAGATATACAAGTGAATACATTCCGAAGTTACAAATACATCAACAAAATCATTTGTTTACTCATCCTGGAGTCAATGCCATAGAAGCATGATGGATGGCCTTCTTAACCGAATTTGACTTTGAAGTGATACATATCAAATGTAAGAAAAATAAAGTGGCTGATGCACTTAGATGAAGAACTCACAAAGTATGTGAGATCATTGTCAGTTAAACAGAAGGTAATCTGTTGACTTGAATAAAAATAGCTAGCATCAATGGTGATGAATATGGAAGACTGCTCAATAAACTCCTGACATAAGAGGAAAACTTTAATGGGATAGAATTCAAGATAGAGTACAAATAATTAATTTGGTTTAAAGGAAGAATATACATTCCTAAATTTGTAGAATTAGAGCTGTTTATTTTGAATGAAATGCACAAACCTCCTTATGCAGGACACCCTAGTTACAAAAAGATGATAACAGCCCTCAAGAAGAAATTCTTTTGGCCTAAAACAACAACATGATTTATTTATGGTTGTAGTTGATAAATTAAGCAAGTGTGCTCGTTGCATAACTATGAAATCGACTTATAAGGCTGTCACTATTGCAAAAATATTCCTCAAGGAGATATTTCGACTTCATGGGGTGCCAAAGATGGTAATTCATTATTTTGCAGGGTTGGAAATGAAGATAAACTTCAGCACTAGCTATTAACCTGAAACAGATGGGAAAACAGAATGAACAAACCCAATCATTGAGGACATGTTAAGGATGTATGTCATAGAAAGACCCACTAAGTGGGAAGACTATCTGCATATGGTAGAATTTGCATACAATAATGGCTTCCAGGGCTCTGCAAAGATGATCCCATTTGAAATTTTGTGTGGAAGGAAGTGTACTACCCATGTTAGTTGGAATATCCATGTGGATCATTTGATGGTAGGTCTTGAAGTGTTGCAAGACATGGAACAAATTGTTTGGTATGTATTGAAGAATTTGAAGGTGGCATAGGATCTCCAAAAGAGTTATCTTGAATTGAAAAGAGAGCATAAAGAGTTTTTAGTCGGAGGCCATGTTTACCTCACAATCAAGCCCAAAAAGAGCTCCCTAAAATGGGGAAGCTGCACCATATTAGCACCACGATTCTGTGGACCCTTTTATGTATTGGAAAGGATTGGACCTCTGGTATACAAGCTGGCTCTCTGAGCACACTTAAGAATTCATAATGGTTTTCATATTTCATTACTAAAGAAATATGTATATGATTCCACTCAAATCATTCATTGTAACGTGGTACAAATGAAACCAAAGGGTGAGTTTCAAGTGGAACCTCTGCGAATTCTGGATAGGAAAGAAACTATGCTTCGAGATTGAGTCATCACTCAGGTTAAGGTGCAATGGAAGCACTTTAACCCGGAGAAGGAAACCTAAAAATTAGAAGATGCCCTATGAAACAAATACCCAGTACTATTTCCATAAAGTATGGAAGACGCCTGAGAAAACTGTGGATAGTGTTACATTAAGGGTGAAAGGATGTAATATCAACCAATTTTGTAATATTTTTTTGCAAGACCTAGAATATGCCAATGAGTCTTTGCAGGTCAAATGTAACTAGAAACATTATGATTGTAATGAAATCTGAATGAGGGACAATCATGTTGAATGAGGAAACTATGCATGCGAGAGTGGAGGACGCTAAGGGTCACTCTCAGAACTATTGCACTAAGCGTAGGAATGCCAGTATGGCAGTAGACCCACCCTAGGGAATCAATAGGTATTGGAGCATAAATTTTTGTGGCAATTGGCCGTTAGGTTCAAAATACCTAGGAAAAAAAAGAAGAATAAATAAGGAAGCATATGCTAGGAGGTGGGACGCCGCTTGGTATGCTGGAGGAAGGAATTTATTTCTATGGGATAACTCTATGTTAGGAAAGGATTTTTCATTGGAGAACTGCAACTTAGTTTGACTGACACCACTCTTGGCATGCATATTTTAGCTTTGTGGTGATTGAGGATGGAGAGAACTTTTCGTAATCTACAGTTGGGTGGAACCTGGCTAGTCCCTCTTCATTGCGGCTCATATTTCAACAAGTTCAAGTACTGAGAATTGTTCTTGTTATTTTTTATTGAACTTTGGGTATGTTTGTTCACTTTTAATATGTGTTTATAGAAGCCAACCTTTGTTGATTTTACTAACACTTATGAACTAGTGTACTCATACGGCGTTTGGAAGTACAATTGAAAAAATTACAATTGAAGTTGTATATTGTGGTTATGCACAGAGTTAATTGCATGATTTCCTTTGATTGATGAACTTAGGGAACGTCGGTAGATGTAAGAATGTATGTTTTACAAGTTACGGTAAAATTTGCAATGTTAATAGAATGCCTTGGGTCTGTTGATGTAAGGATTGTAGTTAAACAGTTTCGTACCACTCTATGTATTCTCATGTTATCCTTAATTTATGTGGTATAATTTTTTATGAGTACTGGAGGTATTGATTTCTTGTACACCCTCCTTAGATAGACAGATACCAGTTTTTAGACGGATCCAACTTTAGAAGAACCGCTAAAATTAACCAACCTGACATATGATCCCCCTAATGCTCAACGAAAAGCATACTTCAAGTCTATGTTGAACTGGATTACATAACTATTTTGTGCACATCCCCGTCTTTAACTCCCTTGCTTGCTAAACATGTGAAATCCCTGAGGACCATCAGATCTGGATCAATGGTGTACCACAACCACCATTAGGTGGATTTTATAAGAATTGTGTGCACACCAGGATATTTTTAAACCATGTTAGTTAAATCAGTGAAATGAATCATATATGTTCATCATTCTTCACCCCGGAGCGCTACCTTTTAACCCATCGCGCTCCATGAAGCAAATTTCATTCCTCCATACTTGGAGCGTGATACCCAATGGGGATGGGACACGCCATTTTTGCATGTTTCCTACTTGTGCACCACAATTGTTTTATAATCCATGCTAGTTCTCCCCATGAAATCACTCACAGCCATTGATCTTCTCCGTGATCTATCTATGTCATCGATCGTAAAGGTGTTTTATTCATGAGCACCTATGGTTCTCAACACTTATCTCAGTAGTTAGTTTCTTTTAGCGAAGTTGTTCTTAGTTGTAGATCTGTCGATCTAATCCATGGATATACCGAATTTACACATCCATTAAACATTTTGTAACCTCTATTTAATTGGCCACTATATGGGTCAATTATCTCTACAACCCGTATCTTATTGCTACATATATACAATGTTTAGAGTTTACCTATCAGGCAGGATTATAAACTAGTTGATGAAGAGTAGGGTTGATGATTGGGATCTTCTCCTACATTAGGAATTTTTTAGATATGGAAATTTCTATTGGTAGGTTATGCACTTACTCTATTTTCTATTTCCTTAGACGTTATAGGTTGTGTTAGTTCTTGCAAAGAGAATCCTGCTCTATATGAATGACAGGGACTTGTGTTTTGTGTTCTTGGGTGGAAAAAATGGTGTAACATGGTTCCTTTAAAATTTTTACCAAGATGATGTGTTTATTTTGTTGTTAAATCCATCCTAAGGGACCCCTGGTAGGGAAGCCAACATGCTATCCCACTTTTGGCCTTCCCAGTTTCATGAAACCCTATGTAATACTCTAAGTACCTAAAGGGGAAAAAATCTGAAGGAGAGATTAGCTATTTAATTTCTTAAGAATTGCCACTAGACACCGCCCCCCAAAAAACACCTAAGACTGAGCTATTTTAAGTAACTTAAATAGATTAAAGTTGTGAGTCCTTTGAGGGTCGAGATCCTTCCTTATTTGTGCCAAGGATTCACTAATAAGTTGGGAACACAAACTTGGTTCGGAAGGCCTGTGAAGGCCTAGGATGTTTAGACTTCCATGATCTGTGATCCATACAATGGAAGGTGAAAAAACAAAACCAAAGTCAAGTCTTAAGGATATTGATACTTCCACTATCCATGATCTGTACAATAGAAAGAGGAAAGTGGAAAATAAAAGTTAAGTCTTAAGGATGTTAATACTTCCGCCATCCACGATACGTATAGTGGAAAGAGGAAAGCGAAAAAGAAAAGTTATGTCTTAATGATTTTAAGATTCCCGTGATCTGCAATCTGCACAACGGAAGGCGTAAAATGGAAATGAAAAGTGAAGACTCAAGAGCATTAATATCGCCACAATCCGCGATCCGCATAGAGAAAAGTGGAAAGCGTAAAGGAAAGGTTAATTTATAAGAATGTTAAGTTTTTCGAGTTCCACAGTCCACAGCAAAAAGAAAGAATTCTAGAGGCAGAAGTGTGAATGAATGACTCCACCACATGTTAAGTTTTTCAAGTTCCGCGATTTGTAGCAGAAAGGTGGAAGGTGGACGGAGGAAGTGTGCATGAACGAATCCATCGCAGGTTACGTTTCTAAGTTCCGAAGTCTCTATTGGAAGGAATAAAGGTGGAAGGAGGTAGGCCAGAAAAGAAAGTAGCAAATTCAGTTCATCCAGGAATGACCATCTAGTCACAGAAGTGGATATGTTTGCGGAAATTAACATTGTTTATTGTTTTAGCTTAAGGGTAAATTGTTATGGAAGGTTATATACAAAATGTATATGTAAAAAATTTAGATTTTCAAATTGTTTTCTTTATGCATTTTTACGGGTTATATGGGTATGTTACATAAGGTATCATAGCCATAGGTTCAACGCTTTCTCCCTTTGGGGAACATCTAGTTCTGTTGCAATATGGAAAATTGTTGTGCTAAACATTTTGTGTTGGAATTTTTTGTGTATGAACAGGGAAATTTCCTGTAATAGAATACAGTGATAGCCTCCTAAAATTAACATGAGTACCCACCTGAAGAAGGAACACAAGAATCCCACCCAACATAGCAAGAACCAAAGTGTTCTAAAGCTAGACGGGTAGTCGAAACCGTGAAGAATATGATAGTGGAATTGCAGAGCATCAAGGAAAAAAATGAATAGCTAAGGAGGGCTCAATAAAAACAAAATGAGATCAATTAAATATTATTGCAAAGCTTGTAGGAAAGGAACAATGGAGAAAAACCATTGGCAGAAGCAGAGATGGACCGGGAAGATGGGAACAGTGCCGAAAGAAAAGGCAATTCCTCCCAGGAAACTCAAAAATATGGAAATCAAGCCCAGACAATGAGTAAGAGAAAAGTGTACCACCTCAAAGGAGAATTCAAGAAAATTAAACCCACCAATTTTGATTGGGAGTCAAGGACTAGAGAAGAATTGAAACCTTGGTTCATGGATATTAAAAATTACGTTCAGATATACAACTACTCCAACAACATGAAGGTAAGGATGGAAATTTACAACCTGAAGGGAAAGGCCAATATTTGGTGGAAAGACCTAAATATGTCCCATGGATTAAAGGAGAAGAACCTGGAATGGTCATATTTCAAGAAACTCTTCAAGCAACATTATTGATCATAAATCTATTACAAAAGAAATACCAAGGAATTTTATGAATTGAAACTTGGTTAGATGGCCATGGAGGATCACATCAATAGGTTTCTAGATATGTTATGGTTTGTGATGTACATTAAGTAATAAAAGGTTAAAATCCATAGTCTTACAAAGATCGGATTGAATTTGATAACCCAAAGACTCTAGATGAAGTGTTAAGAAAAGAAAGAATATGCTTTGAGCAGTATACATAAAGGAATGACCTCTCCAAAGCCTGGAAGGATGAGAAGAAAGAAAATTCAATGAGTGGAATATGGGATTCCATCGACCACCCTTTAGGAAGATGCCAAGGAATCCTCAAGGAAATTCCTACAACAAAAACAGACAGTTTCAGCATAAGGACAACAAACTTGTGCAACATGGACCAAAAGAGGCTGCTAGAACCCCTAAAGAACCTCTGAAGTGTTGGTAATGTGAAGGTACCCACGTACAAAGAACTTTCCCACTCCTAGGTGAATCCAACAAGATTGTACACAACCTGCAAAAAGATTCCACAGTGGGAGAAATTGTCAACAATTTGCACTGGATTAAGTTCAAGAAATGTGAATTCTTCAAGAAAGAAATTGAAATTAGCTCCTCGATCAATTAATATAGAGATATTTTGGTTAGAGATAGTACTTTCAAAAAATGTTCAATGAATGTGAATTCTTCAAGAAAGATGAATTCTTCAAGAGAGAAATTTAAGAAATGTGAATTCTTCAAGAAAGAAACTTAGTACTTAGGACATGCCATCTCTGAAAAAGGGATTGCAGTAGATCCACAGAAGATAAAATCAATTCTGGAATTGCATTTTCCTAAGGATGTCACTGACATGTCACTCACTGAAGGTTCATCTAAGGTTTCTCAAAGATAGCCTATCCTATTACTTCCTTATAGAGAAAAGGGCTAAAGTTTGTATGGTGTGTAAAGTGTTAGGAGAGATTTGAAAATTAAAAAAGACTGTTAAACATGGCCCTGATTGTGAGGGTGGCTGACCCCTATAAATACTACATCGTATGTACTGATCCTAGCAAGGAGGGATTTGGGGGAGTACTCTTGCTGGAAGGACATGTGGTATGTTACAAATATCGCAAGGTTAAGGATCATGAACATAAATATGTAGTGCATGATCTAGAATTGGAAGCAGTAGTACATGCCTTAAATATGTGGCGTCACTACCTGTTAGGGAAAAAAGTTAATTTTATTGACTGATAACACCTGCATAAAGCATCTATTTCCTCAAACTGGACTCAATCCCAGACAAGCACGATGAATAGAATTCTTAAGTGAATTTGAATTTTAAGTGAAGCATATCAAGTGTAAGGAAAATAAAGTGGTTGACGCACTCAACAAAAGAACTCATGAAGTGTATGAGATCATCGTGAGTCATCCAAAGGGTAATTTGTTGAGTAGAATCAAACTAGCTAGCATCAATGGTGTTGAATATGGAAATCTACTGAATAAACTACTGACATAAGAGGTAAACTTGAATGGGACAGAATTCAAGATAGACTAGAAAGGATTAATTTGGTTTAAAGGAATAATATTCATGCCTAATGTTGCATATTTAAACATGTTTCTTTTGAATGAAATGCACAAACCTCCTTATGCAGGACACCCTAGTTACCAAAAGGTGATAACAGCCCTCAGGTAGCAACTCTTTTGGACTAATTTGAAGGCAGATCTTGTTGATTACTTGTCTAAATGTTTGGAATGTTAACAGGTGAAGTCTGAAAACCAATTTCCAACAGGTTTGTTACAACCCTTACCAAATCCTGAATGGAAATGGGAGGTTGGATTTTATCATGGGTTTTCCTTTGAGTAAAAAACAACATGATTCAATTATAGTTGTAGTTGATAAATTAAGCAAGTTTGCTCATTTTATACCTATGAAATCTGTTAGTTTTTCAACATCTAAGCTAGCAATATGTTAAGATCTTTTCACTGAGAGAATAACAAGTACAGCAATCACATAAGCACATCACAAGAGACAAGAGACACAAAGATTTTAGGAGGGGAAACCATAAATGGAGAAAACCCCTCAACTTCCTCTAAGATAGTATCACC
Organism: Pseudotsuga menziesii; assembly: GCA_001517045.1. Taxonomy (NCBI): domain Eukaryota; kingdom Viridiplantae; phylum Streptophyta; class Pinopsida; order Pinales; family Pinaceae; genus Pseudotsuga; species Pseudotsuga menziesii. The sequence continues at coordinate 49,618 of LPNX011008163.1, forward strand.
ACAAGATGAGATCCCAAAACAGTAAGATGACCTCCCAACACAACAGCAGCCTTCTATCTTCTGTCAAGCCAAAGTATTTCCTTCTCCAAAGGTGGGCCACACTTGAGAGAGCAAGTGATGTATGTCACAAGTGATAAATGGAGAGACTCTCACTCTCTATTTATATTCTTCCGTTGACTTGAAGTGCACTCAACCATGTAGGCTTAACTTATAATTAATTACTTGAGCCTACACCTTAATTAGTGTATAATAACCCAAGTGCCCCTAAACTGTGGGGACTTACCTAATGACTTGATATGACTTGTTTACATTATTAATCCTCCCGATCGGAACATCGGGGCATGACCACATGACTCAAATACATAATAGAAACATCCCAGAATAAACATCGGGTTACAATACATAAGATACATAGAAGAATACATTCCGAAGTTACATATACATCAACACTCCCTCTTAACTAGGAAGGTATTCTTTCGACACAATTTTTCAGCACTGGTCTTTTTCTCTGCATCAACTGGAACATCTTCATATTTGAGTCATCTTCATCTTCAAGTCATCTTCGTCTTCAAGTCATCTGGGTCTGGATCATCTCTCAATCTGGATCATCATAAAATGGCATCACTGGATCTAGATCATCACTCGATCTGGATCAACATCACTGGACTGGATCTGGATCATCACTCAATCTGGATCACTACTGCTGGATCTGGATCATCACTCGATCTGGATCTCTCAGATTCATCATAACTGGATCTGGATCATCACTCGATCTAGATCTCCACTGGTCATCATCATGTGTATACTATCTCGTCATTGGAAGTTCTATAGAGCCAGCCCTTTTTCATACTGGATGTATCATCTACTCAGAGCTAGTCCTTTTTCATACTAGATGAGTCTTCATTGAGCCAGCCCTTTTTCATGTTGGATGTGGCATCCACACAGGGCTAGTCCTTTTTCATACTAGATGTGTCTTCTCAGAGCTTAGTCCTTTTTCATACTAGATGAGGCATCACAGGGCTGGTCCTT
>LPNX011008195.1:28112-68184 GCA_001517045.1 Pseudotsuga menziesii
ACAAAATTATTTCATTTTTATCATTAAATTGAGGAATTGGTTTCAATTGGCCAATTACATTGGGGTTCTTGTTTCCATTGGCCAATTACATCGGGTTTTTGTTTCAATTGGCCATAATTTAATTTAATATGGTTTAATTTTTCAATCTAAGGCAAATAAATTGATGAAGAAAATGAAAAAAAATGAAGAAAATACCTCACAAATGGGAGGTTTATCCAAAGGTGGAGATGGAGGGCTCAAGCACACCCAAAATCGAGTATGCACATTCCAGAGTTCATCCTCGTTCGTCCAATAGCCGCGCGGTTATGAGAAAAAGACGGCCTCGGCCGATTTTTAAAAAAAACAGGATTTCGAAATCACGGCTCCGTTTTAGTGAAGGAAATCGCGCACGCAATTCTCTTGACTAAAACGGAGGCGTGATTTTTCTTACTATCCTAGTTGGCATAACTATTGCCAGCCTTAGGACTAGGCTTGGCAGGTTCGGTGTTGCTTGCGATGATTTCTTTTTTTTTGGATCAAGAGTGATTGACTTCACTCCACCATTGCATCTAAAAGGTCCCTCAACTTCTTGCACACACCCTGACCTGTATGTAGAACACAACTTTTCCATCTTTCTTCCTCTGTTCCCTCAAGACATCTTTCTCAGCTTGTGTGAGTTTGTTATATGTTGTCATATCTATTGGTTCTCCATAACCATGCTGGACTATCTCTGAGACATCTTGACCTATGAACAAAGCCTTCATAGTTAGAGACCAATATTCATAACTCTTTCCTATAAAATTGGAGTTTGCAATGAACCTAAAGTGGAAGCCATTTTTAATTTTTAATTTTCTTTAGAAAATTACTTTTCCACTTTTTAAGACAAGATTTCTTTCCTAAACCTTGCTCTCATATCAGTTAGCCAAAACCAAGCCTACTAAACTTGAGTTTAGCCCTCAGTTATTAAAACTTAATTTTCACCCTGACCTATTTTTCTTTTTACTTGTTGGGTGAAACCGACTAGACAAGTATCCCAAATTTGGTTGGCCTTTTAAACCCAACTATTTTTCCTTGACAGATTTTACTTCCACCACTTGGGTGTCGATAACCGACGGTTCTACCACTTAGACAGAACTTTCAAATCGTTTAGTGATCACGTTTTTTGATCTACTAGTGTGGTGCAATTATAGATATCGCTGCTAGTGTTACTTGTCATTAACGTTAGTTCCAAAAATACCTAGTTACAACATGTTATTAGCATTATCTCCTTTTTTGTTGAGGTGGATCGAAGCTTGTTATCTGTCGTAATTTGTTTCAAACTTGTAAAATTCTATATATCCTGAGTGAATGTGAATGTACTGGTTGCTTATATGGGTTGTTTATATGGGTGATAAAGTTAAGGCGAAATCAATTAGGAGTTTGGGCATGGGAATCTAGTGCAGGATGTGGACGTGGGAGTTACGCAAAAAAAATATTGACAAACCTGAGAATTCCTCCACAGCAGGCAGTTTGGCAGATCTCTGTTCATGGAGATGGAGTTGGAGTTTGCAGTGCACTTCGAGGAGTCACGGGAGTAGTCTAACGAGTCGTCGCGCATACGATGAAATTGAAGTTTACAGTTGATCTTCGACGGACTACGGATCTCCACACCAGGGGAGATGCAATTTGTTTGCAAACAGGGGAGAGGCAGAGCAGAATCTGGATTCAGGAGGTGGCCGCGGGAGGATCGTTTGAATGGGAAGATGGAGGGTGGCATGGAATTAATGCATGGAAGGGATAGACGTAGGGAGCCATAGAGATGGCACAGGTGGAACCCTCGGCAGTGCGGTCAACAATTATCAATGTGACGGAGTGTGAAGGTTAACTGAGACGGAGACGGAGTAGTGACGGGAACATTGCATGAGAAAATGGATTAGAGGTTGCCAGCAGTGCTTTGTTAGACAACTTTTTTTTAGAGGTGTCCAGGGGACGGTTTTTTTTTTGGCTGGTTTTTAATTGTTTTTTGGTTATGAATTTTCAAGGAATTTTCAAAACTTGCAAAAACATTGCTAGATCATATGATCTTAAAATAGTTTGTAACGAACTTCTTAAACCTTGTGCAATAAAACCATGAGTTATTTAGGAGCCTTTGCATATGGTTTTAAAATAATTTGTAAGTCCCTTCTAAATAATGTAAAATAAAAGCATGGGTTAATAATTTATTTTTATTTTTATTTTGTTAGGTAGAAACATTACAACATCTACCCATATTAAGTTGTTTTTGTGGCCACAATTATTTTGAAGAATAATTACAATTTTTATTTTTTATAGCCAACATTTACATGGCTGCCTCTCAACCCAACACTAATTATACAGAGTGACTTCTCTTCAAGTTATTGCTGAATAGTAGTACTGAAAAGAAGATTTTGGTTCTTTACATTTTTGTATGAAAAAGTGAAACCAACTTAGATTCATTTTTCAATTTTGAAATATAATGATATTTATTATTTAATATGAATAAATTAACAAGTTTAATGGAATTAAATTATTAAAAACTCTTAGATAGATCCTTAAATTGTATTCTCTGCATGCTCGAATAAATCAAAATTTAAAATACACTAACATTGTCCTTCTTCTAAGTTGTTGGGTCAACAAACCCATAGTGCTTCGTGGCAGAATCCAAAGTATTTCAAAGTCTACGTATCATAGTTCTCTCTCTCTTAGTTAGGCTTGCATTTATTGACTCCTTCCTAACTTTCCCATTACGTACTCTGTTCACGTTGACCTAAAATAAAACTAATTAGGCCGGCGACGTGCTTCAAATTTCCCTGAATAAATTTCAGGGATTTCTCTAAATAATAACAATTAGTGCTCTTTCACTTCGCTTCAGCTAATATTAATAATGGAAATTTGAAGCACGACGTGTCGTTTATTTGTATTTTTGGTCGACGTAAACTCAGTACCTAAACAAAAACGCGTAATCAAGGAAAAAATAGTGAAGAGAAACGCGTAAAGAAGGCAGAAAAAAGTGAATAAATGCAGGCCTAAACAGATTACTTATTACTACGATCTGTCGACTCTGACACAATTTGGAATTTTGCAATGGAGCAGAATGGATCTGATTATATTGCTGAGCCAGAGAGTCAGCGGAGGGATGATATACCTCTGCAAAAGCCTGAAGAGGAGCCGGCCTTCGTAGAATTATTGTTATCTCAGAAACCCATTCTTTGGGCTAGAATTGCCAAAGCCACCATCATCGAATCCAAGAAACTCTGGATCCTTTCAGGCCCTTCTATAGTCGTTAGCATTTTCAATTTTATGCTCAGTGCCATATCTCAAATGTTTGCTGGTCACCTGGGTGAATTGGAACTCGCAGGAGCATCCATAGCCAGCGTAGGAATTCAAGGATTGGCGTATGGAATTATGGTTAGTATCTTGCTTTGTTTCATTCATCAAAGTTTTTGAATATAGGAATATAATTTTAAAACAAACTCATTAATTGGTTTAAAGTGTGGTCATAATGAACATTAACCATCTATCATCACTCACGACTCATTGCAATCCTGGTTATGTTTAGATAATTGACAATTTTTTCTTTCATTGTGCTGCAGCTGGGAATGTCAAGCGCAGTTCAGACTGTGTGTGGACAAGCTTACGGTGCAAAACAGTATAGTATGCTTGGAGTCATAGCCCAAAAGGGAATGATAATAATGAATGCAACTGCAATACTTTTGGCTGTTTTCTACTGGTTTACTGAACCCATATTGGGTGCCATAGGGCAGAGCAAAGATGTTGCTGCTGCTGGAGCTGTTTTCTCAAAAGGTCTTATTCCTCAGTTATTTGCATTTGCCATCAATTCTTCTATGCAGAGGTTTTTGCAGGCCCAGAACATAGTGGGTCCTCTGGCCTATATTTCTGTTGGCACATTTCTTGTTCACATTTTGTTCACTTGGGCTGGAATATACAAGCTAGGATTCGGCCTGCTAGGGGTAGCCTTAACACTTAGCCTGTCTTGGTGGATACTGGTCATTGCTACTGCCTTATATATATTCTACAGCCCATCCTGCAAGCATACATGGACTGGCTTCAGCCGCAAGGCCTTCATAGGACTCTGGCACTACTTCAAGTTAACTGTAGCCTCCGCATTTATGCTGACGTGCGCCCTTTATACCTCTTGTAAATGGATTTATTTGCCCTGCAATAGATTATCTGAATTATATATAGAAAGTTTCATAGCAGTTTAGATTGTTTTGACAAGTTCTGTTGGTGTTTTTTTCTTTTTTTACAATATCATTGGACAGCTTGGAAATATGGTACACTCAAGGATTGGTTCTTATATCTGGTTTGCTGCCAAATGCAAAGATCGCTTTGGATTCTCTTTCTGTGTGGTATGCTTTGGATTCTCTTTCTGTCTTGTATGTAGGTGTACGACGTTTTCCTGTATTTAAAAGTATCAAATTGAGTCGATGAGGATATCTAAAAATGAAATAAAAATAATTATATATACATTTTATAAAAAAAATTAATAATTTTTTAAAGATAGGGTTCCCATTTTCGAGAAATTGTTTTCATCTCCCTTCGTATAAATTCGATTTAATCGCTGTTGAAACAATTTTCATCTCCCTTCGTATAAATTCGATTTAATCGTTGTTGAAACAATCTGCAGTATGAATTATTTCAACTGGGACTTAATGCTAATGATGGGTCTCAGTACAGCTGCAAGGTATAACTAGTTATTGTATTTTTTTCTTTTGTTATTTATTGTATTTTTTCACATGTGAAAGTATTAGATTTTGAATTTACTTTTTATTTTTTTTATCAAGGTTTTGTTAGAATTGAAGGTCCTTCGTTAAAATTGAACATAGGTTTGCTGAGTAACATGTCTCAGACTCTATCCATATTTTCAACTAGTTGTCTAACTAGGGACTATATTTCTTTTATTTTCAGCTGGTTTTTACCTGTTTTTGTTCATGAATCTCGATCATAACTTGTTAAAACATTGATAGATCCTATTCCAAACTGAAAATATGCGGGAAAAGTCAAAATCTTTTCCTAATTAGACAGCTACTCACAAATACAGACAGCTACTCACAAATACACTGTCCCCATTAAAACTTGCTACAAGATTTTATGAATTAAATTCACCTGATTCCAGCTGAAAATATAACGAAAAGTCAAAATCGTCCCTAGTTAGACAACACACCAATACACCGTCCCTAGTTAGACAACTCACCAATATCACCTGTTGTATTTACATTCTAACCTTCTTCATTGCTGTAATGATAATATTTGCAGTATAAGAGTGGGTAATGAATTGGGAGCCAAGAGACCCAAAACTGCTAGATTTTCAGTTATAGTTGTGTTGGTCACATGCTTCATCATAAGCGCCATTTTTGCGGCCGGAGTTTTGATATTGAAGAAACAACTCGCCATGGCATTCACAAGCAGTGCTCAGGTTGAACACGCAGTCTATGCATTGACACCTCTACTTGCAATATCTGTTCTCTTGAATGGCACCCAACCGATTCTCTCAGGTGATAATTTTCAGTATTATGTTGCTTGTCCGGAGCTATTTATCTTGGTCCTTTGAGGCAATTTGGTCTTTAAGCTTATAATAGTAAAGATTAGAGAGTTTCTGTGATGTCAGGCGTGGCAATAGGATGTGGGTGGCAATCTGTGGTGGCATATGTGAATTTAGTAACATATTACGGTGTTGGCCTGCCTGTTGGAGTTCTTTTGGGATTCAAAGCCAACAAGGGAGTACATGTAATAATTTAATCATTTGGAATTATACAGAATTGTTTTTCCCTCAGTAGTGAAGAATAATATTTTGTTGGGATTATCATAGGATGAATTTATTAGTAGCAAATTTGCCATGAAAAGGCAAACCACAGCCTGCTCTCGCTGGCGAATATTTTATAATTCCTGTTATTGAGATTGGCAGGGATTATGGTGGGGATTGATACTTGGAGTCGCACTTCAGACGTTGATTCTTATTATTCTTACAGCACGTACTAAGTGGAGCAAGGAGGTTGGTGACTGCTTTTTGATTTGTGTGCGTTTTTATTAATTTTATTTAGTTCTGTCGATAACGGAGTTAAATCTGGGTTAAATGCAGGTCCAAACGGCAACAGCGAGAGTTGAGCGTTCCCGGTACGAGAAACCCAATACCTCCGACATACAGGTGCTTGAGTAGCTTCCATCGTATCTCATTGATTGTAATAAGTTGAACTGTTGAAGGCAACAGTGGATAACATGAAACAGCGACTGTAATTAAAATTACCGTATCAAAAATCTATGCTCTTCATTGTTCTCATCTTGTGTAATCTCTTATTAGTCTCTGCCTTCGCAGAGATTATAGCAATTGATAAATTGTCAAAACTACGTTGACTTTTTATTAATTTTAAGATTTTATAGTTACTTTATAATATTTTCTAAAATTAATTATTAATTTTAATTTTTAAAATAATAAAATATGTTTGTTAGTTTTTGAAATTAAAAATTACTATTTTATAATTGATTGCAAGCTTGGTTGGAGGTGACAATTAGTTTTAAAAAATTATTTTATTTGAAAAAAGAATCTAGAATTGCCACATACTTAAAAAATGGAATACATATTAATTATTTTACAAATATCAAAGCATCATTAATTAGTTTTAAATTGCTCATATATGTCACCTCTACTTACACTTTCAATTTTCTAGAAATTTCTCAAGATTTGATTTAAATGCTTCAATTCCTCAAAATTTGATTTGATTTGATTATTTTAGATTTAATATTCATTTAAAAGTTCCATGTTTTAATATTTTTTTATTTACAATGATGTAAACATAAAATTTTAAAATATATTTTTTAACTTTTATAAACTTATAATATTAAAGTTAAATATAACTTACAATTTTTATAATGTTTTAATATTAAAATTGGTTTCTTATTTATTAATATTTTTAATTACTCAAGACTTTTAATATAAACATTTTTTCATTATTACCTAAAAATGCAATAATTTTTTATTAAAAAAATTAAAAAAAAACAAAAAAATTAGATGAAATTAGAAAGATTAATCTTTTAATTAGCCTTCAAAAACTCACATTAATTATATTTTTGAATTCATATTTTATATTTTATATTTTATATTTAAAAAAAACTTGATTGAAATATAGTTATATTTTTTTATTCATATTTTTTTTAAGAGTAATGGTTTTAAATGTTTACTTATTTGTTTTTATAGTTATGTTCACAAGTATATAATACATGATAAATAGATGATATTGTATTTTTATTTTATTTTTATTGATTTTTTTACCAACAAAAATTAATAAATTTACTCAACAAATTGTGATTTTAAACCATTCAAAACAATTTTTTTGTTAAAATATCATTTAAACAAATAATAATAATAATGTTTATAAGACAATATAAAATTAAATAATTTAAAAAAGAAATCAACATTACATAATAAAATGAAATTAACTTTATATGTTTTACTCAATATATTATTTTAATTAAAGAATTAATTTTTTTGTTGGCAAAGTGGTGGAACCCCCTCACTAGCAGGGTTGCCATTGGCTAAGTAACCACAAGCATCTAACACGCTGGCCGCGTGGACCACACCAACATTTAACATGGTTGGATTTTTTGGTATCGGACGAGATTAGAACCGGCGACCTTTGAGCTTAGGGGACCTCTTAACCATACTCATCCACCAAGTGTTTTACATCTAGCTAATAAATTAAAGAATTAAGTTAACATTACATAAATAAATGAATTGTTTTACTAAACATATTATTTTAATTAAAGAATAAAGAAATATATTAGTTAGTAATAAAAAAATTAATGTTATGTAGATATATTATCTATATATGAATAGTTTTTCAAGATTTGATTTTTTAAATTTATAATAATAATATTTACAATGCAATATAAAATTGAATAATTAAAAAAATGAACATTTAAAATTAAATAAATGAAGTCAATCTTACATGTTTTCAAAATCTATTTTTTTTAAATGCTGCAAATTATGAAAAGATTATTTATTTGAAGTATTTATTTTGTTTATTAGTTTTTTTAGTTATAAGAATGAGTGAATTTACTCAACAAATTGTGATACAATCAATTAATTTTGTTACAAAAATATGAACTAAAATTATCATGACACAAAATAATCATGAAATAAATACATTGACTATCAAAAGATAATGGTTGTCCATCATAACCATGGCACGTTATCTACTAACTATTTAACATCACAAAATAAACAATTAAAATTATATAAATAAAGTAGTGAATGCATATAATCATTAACAAAGTCATAATCAAATGTTGATGTTAATTACTTAAACAACAAAAATATATATATATCTATATATATATATATATATATATATATATATATATAATACTAAGGGAGGGACTAGCTGCTTTAGAGTTATTGTACTTGTTTATATATATTAATAAAAAACATTTTCTAGATTATTTTTAAAGAAACATCAATTTGGTATATGGGACTTTTTTTATTGGATAGGAGATTATCACGGCCCAAACACCAAATTAATATCTAGGACATTTTTTTGTTTATTGGATAGGACACTCTCTATTGGTCAATGATTTATGTTTGTTAGATAAGAGATTCCAACTAAGGAGACATCTATTTAGTATATAAAAACAAATTTTGTTTGCTAATAAAACATTTTTTACTGCACAATGATTGCACAATTGCACAATGATTTAACTAGTAAAATCTATAAAATAATAATTAAAAATAGAATTTTTTATGTTCCTTATATCCTATTATATAAAAAACAAATAATTTTAAATTTACAACAACCATCCATATTAAAATTTACATCAATCAGCAGCCAATAATTAAAAATATAATTTTTTATGTTCCCTATATCCCATTAATGTGAAAAACAAATAATTAAAACAAAATTAAAATATTAAAATTTGCAAGCAGCCGCAGCACCCTTTGATTTGAATTATCAGAGTTGACTTGTCAACTTTGGGCTCCCGGTTAGCTAAAGGCACCGTCCCCTCATCATCATCATGGTGGTGATGATTCACGATTTTTAATCATTTATGTCTACGTGCATTCGAGGTAAGATCTTTGCTTGTTGACTGCTCCACAATGGGTGTAGTTGCAAGTGGAAAGGTAAAGGCATCGTCACGATCATCATCATGGTGACCATGATTCACGTCTATTTATGAAGTATTTTATGTGAATGTACGTTCGCGGCATCCACGATGATGATCGTGGTGACCACGATTCGCGTCTATGAAGTATTTTATGTGTATGTACTTTCAAGATGTTCGACTTAGGTTAGTTGAGTATACTATATGGTAGGGTAATACTGCTTCATCATCGTTGATGTCATGACTATGATGATGGATGATATAAGTAAGATGATGATGATGATTTTGATGATAGTAATAATGAAGAGGAGGATGATGAGGATGACCACAATGATGTTTTGTAACCAGTGACAATCCCTCTCAGTTCATAGCGTGGGTGCATGGGCAATTGGCACGACCAAGAGAAGGATCGACACATTTGGGCACATTCGAGAGCATGCAAGGAAACCATGGGTAGAGATGGCTTGAGTGTAGGTGCAAAGCTTTAAACAATGGGGCTTGCGGCCAAGAGGTTTCAACAACTCAACAAAGGCTTCAACAAGAGGAGTGTTGACAAAGGGCTTCCACAATACGCAAAAGGCTTTGGCAAGTAGCAAAGTGGAAGAAATGCCATTGCATCCATTTTCTCAAAGCATGGTGGTAAGACACCTTGAGAGCGGAAAAATGGTTGTACACCGCAACGGACACATGTGGATGCTATCAACACGATAATCGTGTTCGTGGACAAAGGGGCTCGAGTGCATGTCAAAGAAGGGGCAAAACAATGGGAAATGGAGAGCACTCAACAACGGTGCATCCAAGAGGGGCATTGGGAGAAGCATCCAAGTGTTGGAAATCAGGTCGATAGAGATACCAATGGATCTATGGGTTGACCATCGAAGATCACACACTTTCCTTGGGCTTCACCAAATGATGCATCCCTAAGAAAAGGTGTTGGCCAATGGAAAATTTGGGTGCCCACTTATGAGATAACATGGACTGACACCTCATATATATAAGTTGGGTGCATAAGAGCTAAGACATCATCCAAGCAAGGGAGAGACCAAGCGGTCTTCCAACCAAAGACCCAAGGCAAAGGGTAAAGAGCTTTGTGATATGAAGGAGTGCTAAGGTAGAGCGCTTAAGTGAATAGATAGGTTACAACAATAGGATTTGGAAGAGACATAGGGAGTAGCAAACAAATCGGGAGATTTTGGGACAGAGCTCCCAAGGGGTTTTGTTTGTTGTATTTTCAAGTAGTAAGCTGAAGGATGCACCCCCTTTATAGCTAAGGTTTTGGACATTGCCCGAACCACCCATTGTAACTTGTTCACTTAATAAATACTTGTTAAATGCCTAGTTTGGGCACCCACCTAATATCATATGCTTTGTTTTTATCTCTTTGATGTATAACTATTGAGTTTGCTAAATAATATCACACACATAATAATCTATGTCCAATTGTTGGTTAGCAAGGTTGTTGTGCACGGTTGGATCAAGAAATGGGTAGATCACGATGGAAGGTATGAGCATGTAATGAGTGAAAATGCATAGCCCATCAAAGAGTAGACTTGGGTGACCAAATCATCAAAACAAAATTATAGTGGTGCCACATAATCACATAAGTTCAAGCAATCCTACAACACCGAAACTTTGGAGTTGTGACAATGGAAATGACGGTCCTAATCATGATGATGACAATCACAATGCTGACAATGATGATGGAGATGACAAGGATGGTGACGACGAGGATGAGGATGACAACACCAATGAGCATGACAAGGGAGAAGAGGATTACAGGGAGGACAATGTTGAAGATGAAGATGAGGATAATGACAAGTGTTGGGGCACATAATTATCATATTTCCATATACTCCTTTCCCTACTTTTTATCCCTTTTTATTTAAATCCATAATGTATTAATCATTTTTAACGCTTATGTGCAGGATTTAGACTCAAAGTGTTTTCCATTGCATTTCTTAGTATTTAGTTGAATTATGGTTAACATTAGGAAGAATTAGTGTATTTTGTATTTAATTTTAAATAATGAATCAATTTGAGCACTGCTTTAGATCAATGTGTTTTAGATACAAAAGTTGGTCATTACTAACTATGCAACAACTTTGGAAAAGATAAATGTTCAAAAATGAATTAGGATTTTAATTGTAGATGATGGATTTATAAACTCATTTGTATACTAATTAGGAGAATTTTGATGTCTAAAATGGGCCTCCTAAGAGATGTAATAAAATAGTATGAGTTTGTCATCTTGTGAGGAAGGTAGCATTGTCATCCTGTGAGGAAGGTAGCATTTCATATCTTCCCTTCAAACTATTTTTTTTTACGTTTTGAACTTGTATCTCCTCCGCCGCATAACGTTCTATTGAAAAATTTTCCCTCCAACAATGAAGTTTTATTAAAGAAATTACCCTTCAATGATAAAAAGTTTAGTGTTGAACAATGACACAAACAACTCAAAAGTGATGCATACAATCATTTTGAACCAAGTTGCGTCCTTTTATGCCAAAATAATACTTCATCAATATGAATTAAATTTGGAATGCTAGGTTAATACAATAGGGCCCCTTGTGGATGTCATTCATTAAAAAATCCATTGCATTTTTGGAACGAGATTGTACTATGAGGTTCTCTCCTTCCTTTGCCAAAATAAGTTTAATAAAGTTATTTTATTGTTTAGATTCCTCAAGAATTATTACAAGTGAAAGACCACTTGGTCAAGGTCAAGGGCAAAGGCCAAATTTAGAACCATCATAATTACTAGGTTTTAAAATATTTTAGCAAGATTGTAAAACACTTTTAACCAAAAAAAAACAAAAAATCTAAAAAAAAATAAGGTAATCTAAGAAAGTAAACAAAATAGTTTCATCAAAATTTATTTTTATGTCGTAGGCATTTTCTCAATGAAAGAAGTTGTCCCAAAAGATTCCTTGTCTCCCTGGTTACGCCGTAGGCGTTTTCTCAATGAAAGAAGATGTCCCAAAACATTACTCGTCTCCCTGGCCATGAACATCCGTACATGTGTCGCCTGCTTATTGGCGAATTTAATCGTTAAACTTTCTGGTTATTATATCCCATGATCCGGCAGGGACCGAAGAAGGCGGCATGGAGTTGATCGGATGATTTTCTGTCAGGATTTATTTTGTCTGTTCATATTCTTTCCACGTAACCTCTTCCTCATAAAAGTCTATCCTTATCTTAAACTACTTGTTTTCGGTCTGCCTCGTTGTTTTTTTCAGCAGTTTACATAGGGTTTTCACATCGTTGGAGAATTATTTTATCACAAGTAGATAAACGTTTCCACATGTAGATAATTCTTTTGGCTGCTCAACTCTTGCACGTGTTTTTTGTTTTTTATCACAGGTATTTTTTTGCTGCTCAACTCTTGCACATATTTTATCACAGGTAGATAAAATTTTCCACATGTAGAGAATTCTTTTGGCTGCTCAACTCTTGCATGTGTTTTTTGTTTTCTTGGCTGCTCAACTCCTTGTTTTTTGTGTTTTTTGTTTCGTTGTAAAGATATCCAAATTTTCTAATGTGGAGAACCTCCTGCAATAAACAATGAAAATGCACGATATAACAGAGATGTTGGAGCATAAAAGAGATTTTATTGATCGCGGACCACTTCGAGGGGGCAACCTCATTTGATCAAGCTCAATACAAAATAACTCTTCCATGATTTCATTAGCCTCAACACATACTTATATACTAAGTCTAATCTAAACAACTATTACCCCCCATGAATGTGGGATAATGCAACATAATAACTAGACAATTTAACAACTAATACTTACTCCCCATGAATGTGGGATAATACAACTGTAACGTCCTCGACTCTCCGACCGGTGAAGAGGATGCTACCAAGGCCTTAACCATCCGGGCAAACAGCCCCATGAACATGTGCATTCATAAAATACTGAAAACAAATGCACTAAAGTAGAACATACACAGATACATAATTATTTATCATACATAGCGGAAGCAACATACAATCATACAAGCATTCAACATGTTCATCATAATCATTAACCGTAATTAGGATTGCAGAAGTAAAATGGACAAGATTACTTATCTTATAAATGTTAAATTTTCATATGCTTAACTAAGACATCAGTATATCATTTCATTTTTCATAATAAAAGCATATAAAATAGGATCACTGAAAGAAACAGCATCACAAGAACAACACAGATTTATCCTGGGAAAACCCTAAAGGGAAAAACCCAGCAAAAGCTTCCTCAATATAGATGCCCCAAAAAGGGGAAAAGGTAAAACCAACAAGGAGATCAAAAACCTGCTTCTCCTCCTTCTCCAGCAACTTCCCTCCTCCACAAGTGCGCTATTCCAAGTGAGTGTGTGTGTGTCAAGTGAGGAGCACTACACCTCTATTTATATTCATCCGTTCACTTAAAGTTTACTCAATTAACATGTCGGCTTAAATTAACTCATGTAGGCTCGAGTTACACATGTAGGCCCAAGTAACCACACTGGGGTGCTGATGACCCACCTTTACAATTTGAGGGGACTACCTTATGACTCTTATTAGTTCTTCCGATTAGGAGCATCGGGGTACAATGAAATACAAATGGTTCTCCCGGTTGAACCATCGGGGACCACAAAAGATACATAAAGAATATTCTTCGAAGTTACAATATTTCAACACTCCCCCTTAACGAGAAGGGTATTCTACATCAACAACAACAAGAGCAGAGATGGGGGACATCATCAACATCAGTAGGGTAACACATCTATAAATCATTGGAAGCTTTTCAACATCATGTAGTCTTCATCTTCAATCTTCAGTCTTCATGATCGACAATATCTTCAGTCTTTGATCAGCAACATCTTCAGCATTTTGATCTTTTAATTAGCAACGACATCTTTAGCACTTGGACCTTTCGATCAGCAACATCTTCAGCACTTTGACTGTTCGATCAGCAACAACATCTTCAGCATTTTGACCTTTCAATCAGCAGCATCTTCAGCACTTTGACTGTTCGATCAGCAACATCATCATCAGCATTTTGAACTTTCGATCAGCAACATCTTTAGCACTTTGATTTTTTTCGATCAGCAACAATATCTTCAGCATTTTGTCCTTTTTATTAGCAACATCTTCAGCATTTTGACTTTTCAATCAGCAACAACATCTTCAGCACCTTGACCTTTCGATCAGCAGCAACATCTTCAGTACTTTGACCTCTCGATTAGTAGCAACATCATCATCATCATATTCTGATCTGTCGATCATAATCATCATCACATTCTGATCTTTCGATCAGAAACATCATCAACATAGAAACATCATCATCAGACTCTGATCTTTCGATCAGAAACATCATCAACATACTCTGATCTTTCGATCAGAAACATCATCATCATACTCTGATCTTTCGATCAGAAACATCATAATCATAGTGCGTCACCATCATACTCTGATCTTTTATATCAGTACATCATCATCATCATACTCTGATCTTTCAATCCGTATGTCATCATCATCATCAGCAACAACCTGCAATCCACAACTCAAAGACAAAAAGTCTTTGGATCACTTTTGGACTTAAAGTCCAGGGATGATACAATCCCACCACATTCTCGACAACTGAAGTTACCAGATTGATTACGGGAGAATCAGTCCCTATCACTTTAGGACTAAGTCCAAGGACGATGCAATCCTACCACATTCTCGACGACCGAAGTCACCGGATATAATTACGGGATAATCACTCCCTATCACTTTAGGACTTGAGTCCAAGGATGATGCAATCCTACCACATTCTCGACGACCGAAGTCACCGGATACAATTACGAGATAATCACTCCCTATCACTTTAGGACTTGAGTCCAAGGATGATGCAATCCTACCACATTCTCGACGACCGAAGTCACCAGATAAATTACGGGATAATCACTCCCTATCACTTTAGGACTTGATTCCAAGGATGATGCAATCCTACCACATTCTTGACGATCGAAGTCACCGGATACAATTACGGGATAATCACTCCCTATCACTTTAGGACTATGTCCAAGGATGATGCAATCCTACCACATTCTCGAGGACCGAAGCCACCGGATCTATTATGGATAGATTTCCCAGGATGATACAATCCCTCTTCATTCTCGAAGACCAAGGTCTCCGAATCACTTTAGGGAAGGTGCCCAAGGATGATACAATCCCATCACGTTCTCGATGACCGAGGTCACTGGATCTATTATGGACAGATGTCCTGGGATGATACAATCCCTCTTCATTCTCGAGGACCAAGGTCTCCGGATCACTTTAGGGAAAATGCCCAGGGATGATACAATCCCTCTTCATTCTCGAGGACCAAGGTCTCCGGATCACTTTAGGGAAAATGCCCAGGGATGATACAATCCCACTGCAACATCACTACTCCCCCTTTCGAGGAAGGTCTTTCGAAACAACACCAAGCTTGTCTCGAAAGTGTTCGAACTCTACTCGAGGCAGAGGCTTCGTCGGTACATCATCATCCAAACCATCATCATCTACATCTTCAGTATCTGAATACTGATCTATCACCATCTGTATCTCCAGTATGTGAATACTGAAAGCATCATCATCTATATATTCAATATAGAAATACGGAATCACCATCATCTGTATCTACAATATGTAAATACTGAAATATCATCTATATATTCAGTATGGGAATACTGAAATCATCATCATCTATATATTCAGTATATAAATACTGAATCACCATCATCTGCATCTACAGTATCATCATCTGCATCTTATCTTGTATGTAGAAATACCGAATTTCTACGTGTTACGTCGAAACACAGGGTCCTTTGTCATCACAACTATGGTTATCATATAGAATCATTGTAGTGTCCATCTTCAGGTCAAGGAGACCTTATATCATCTTCTGAAGCCATATGGCTTCACAACTTAGTAGAGCAATCTGCTATGTATTCTGCTTCAACCGTGCTAAGAGAAACACTGGACTATTTCCTGCTAAACCATGAACTCATAGCAGACCAAAAGCATATACCTGATGTGCTTTTCCTGTCTGAGATACTTCCAGCCCAATCTGCAACTATGTAGCCATACAATCTATACTCATGGCTACCATCATAGCATAGACCAAATTCTATAGTCCCTTTCAGAT
This sequence comes from Pseudotsuga menziesii, assembly GCA_001517045.1. Lineage (NCBI taxonomy): Eukaryota > Viridiplantae > Streptophyta > Pinopsida > Pinales > Pinaceae > Pseudotsuga > Pseudotsuga menziesii. The sequence continues at coordinate 44,342 of LPNX011008195.1, forward strand.
ATCTCATCACATGTTTTGCAGCTACTAGGTGAACCCATCTTGGTTGAACAAGATATTGACTTAAGGTGTTCATAGCAAAACAAATTTCTGGTCTGGTATTTGTTAAGTACATCAATGACCCAATGATCTGTCTGTAGTGAGTCACATCCACTACATCTAATGAGTCATCAGCTAACAGCTTTAGGTTGGAGTCCATGGGTGTGGCCATGACTTTGCATTCCAACATATTGAATCTCTTCAATATCTCTACCACATACTTTCCCTGGTTGAGAAAGATTCCTTCTGAACTTTGCCATACTTCCAGACCTAGGAAATAATGCATTAACCCAAGGTCTTTCATCTCAAATTATTCTGCTAGTTTCTTCTTGCTTTCCATGATTTGTTTCCCATTCCCTGTCAATAATAAGTCATCCACATATAGTAATAGAATGACAGGTACATCTTCTACAACCTTGTAGGAAAGGTTAGGATCGACTTTGCTTTTGGCAAAGCCCATGCTCATCAGGAAACTATCTATTCTTCCATACCAAGCTCTGGGAGCTTGCCTCAAGCCATAGAGTGCCTTCTTCAACTTGCATACTTGATTCCTTCTGTCTTCAACTTCAAATCCTCGTGACTATTCGATGTAAAACTCTTCCTCAATCATACCATTAAGGAAGGCTTGTCTTTACTTCATCATGGAAGAAACTACCATGATAGTTTTGAAGGAAGTGTACCTTGCTTCCTGGAGTAAGTGTATCTTCAGAATTAATTCCCTCTTTCCTCTAGGCACAACTCTTACCTTACTTCTATCAGCAACATATCTTATCTTGCAAATCCATTTGGAAGATACCACATTCTTGCTTTCTGGTTTGAGTACTATATCCCAAACATCATTCTAGTATCATAACATCTTCTATGAGTTTGTCTTCTCAGGTCATCAACATATCCTAGTCTTTTGCATTCAACCTTGAAGGTTGGAACCTACTTTACTCTTGGTAAAGTCTCGATCCATCACAAAGCTATCCATCATGTCATACCATGTCGAACTCAAATATAATTTTCTGTAGTCACTCCCCCTGAAGTGGAGTATCATCTTCCCTCTTCATTCTGTACAAGTGGTTCTATGCTTGACATATACTGGTCAATAGAGTATGTCATGTCATAGTCTATTCTTTATGGGGAGAATCACGAACCTTGCTTTGTACACTTGTTCCATCATATCGTATACATCATTCGCCATGATCAACTGTTACTCTTTGATCATAGATTCTTTTATAGCATTCTTTTCTTCATCTTGAGTTATCTCTTGTACCCATGGTGGTCTTCATCCTTCAAGGTGGATCTACTATTCTCTGAAGCTCTTTCTTCCGTCATGGTGTCTCTGACCTTGGGAGCTTCAGATTCATGTTTATTGGAGTGAATCTTGAATTGTCATCACTTGTTCTTCGGAACAAGTCTCATCCTTCTTTTCTTGTAGGAGGTTTTTCATGACATTTCCTACAATTCAAATGTACCAGTTTCATGGTTAGAGATATTTCATAAAACATATGTATAATGACAAAGTCTTATGCATCATGCAACTATTTAGTTAATACAACATTCATCCATATCTCACATAAACTTTCTAGATGCCTTCCATCTCTACCATGACATTATTGAGATTGTGCACTAATCCAATATGTCAACAAAGAGATTTGATAAGTAGCAATGGAGAGTTGTATAGCACCATGAGCTACTTACCCATCACATGCATATTAGTAGTATACAGTCATTAATGCAAACAATCTATCATGCATAACACATCACTGAATATAATCAAATGTATAACAAAACAATATCATGAAATGACAATTGAATACTTATATTTATTTGTTTCATGGGTATATTCCTTCTTGAGTCTTCAACTTTATCATCTTCTTCATTCATGATAGCATCGTTTCTTATCCAAATGCTGAGGTGGATAAGAAGTTCTTCAAGAGTTGAGATCTTCATATTCCTCATTGATTGAGGGATCTTCTTTGGAAGATGAGAGCTTGATCTTCAGAGACGAGATTCTTCTTCTTCCCAAAGTCTGTTGAAAGTAATCAATTCCTTCTGGAAGACATTCCTTGAATGAATGAATTCCATAATCCTGGGAGGCCATTCAAGGTGACCATCACCACTTCTGCATTCTTCACTTCTTCTTCAGCTGGTTTCTTAAGGTCATATTTCGATCTATGTTCTTCCCTTCAAATAGCTTGGTCAAGGAATCAAACCTCATCGATGTCTTTAGGGAAGACACTTGTAGAACAAGTTGATTCGAGACTGAATCATCAATAATCTTCTGGGCTTTGACCAAGTTCTTCTTGTGAAAGGCTTCTAGCCTCATCTCCCTCTGAAACTGGAACCTCTATGCTCATGAAGGTGTCCAATCCATTTTCTTTAGAAAGATCATATACTTCTAGGCTTGGAAGTTGTCAACTTCACCAAGCTTATCATCAAGTTAATGTGATAGATCACTTTGAAATGAGAACCTCAAATGAACATAGCAAAGGATTAGATCTTACCGATTTGAGGTGTCCGTCCTGGTTCTGGAGTTGGCTGATCTAAGGTTTGTCACAGAAACCCTGATTTTTAAAACTTTGAATATTTCAGATCTGATTGGATAGACAGATAGATCTCTTCAAATGGAGCTGTCCAATGTACTCCATTTCTGAAAACAGTGGAGGGAAGCTCCCGGAACAGGAAGCCCTAATTTTCCAATTTCTTCTGCAGAAATTCCTGTTACTGTTTCTGTGATATCTCTGACATTTCTTCTCCTCTATGTCTGAAATTTTGTACTGAGGTAACCTTGTATGTCTCTGATCCACCACCGTAGGTTTCATCAGAATTGGTTTCACCATTTTGGATTTATGATCCTTTTCCCAAGGTGACCTGTTACAGGACTGTTCAGAATAGCGAAGTTGTACGGCATGTCACGTGTCACTGGTTCATCTTCTGAGTCTGTTATTCGGACCACCAAAATTAAAGTATGTACCCTTTCTGGAACATCTTCAAGAATTCCATTTGGACCTCTGTATCCCAAGATATTGCAATTCTCCCCAGGTGTCCTGTTTAGGGATGAATTCTGGAAGACGCTGGAACCCTAACTTGGAGAGAACATATCTCCTGAAATACAGTGAATATGAGGATGAATTTTGGATACAATGTTCATCAGTATTTTATCTTTGGCCCCTACAATTTTCAGCTCCTGATCCTTCACCAATCTCGGAATATAGCGAATGTGCAAAAACGTAGCAATTTTAGTATTTAGGGTTTTTCTAGCTCGGGGTCAAACTAGGGTTTGACTTTCCCGGAGATTCACCCAACCAAAAATCTTGATCCAGGTCTCTAAACTTAGGTTTTCATGAGTAGAACAATCCTATGCTGTTCTCACTCAAAAATTCCTCTTCTGTAGAAAGCCCTAATTTCCACATCGAAAATTGAAAATGCTCGGAATCGAATTCCGCTTCGACAAAACGATGCACCCTTCAAAGGAGAGTCAGCCTAGCCTTCTTTTGCTGATTGATTGTGGAGAGAGAACCAAAAAATAAGAATCCCTAGCTTCTATAACTTGTGAAATCTGCCCTATTCAGGTTAGCTCTAATACCATGTTAAATTTTCATACGCTTAACTAAGACATCAGTATATCATTTCATTTTTCATAATAAAAGCATATAAATTAACAGGATCACTGAAAGAAACAACATCACAAGAACAACACAGATTTATCCTGGGAAAACCCTAAAGGGAAAAACCCAGCAAAAGCTTCCTCAATATAGATGCCCCAAAAAGGGAAAAAGGTAAAACCAACAAGGAGATCGAAAACCTGATTCTCCTCCTTCTCCGGCAACTTCTCTCCTCCACAAGTGCGATATTCCAAGTGAGTGTGTGTGTGTCAAGTGAGGGGCACTACACCTCTATTTATATTCATCCGTTCACTTAAAGTTTACTCAATTAACATGTCGGCTTAAGTTAACTCATGTAGGCTCGAGTTACACATGTAGGCTCAAGTAACCACACTGGGGTGCTGATGACCCACCTTTACAATTTGAGGGGACTACCTCATGACTCTTATTAGTTCTTCCGATTATGAGCATTGAGGTACAATTAAATACAAATGGTTCTCCCGGTTGGACCATCGGGGACCACAAAATATACATAAAGAATATGCTTCGAAGTTACAATATTTCAACAATAAAGAACTCGTTCCGCAACCAGCTACGTCACTGCAACGTTCCACCCAACCATAGGCCAACGTGCTCCTTAATCTCTCAGCAACACTGCCACCCCCGAGCTGGGCATGATACTCCAAGGAATAAGGAACAAGCAGGCTTACACATGGCCAAGGATACATAAAACACATCCAAGCCAACACAGTTGGGTTTGTCAGGCCATCAACAAGACAGCCAAGCCAACATGGTCAGGTTTATCAGGCCATCCAGGAGTTGGGAAAGGCTAAATGCTAAGCTGGTGAGCTCATTACAGAGCTAGGAACACCTACACTAGAACTAGCATGGCCTTTAAGACACCCACACACACCCAACACAAGGAATCAGTCCCTTCTCTGCTACATAGTCCCTCGGGCCCTAACCTCCCTTCCAGTGCTATTCACAGGTTGTGGAGAAGAAAGCCAGCACTTTAGCTCTATTTGTGTGGTTTCCAAAAACACCAGGTTTATCAAGCAACCCAAGCCCCCATCCCTGCTCCCAACACAGTCCGAAGACCAACCATTGCACGCATGTAATCAATCAACAGCTACAGCTTAAATAGGAAAAACGACTCCTGAGTCGTTCTTGGCCCTATCGTGGCCAAAACAACTCCCAAGCGAATTACAACAGTCCCAAAACGTATCAGTAACACAGATCACAACATGGGGAAAAACAACAGTCTTTCCTAGGCAATGAAGCAATCGAAAAAGACTTACACAGGCCGCACTAGGGAAGAAAATACAGACTCCCAACCTGTGTGTGAGGGAAATTTACATTAGACCTCTAGAATTCAGATGGAAAACATGCTAGATAACACTTTGCAGGAATGTGAATGACATCCGAACTGCTTCCCCCTCCTGGCTACGTGAGATCAAACAGAAAAGATGCCTGTGCGTGAGAATGAGCAGACTACTGTCCCTATGTGAGGGTGAACAAACAAGGGAAATAATGGCATGGTAGTGGAGAGAGTGGAATGAAGGGCATAGTCATTATTCTTCCCATCGTGAGGTTCAGTCCGCTGGTGGACTGTGCGTGTGGGCAAGGACTGACAGTCCTACCACACTCCACTCCCAGCCATAACTGCCTTAACTACCCAGCAAAACATTAAGGTGGTCATTGGATAAGGCAAGCAAAGATGGGCAATTAAACAGGGTGGTGACACATGGATTTTTCCCCTATAGCCCAAAATTGGACAATTCCCCCCCCTTATCCTTGTAAGAATCATTCCCTTTTCATTATGGTTGCAGTGAGCATAGCTGGTTGGGTTCATTTAATTAAAGATGTATATTTACATGAAGACAAAATTTAATATATATGCCGCAAGCCCCGATATACCATCGGTGACAATTTCAATCCAAAACATAGCATAACCAATCGATGGTGGGGCCTTGGCCTTTGGCTCCGCACCATGATTATTTACAATATAGACATCATATACATCTAATGCAAGGGGGTCAAAACCGGGGTTTACATTCCCCTCCCCCTTCAATAGCACTGTCCTCAGTGCTTTACAAAATTTGAACAAAATGCTACACTGGTATCGCCTCAGTGTTACGCAAAATTGAAGAAAAATGGATGTGTCAATCGCATGGCATCCTCCAGCTCCCACATAGCCTCTTCAGGTCTGTAGTGCTCCCATTGCACCTTTACCTGACCTATGGCTCGGTTCCAAAGCATTGTGACCTTCCTGTCGAGGATGCGCATTGGCTCGATTCGGAACTCTCCCTCGAGTTCCACCTGAATCACATCCGAATTTATCACATGGTTAGGATCATGTATATATCTCTTAAGAAAAAAAACATGAAAAACATTATGAGCCCTCGTGCTAGCAGGAAATGCAAGTCTATATGTAATGGGCCCTATTCTTTCAAGCACTTCAAACGGCCCACAGTATCTAGGTGACAGCTTGGCACAACTTCCAAGCTTCAAGGAACTCTTCTTTGCCCTCACTCTAAGGTAAACATTATCCCCAACACGGAACTCCCTATTCACCCTATGCTTATCTACATAGCTTTTATGTCTGTCCTGTGCTGCTTTCAAATTCTGCCTGATCTTTATAACCTCTTGCTCCATCTCCTCGAGCAATTCTGGTCCAAGCACAACCCTGTTCACTGGGTTATCCCAAGTCACTAGCGTCCTACACCTTCGTCCATACAAAGCTTCATACAGACTCATCCCCAAGGATGCCTTCTATCCATTGTTATAAACAAACTCTACCAAGTGCAAGTAATCTTCCCACTTGGTTGGTTTGTCCATCACGTGCATGCGAATCATGTCTTCAAGCACCTGATTAACTCTCTCTATCTTCCCATCTGTCTGAGGATGGTATGCAGTGCTGAATTTTATCTTTGTACCCAAATCTACAAACAACCCCTTCCAAAAGTTGGAAGTGAATTTGACATCTCTATCAGAGACTATTGCCTTTGGAAATCCATGCAATTTGAAAATCTCTTTCATGAAGATCTTTTCAATGTCGTCCGTCTTATGCGTAGACTTCACTGGTATAAAATGCGTTGCCTTAGTCAACTTCTCTACCACAACCATGATGGAATCATGTTGTCTCCAAGTCATCGGCAATCCTGTAATGAAATCCATGGAAATAACTTCCCATTTCCATTCTGGAACTGGCAAAGGATGCAACAAACCTGCAGGGTGTTGATGCTCAACCTTTACATGTTGACATTTCATGCACCTCGAAATGTACTCAGCTATGTCCCTTTTCATTCCTGGCCAAAAGTACTGCTTTCTAGCTCTAGCAATTGTCTTCTGATATCCCGGGTGACCAGAATACGGAGCTTGATGGATTTCATCCATGACAACTCTCCTCAAATCTGCTACATTTGGAATATAAATTCTACCTTTATAAGTGAGAAGTCCATCTCCTTCCAATTTGTATCCCTCATACCTCTTCTCAAGACTTTGCTGATGCAATTTGACTTTTACCTGCTCATACAATTCATCTCCAACAGCATGACTAACAATCTGCTGCCTCAAATTTGATTGGCAAATACTAAGGGATGCCATGTGCATTTCCTGCACCTTCCAGTTGAGTGCATCAGCTACCGTGTTCTCTTTTCCTTTTATGTTCTTGATTTCAAAATCAAAATCACATAAAAATTCTAGCCATCTCGCTTGCCTAGCATTTAGAGTAGGCTAATCAAACAAATACTTCAGACCACAATGGTTTGTCCTGAGCTCAAATCTTCTACCCATCAAGTAATTTCTACACATCTTGAGAGCATGTACTATGGCCGCAGGCTCTAGATCATGAGTGGCATAGTTCTTCTCATGCTCATTCAGCTTTCTTGACTCATAACATATCACGTGGTTGTCCTGCATAAGGACTCCTCCAAGCCCTTGTCCGCATGTGTCGGTACACACCACAAAATCTTTCTCTGGATCTGCAACCTTCAATATGGGTGCACTGGTGAGAAGATTCTTCAACTGCTGGAAAATTTATTCACGCCTCGATGTCCATTCAAACTTAATCCCCTTCTTTTGCAAAGAAGTGATGGCATGTGCAACTTTGGAGAATCCCTCAATAAACCTCCTGTAGTATCCTGCAAGTCCCATGAAAGATCTTACATCTGTCACATTTCTTGGAGTAGGCCAATTCATAATGGCTTCAATATTTTCAGGGTCCACATATATACCCTCTTCTGAGATAATGTGACCCAAGTACTAAATTATATCTCTATAGAAATCACACTTGCTTAGTTTTGCATACAACTGATGCTCCCTGAGCAATTTAAATGTCAATCTCAAATGCTCTTCATGCTCCACCTCATTCTTAGAATAAACAAGAATGTCATCAAGGAAAACAAGAACAAACTTGTCCAAATACTTGTTGAAGACACTATTCATAAGGCACATAAATGTAGCTGGTGCATTTGTGAGACAAAATGGTAACACTACAAACTCATAATGTCCATACCTTGTTCTGAAGGCTGTCTTATGGATGTCTTCATCCTTGATTCTCACCTGATGGTAACCAGACCTCAAGTCGATCTTGGAAAATACCCTTACTCCCCTCATTTGGTCAAAGAGGTCATCAATCCTAGGCAAAGGATATTTATTCTTCACCATAACCTTGTTCAATTGTCCGTAATCAATGCATAACCTGAGTGTACCATATTTCTTCTTTACAAAGAGGACTGGTGCTCCCCAAGGAGACACACTCGATCAGATATACTTCTTTTCCAACAACTCTTGCAGTTGCATCTTCAACTCTAGCATCTACGGTGTACTCATCCTCTAGGGTGCCTTGGACACTGGTGCTGCTCTTGGCACAAGTTCAATTGTGAATTCAATGTCCCTTTTTGGAGGAAGCCCTGGAATCTCATCAGGAAACACATCCCTGAATTCTAGTAACACCTGATAGTCCTCCAACTTAGGAGTTTCATCATCTGTTGCCTCCAAAATCTGAGCTACATACAACTGGAAACCCTTCCTACAGAACTTATTCAACTTCATTGCTGAAACCTGCCGTACTGAAATCACCTTTGGAATACCTCTCACAACTACTAGGTTCCCTTCTTCATTCATGCATTCAAAAGTCTTATTATAATAGTCAAGCTTCACCCTGTGAGCTTCTAACCAATCCATTCCAATAAGAACATCATAGGAACCAAGCGGTAGAACATTCAGATCTACACAAGTGACCAATCCATCCATGACCAATGGACATTTCTCTACCACTTCACTGACTTTTCTCTTAGTTCCAGTGGCTAGCTGAACTAACCAAGACTTCCTACGCTTTACTTTCTTAAAAGCACAAATCTCCACTACTCTAGGAGTAATGTAGCTATGAGTAGAACTAGGGTCAATCAAAATAGAAATAGATTTTTCAACAATCTTACCTGCTACTTCAACCACAGCTGACTGGTGATCTGCTTGACGGTCCTCCAGTGCTGCATAAATCCTAGGGACTGCCCTTGCTACCTGACCCATTGTTTCTGCTTCTTGAATGTTATAAGTTGGCCTTGCACTCTCATTCTCGAGAGGACAAATTCTACGCATGTGGGGTCCTCCACATTTCCAACATTGAAGTGGTCCCATGTTCTATTGTGGATCCTTAGGATTTTCTCCTGTCACTCCAACTGGCTTACTCGCAGCTTGTAATTGCTGCTTCTGTTGATTTCTAAAGTTAGAAGGTTTGAAACCTTTCTTTCTTTGGTCAAACTTCTCATTCTTCTTGTCCTTCCATGCCTTATGGTAATCCGGCTTACCTTTGCTTTGCTCATAGCAATACTTAGCCTTCCTTATTGCTTCTTCAAGAGTTCGAGGTTCATAAAACTCAATTCTATCTTTGTAAGACTGAGGCAATCCACTCAGAAAACATTGGACCTTCACTTTTTCATCTCTGATGTACCAGACATACCTCAACAGCTCCAAAAACTTATTCCCATATTCTTCCATGGTCCGCTGTCCCAATCTCAGCTCATGGAACTCCTTAATCTTGTCATCATAATACCTGTCAGAGAGGTATTTCTGCTTGAAATACTTCTTGAACTATTTCCACTTAAGTCTCCTTTCACTGATCCTCTTTACTTGCTTGAAGTGTTCCCACCAAATGGATGCTCTTTGATTCAAATTGAATATGGCAACTCTTGCCTTCATGTTTCTCGAATAATCATGCACTTGAAAGTACTTCTTTATTCCAAGAATCCAAGCTTCAGCTTATTATCCAGTCTTTACCTCACCGTCAAATGTAGGAGGTTTAGCTTTCTTAAATTCATCCCGAGAGTGATCCCTATGGTGTCTCTTTCTTTTTATTTTATGAGAAGAAGAGCTTGAATCCCCGCTAGATTCTTCAGAACCAGATGATTCACTAGAAGTCCTTCTCCTTCTCCTAGTGTTGCTCTTGCTGTACCTCATCCGAAGTCTATCTTTCTCTGCAAGTCTGTTAAACTCTGCAACATTGCAGCATTCAACTGATGTTGCTCCTCCTGGGATTTGATCATGCTTCTCATGGTGGCTGCAAACTCAAATGGTGTCCCCTGGAATCTCCTTCCATTAGACTCTATGTCATCATTCCCATTACAGACATTTTCTCCCATGGCATCTTTTGCTCGCTCGTAAGAATCCAGAGCATCATACCCATCATGGGTTCTCATGACTAAACCACCTCTGGCTTTACCACACTGTTCTTTCTGGAGTACTGCTTTTGGAAGTTATCTAAAGTTCTGCAAATGTGTTCGTAGCAAACTGTTAGATGCATGATATTAATATAAATCAAAATTACTTACCTTTTCTTCTGGAAGTTCATAAAACAACAATTATGCTAAAACACCGAATTCTTTTCTATTTCATATTCAGCTCTGTGACCACGGACAGTCTGCTGAAATATGTTGAAAACTAACTGAAAATCCTACTAAAAAACGGCCAAAATTTCCTCTGCAGAATCGGATCCCATTCCAATTATCAATTCGACATTTCAGCGGTCAAAACAACTAGCTTCTTCCGTTGTTCATCGGATGCACAGTTGCTTGGGCAGCTACAATGGCAGAAAGAAATCTCATTAAGACCTCCACGGCAATCTGGCTAAGCTTCCGATCTGCATCGGCGACCAAGCTGACTGTGCATCAAGTGCATAGTCCTTTGAGTAGCCGCAACGGCGGAAGGTGTTCTTACTTCGACTTCTACGGGAAAACATCTAGACTTCCGATCGGCGATGTTAATGACTATTCTCCTTAAGTCTTTCGTAGCCATAAGTCTATCGGCGGTCGGAAGCACTAGTTGTTGCGGCGTCGAAGGGCTAATTGACTAAGCAGACGCAATGGCGAGTCACCTTCATTGAACTTTTTTCGATTGGCGATCCAAGTTACTATACTTCTTGTCACTGCGACGATCCAAACGGCAACTTACCTCCTCTATGTCAGCGATCGACTATGTTCTTGTGTCGGACGATTAGTCTTCTAGACAGCCGCAATGACGGAAAGTGATATCACTATGGGTTCCGCAGACATTATTGGTTGCTGAACCTACTAACCATCGGGTGGATAGCGTCCTAGACTGCCGCAACAGCGGATTCTGAAACCTTTAACGTACCCGATCGACGATCCGATCCTCATTAACTTTCAAACGATACTTGAACAAAATTTTCAAATTTTCTTTTCATTGGCTGTCGGAAGTACTAATCACTATGGCATCGACGGTTGAAGCCTCTATCCGTCGGAAGGATAGTTCACTAGCTAGCCACAATGGCGGATGTTCAATCCACTAACATCATCCAACGTATCTCATTGGCAACTGAATTAACTAGGTGTCGGTGAAATAGTTCCATCAACAGCCGCAACGGTGGCCCACCATCTTCGATCTTCTTACGATCGGCGACCAAATCTACTAAGGCATAACCTGATCGGTGTCGACAGTCTCTTCTCGTCGGAAGGCTAGTGCTCTAGGCTTCCGCAACGGCGGGCACACGAACCACTAACTTCCGCCGATCCAAACAGCTAACCGTCGTCGATCACCGATGGCCTCAACACTCAGACAATTTTTGAAAATTTCTTCTTCTGTCGGCGAAAACTTTCTCTATCTTCTGCTGACTCTGTCGGCTCCATAATCCACTAACACCTCGGCATCGGCGAGTGAGAGACTAAAGCATCGACAGGTTAGTTCGTTCAGCAGCCACAATGGCGGCTCATCATCTTTGATCCTTTCCCAATCGGCAATCTAATCCGCTAATGTTTTTCGATCGACGAACTGGTTTTTTTAACCGGCATCAGCAGTCGGAGCTTCTTGCCGTCGGAATACTAGTGCTCTAGGCTTCCACAACGGTGGACGCACGAAACACTAAACCTTCCGAATTCATCGGTGGTCCATTCAACTAACCTTATTTCGGTGCATCGATGATCCAAACCACTAAATTTCGCCGATCGCCGATGGTCTCAACAACAAACTTTCGCTGGTGTCGAAAGTCAATATCGGGCGTTTCTTCCACTACATTGAGCCAGTGTTTCGGTGCTCTTTGATCGATCTTCACTGAAACCGCGGCTCCCACATCCACTAAGTTCAGCCGACAACTGATGAAAACTTAGAAAATTTTCCGCAATTTTCTTCCAACTGCCTCCGTCGAGTGTGCTTCTGCCTAGCTCTCCGCTGCATCGGAAGTCCGTCCCACTAAGTGTTTCGATGAACCGACAGTTCAAACACTTAGAAAATTTTTGTGATTTTTTTCTTCTGGTCATTCACTGATTTATCCTGGGCAGAAGGAAATATGCCTCTGCTAACTGGTCTTTCATGGCCCATAGAGGCCCATGCTGCAACCTACAGGCTCTGATACCACACTGTAACATCCCCGACCCTCCGACCGACGAAGAGGACGCTACCAAGGCCTTAACCATCCGAGCAAACAGCCCCATGAACATGTGCATTCATAAAATACTGAAAACAAATGCATTGAAGTAGAACATACACAGATACATAATTATTTATCATACACAGTGGAAGCAACATACAATCATACAAGCATTCAACATGTTCATCATAATCATTAACCGTAATTAGGATTACAGAAGTAAAATGGACAAGATTACTTATATTATAAAGAACTCATTCCGCAACCAGCTACGTCGCCGCAACGTTCCACCCAACCATAGGCCAGCGAGCTCCTTAATCTCTCAGCAACGCTGCCACCCCTGAGCTGGGCATGATACTCCAAGGAATAAGGAACAAGCACGCTTACACATGGCCAAGGATACACAAAACACAGCCAAGCCAACACAGTTGGGTTTGTCAAGCCATCAACAAGACAGCCAAGCCAATGTGGTCAGGTTTATCAGGCCATCCAGGAGTTGCGAAAGGCTAAATGCTAAGCTGGTGAGCTCATTACAGAGCTAGGAACACCATCACCAGAACTAGCCTGACCTCTAAGACACCCACACACGCCCAACACAAGGAATCGGTCCCTTCTCTGCTACACAGTCCCTCAGGCCCTGACCTCCCTTCCAGTGCTATTTAGGGGTTGTGGAGAAGAAAGCCAGCCCTCTACCTCTATCTGTGTGGTTTCCAAACACACTAGGTTTATCAAGCAACCCAAGCCCCCATAGCTGCTCCCAACACAGTCCGAAGACCAACCATTGCATGCATACAATCAATCAACAGCTACAGCTTAAATAGGGAAAACGAATCCCGAGTCGTTCTTGGCCCTATCGTGGCCAAAACGACTCCCAAGCGAATTACAACAGTCCCAAAATGTATCAGTAACACAGATCACAACATGGGGGAAAACAACAGTTCGTCCCGGGCAATGAAGCAATCGGAAATACTTACACAGGCCGCACTGGGGAAGAAAATACAGACTCCCAACCTATGCATGAGGGAAATTTACATCAGACCTCTCAAATTCGGATGGAAAACACGCTAGATACCACTCTGTAGGAACGTGAATGACATCCGAACTGCTTCCCCCTCCTGGCTGCGTGAGATCAAACAGAAAAGATGCCTATGTGTGAGAATGAGTAGACTATTGTCCCTACGTGATGGTGAACAGACAAGGGAAATAATGGCGTGGTAGTGGAGAGAGTGGAATGAAGGGCATAGTCATTCTTCTGCCCATCATGAGGTTCAGTCCGCTGGTGGATTGTGCGTGTGGGCAAGGACTGACAGTCCTGCCACACTCCACTCCCAGCCATAACTGCCTCAACTACCCATCAAAACATTAAGGTGGTAGTTGGATAAGGCAAGGAAAGATGGGAAATTAAACAAGGTGGTGACACATTGATTTTCCCCTTATAGCCCAAAATTGGACAGTTCCCCCCCCTTATCCTTGTAAGAATCATGCCCTTTTCATTATGGTTGCAGTGAGCATAGCTGGTTGGGTTCATTTAATTAAAGATGTATATTTACATGATGACAAAATTTAATATGAATGCCGCAAGCCCCAATATACCATCGGTGACAATTTCAATCCAAAACATAGCATAACCAATCGATGGTGGGGCCTTGGCCTTTAGCTCTGCACCATGATTATTTACAATATAGACATCATATACATCTAATGAAAGGGGGTCAAAACCGGGAGGTTACAACAACATACTGATGGGACGACTTACAAAGCATATGCGTCCGATAAAATATACTAACAAAATAAAGAGGAGAGTTGACACGGGTTCTTAACATCTCCTCCCTTTTAAAAAAAAGCTTTGTCCTCAAAGCTTTAGATGTGGAAACTGCTGTTGAATATAAAGGAGTGGTTCCCATGTAGCATCCTATGGTTGCATGTTGTGCCATTGAATTAAGACCTTTGTGATGGACCGAGAGCGAAGCTGACAAGTGCGCCGAGTGAGGATGGTCGCCGGATCTGAAATGATGGATCCTTCATTATCCAGTTCTGGTAAAATAATTTGTGCTCTGATGTTGGTGCCAATCACTTGCTGAATGCGAGAAGAAGGAGGAAGTGCCAATTTATAAGCAACAGACCCAATCTTCTGAAGAACTGTATATGGACTAGAGATATTTGGAGCGAGCATTTGATTCCCGTTGAGTTTCAAGGAGGATTTCTTGTAAGGATGCAGACGAAGAAAAACCATGTCACCAACTTGAAAAGTGTGCTCAGAACGGTGATGATCGGCTTGCTATTTCATGTAGGTTCTGGCCATGTGAAGATTGTCCTGTAGAAGGTGAAGAATCTGATGTCGGTTTCGAAGAACCATGTCAACGGCCTGAACTTGTGAACTATTGGGGGTGTATGGAAGGAGTATTGGAGGTGTGTGACCATAAACTGCTTCATATGGAATCATTTGAGATGCAATATGGTAGGAAGTATTGTACCACCATTCAGCAAGAGGGAGCCACTTTGCCCACAGATGTTGTTCTTCAGAGGTGAAACAACGAAGATAAGTTTCCCAATAGTTGTTGATGACTTCATTCGGACCATCTATTGGTGGGTGATAAAATAAACTCATATTCAGTTTGGTGTCGGTAAGGAGAAAATGACTTGTGAAATGTGCGTTGCGGTCTAAGACAATGGAAGAAGGGATTCCATGAAGAAGGAATATCTTGTCCATGAAAATTTGTGCGATTCAGGAGGTGGTATATGGAGGTCTGAGAGCACAAAAATGATGATATTTGGAGAGTCGATCAACCACAACCAATATTGCGGTCTTCCCTCCATATTTAGGGAGCCTTTGAATGAAATCCATTGAAATATATGTCCAAATCCTTGTAGGGATGGGCAAAGGTTCGAGCAATCCAGAAAGAAGTGTAGTTTCACCTTGGTGGCACTGACAAGGAGCACATTCGGAAACCCTCTGTTGAATTTCTCGTTTCATTCCCTTCCAAAAGAAGTGACATCATGCCCTCTCATATGTTTTCATGAACCTAGAGTGCCCTGCCAATGGAGAAGCATGGAGTTCATAAAAGACTGCATGTTTAATATCTGTGCTATCGGGAAGCACCAGACGACCCTTATATCTTAGAGAAGAGCCATCCCAAGAGAAATGCGTTACCACATAAGGGTTACTGGCCAACGGTTGGATGATTTCAGATAATGAGGATTCATTGACATAGCCTTGTTGAACAAAGTGTAACCAAGTTGGAATAGGCATAGCAATAGCTGAAAAAGAGACGGGCATCAAATGTGCGGGAAAGAGTATCCACCACAAGATAGTCCTTAGCCTTCTTGTAATTGATCTCATAGTCATAACCTCTGAGTTTGCTAACCCATTTCTATTGTATTGGGGATGAGACTCGTTGCTGTAGGAAATATTTCAGACTCTCGTGATTAGTCTTGATGCAGTAAGGATTCCCTAAGAGGTATGGCCACCACTTCTATATTGCGTGCAAAATAGTCATCATTTCCTTCTCATATGTGGAGGTGGATAAATTCTTTCCAAGAATGGATTTATTGGTGAACGCCATGGGATCTTCAGATTGAAAGAGGACAACACCAATTCCATTGTTGCAAGCATCACTCTTAAGAGTGAAGGGCTTGGAAAAATTAGGCATCTAAAGGGTACATCAGAATGAAAGATCCAAGAGAGTATTTGAGACTGTCGAAGGTTGCATCTGAGTGATGACACCATGTGAATTATTCTTAAGGATCGTTTCCATGCAATGTGAACTGATGATGCTGAGAGACCTCGGTTGTAAAACAGTGAACGTGTGTTTTTTTCCATTGACTAAAAAATGCATCCACAGTTTAGCAAAATCCCATAAGATGGGTCCAAGTGTGCGTAACCATCGAGTTCCCGAAATCACAGAACAACCTCCTAGGGGTATGGCAAACATGTTAGAGTGCAAGTTATAATCTCCAATAGAGATACACACACTGTGACACTTTCCTTTGCAAGGTAAGGTGCTCCCATTGGCAACCATGACTTTAAAGCTGGAGAAAGGATGGACAAAACAATCAACTTGTTTAGCAATCTGAGGGTCAATAGGTGGTTGCAGAATGTCAACCTAATCATCTATTGGATCCTGAGCAGCGTCACAAATTTCAAGTGCAGGCAGAGAAGCCACATCCAAGAAATAGGGCTTGTGTTCAGTACATTGATGTCCCTGGGTGAATTTATCATCACAATTATAACAAAGTCCTTTTTACCTATGTGCCCACATCTCGGCTTCAAACAAATGCTTGATGAGAGTGGTTCTAGGAGTCTGAGGGATTGGATGTGTTTGGGGAACCATATTTTTGAATGGAACAAAAGTGGATTTGGGGCGTTGCTGAGCCCTAATCTTGTCCTCCGCCAACTTAGCCAACCCTAGGATTTCCATCATTGTGTTGGGACAAAACATTGTAACATCAGATCGGATTGTATCCTTAAGACCACTGATAAAACAACTCCTGTAGAATGCATTAGAAAATCCTTCTATGTGCTTGACTAAGTTCTCAAATTCTATCTGATAATCTCTCACAGTGCCAGTCTGGCAAATTTTGGTGAGTGCGCCTGTGAATTCATCAAAACCACTAGGGCCAAATCAGTGTAAAAGGAGTTGGCAAAAATCTGTCCATTGGGGCTCTTCATGATCCTTGATGTACCAACAGAACCATTGAAGGGCTTCACGTTCCAAATGAAATGATGTAAGTGGGACTTTGGTGACATCAAAAGTGTTATGCATATTAAAGTATTGTTCTTCCTTGTGTATCCATCCACTTGGATCATCACCATTGAAGCGAGGGAATTCAATCTTCGGCCCACAAAAGTTGCTGGAAGCAGAGAACACAGTTTCTGCAGAAGACTCGGGCTGTTGTTAGTTGCTCATGGCTGATTACTGAAGATGGAGGTTGAGAAATCTTTGATCTAGATCTTTGAGTTTGGTCTTAAGGGTGACAAGTTCTTCTTTCATTTGTCTATTTGCTCCTGCGTGGGGGACAACCATAAGCAAGATTTTTTTTTTAATCGGAAATGGGTGGAAAAACAAAAACGGAGAGGGTTTTAGAAAAGGAAAAATTTGAGTTGGGAAAAACGCGAGTGGGTAACTAAGTTGTGGGAAACAAAAAATGTGAATTTCAGAAGCGGGGTGAAAGAAGGAGATGGAATTTCGAGCTTCAGGAAGCGAACTTGGGATAGGGTCCTCAATGAATGAAATATGTAGAATGGAATGACAGGGGTTACAATGAATTTTCAAGGGAAACAGAGCTAAATCAAGGAATATATGGCTGAGGATTTTTTTTTTTAAGAAATGATATGTGGTGGTGCTAAAATGCTGTGCTTTATCAACTTGAATTGGAGTAAATGATCTGTGACAATTCTGGATTCCTGCGTGTTATCAACTGTAAATAGATATGGACCCCAGGTATATTCAACTTCCTAATGGTTCAAAGGTAGTCATTCGGCCACCAAGGTTGTCTCAGGCTTGAGTATTGGGGCAATACCCCTCACTTCACGGCGCATGTAAAACTACTAACCGCTTGGCCAAAAACGACAGCTCTTTGGTTTTCCTCACGAATGGGAATCTAGTCAATCTGGTGGGGGTCGTTGCCCTTTCTTCTTTGCAGGTCCTCTCAATGGCCAACGACTTCGGGGTTCCTATGGTACTACTCACAATGATTTTTAGGGCTATGCCCAAGTACTTCCCACAGTTAAGCGGATAGGGTTTATTTCTTGATCCGAATGAAAAATACAGCTGCAAGAAGAAGAACTACTGCAATAATCACAGTGCCAGAAAAAATGTGGCAGAAATTCCACCCAATGCTCAAAAACCCGTAAGTAGAGCTAGGGTTTTGAGATGAAAACTTTTAAAATGAGCATAACCTGATCTATATTGCTCAGAATCCCTATTATAGTCTGTTTCTAGAACTGGAACAATCACTATGCTTCTACTCATGGAATCGGAATAGAAATCTGGGCACCCGGTCAAAAGATTTTCGCTCTGCAATTTCTGCGGCCATCACTAAAATTCTGAAAAATTGTTGATTTTAAATCCGCGATATCTCCACTTTTAGAACTACAAATGAAATGATTTTTTTTTGAAACTGTGTATTTTTGAAAGAGGAATTTAAATATGCAACTTCGTTTTCTTGAATCTGTACAGAAAGTTTCAAAAATGGACGTGAAAGTTACCGCCCAATTTTGCCCCCCAAAAAACAAAATCTCCCACTTGTGCCAAGGAAAGTGCTCTGATACCAGATGTGGATAACCTCCTGCAATAAACAATGAAAATTCATGATATAATAGATATATTGGAGCATAACAGAGATTTTATTAATCACAGGACACTTCAAGGGGGCAACCTCCTTTGAGCAAGCTCAATACAAAATAACTCTTCGATGCTTTCATTAGCCTCAACACATACTTATATACTAAGTCTAAGCTAAACAACTAATACCCCCCATGAATGTGGGATAATGCAACATAATAACTATACAACTTAACAACTATTACTTACTCCCCATGAATGTGGGATAGTACAACATATTGATGGGACGACTTACAAAGCATATGTGTCCAATAAAATATACTAACAAAATACAGAGGAGAGTTGACACAGGTTCTTAACATCTAAACATAACGCAGAGCGAGTTTATTTTCTAAACATAACGCGAAGTGAGTTTAAAATAAGGATGGAGCTATCGGAGAAATAAGTTATGCGACAATTATTGCCAATTATTTCATATACGCCAATGAACACTTAAAATAAAGCTTGAAAATCGAACTTCTTTGGTTTTCGATAAATGGAAGTCTCAATACGGAAATAGGACCTCAACATTTCTTTATTTGAAAATAGAAAACTTCAGAGATCAGAAATGTTGAAAATAGAAAATCGGTACATGCGCACTTATTTATTTGAACAAATGCTAAATGTTAGAAATCAGAAACAAGGATCTTGCGGAATTCAAAATCGGAAATCGAAACTCCAAAAGCCGAAATGCGAAAAGAATACGGCAACGGTTTTGCATACGCCAACGTCGAAATTCGGAAATACTATCTTCGACATTTCTTTATTTAAAAATAGAAAAATTGTGAGATTGAAAATGTCACAAATCGGATCTTGCGGAATCTAAAATCGGACCATATTGTGTTTCTTAATGAAAACATACGACATAGGATTTTCGTACTTTGACTTGTTCTTAGCGTCCGATGTTGAAAATCGATACATGCGCACTACAAATGTTAAATGTCGGAAATCAGAAACGAGGATCTTGTGGAATTTAAAATCGAAAATTGAAACTCGAAAATACGAAATGCGAAAAGAATACGGCAACATTTTTGCATACGCCAACATCAAAAGTCGGAAATACTATCTTGGACATTTCTTTATTTGAAAATAGAAAAATTACGAGATGGAAAATGTCACAAATCAGATCTTGCAGAATCTAAAATCAGACCATATGGTGTTTCTTAATGAAAACATACGACAACGGATTTTCAGAGTCCCAGGTTGGAAATCAAAAATGCGCAAATCGTAAATTTGAATATTGGTGTTCCTTATTTCAAATGATGGAATTTTCTGCATCTGAACAAAGTACTTGTGCACTTCTTCTTCTTGCTCAACTAATGCTATTGCTTTTAATATACACCAATCTACAAGACATTAATTACCTTCTTGGACTTATACTTAGCGTCTAATGTCGGAAATCGAAAATGCGCAAATCTAAAATTACACCAATCTACAATACATTGATTACCTTCTTGTACTTGTGCTTAGCATCCGATATCGGAAATCGAAAATGCGCAAATCCAAAATTGGAATATTGGGACTTACTCGATGATTTAAACTATGATTCTAATACCTTTCTGTTGTCCCATATATTTCTGAATTCATAAAAGTCCTATCATGATATTTATTGACTAAATCTTACAAAATGTTATTATGAGGTCAGGATTTTCATGATGCAGTATTATATATCTATAATGAATTTTCTTGATTAATATCATTTGTATATAGTTCCCTTATCTCTTGGATAACTCAAAAGGTCACTTGAACATACTAAAATATTATCATGTCATCGTATTAATCGCAGAGGTGACTGTTACCCTCACTTGTTGTCAGCGTTAAGTTATCTCATAGTGTGTAAAATTCACATTTGTCACTTTATCGATGCCTTGTTATGATGGTATAAATATATCCGTGTCGCTTAAACATTAAATCATTCTCAATATCACGCGCTCCAAATACCAAATCTTTCAAATCCAATAATTTCACATCTTGTATTCTGCTCCCATTCCGGCCTTTCATATCACTATTTAAGTGACCTTTCGCAGGTTGCAAGAGATAAGGGAATTATATACATATCACATTAGTACCAAGTTAAGGATATATTCTACATCATGAATATCTTGAACTCATGATAACATCTGTAAGATTTAGTGAATAAATAGACCCTCCTCTTGAGGAAAATATCATTTGGACTTGATTTATGGTTTTTTATATGCACAAAAACTACACTCCTGAGTGTCATTACTTCCCCTCTCATGGATGTAGAAGAAAAAAATTCCAACATGGTGATACCAAAGGCTAGAATGGGAAGAGATGGGAAGATAAGTGTTAGGATTATTAATCCTCCCTTGTCCAATTTGGTTATATGTCTAAATTGGGAGTCCATCCAGTCTATTTTTAGTCACTAGCACCATTAGGTCCACTTGGACTAATTATGGCACATGTTTCAGTTAATAAAGTGTTGGGAACACTAATTGAGCCCTAATGCCATTGATTGCACTTGATTGCACAAGTTTAGGAGCCTCCTAGACCAATCCCTACAATTTAGGAGCCACTGGAAGTGCCAAAACCAACCAAGGTTAGTTTAGTTCAATTCATGACTAGTCAAGCTAAGTTAGGAGTCAGTTACATTCAGTTATAGTCCTCTACATTCAGTTAGCGCTACGTTTGCATGACTGCACTCAGGAGGGGCACATTTCTCACCTACCACAGTCAGTTAGCCTCAGTCAACACTGAATGTAACACTTGAGTTGTGTTTTAAAACTCCAATGAACTCCCGTTATTCTTTAGACAAGGTTAATTAACTATTGAATCCTCCGACAGTGATTTAGACAAGGTCTTAGTTACCTACAGTCAAGTAGAGTCTAATCAATTCGAATTTCCTCATGTGGATTCGAATTGCATGTGGCTATTTAACCCATTATACTTCATTGTAATTATTATCTAATTACTCTTTGATTAATGAAAAGCATTCACAACTGCAAGCCATTTTTGCACTGTTTCATTCTTCAATAACTGAGTAAATTATGTGATCTATCTTGTGAGTTGTGTGTTTGTCCATAGATCTATGTGCTCAATTTAATATGGTATCAGAGTGTCGGTAGACAAGGCACTTCTCCTCCTCAGATCTCCTACTGGATCATTTTTAAGAAAAATTGCTACTTCCAGCATTGCATCATAAGCAGAAGGTTTACCACTTAATACCCCAAGTTAAGGAATTTTTTTATCAAGCTTGCTTGATCAACTATGATGGGTGTGATGAAAACCTGAAATGTGTAGGTTGTTGACCATACGGTGCCCCTTTTTTTGTTTTTGCAGGTACAACTTCGAATGGATTCATCAGTTCCTCTTCTCTCCCTATTCTCAAACTATTCAGAATGGAAGAAGAAGATGGTTGCATCTCTGATGAGACAAGGTCTCTATAGGGTGTCTATTGGAATCGATGAAGAGTGTTTTAGTGAGAATGACTGGCTGAATAAATGTGATGGAGCTTTTGGAACAATAGCAATGGGTCTTTCTCCTAGCTTGCGCAACCTCAGTAGATCTATTAAGGCCCGAAGGAACTCTGGACGAGATTGGACAGAACCATTGGAGTGATTGATGAGGATCATTATAGCACTTTGGAGAGAATATCCAGCACCATAAGCACTCTTGATACAAAATTCTCGACCTCCACTCTCTCTGATGAAGTTGTTCAAAATGAAGAAGAAGCAGAATCTTCTACACGGTCAATTCAAATTGAAGACAATCTCCTTGCAGTGATTCCTTCTCCTGATACTTTGGAAGTTCATGAGATCTCTGATATCTCATATCCTCATATTGCTGAAACAGAAGAAGACATTTGAATCTCTGATATTGAAGAAAAATACTATTGCACTTCCATGCAAACATTCACTGGTGATTTTCCTTTGAATTCTGTGCAAAATTTACCAGTAATTGCTTTCGAAAGTGAAGAGAAATTTGATTTTTCTCCCTCTAATGTTGCTACTGGTGTGAAAATATGTGATACCTTGGATATTTTGGAAGAAATATCAGATTACCAAAGTGATCCATTCGCTCCCGATGATTTATATTTTCCAGCAAATTCCTGCAGGATTGCATGCAGAAAGTTGTGCATCCACCGTGTCGGTTAACCATTTATTTGAATCTAATATTAACCTTATTGGATCTGATATGATATTATTTAGATATGATCTAATATTGCTTGGTTTAATATATCAAATTCATAATCTTTAAGTACTGCTTGTAGCTGTTCTCATCAACGGTGTGAAGAAACAAGTACCGCAAGTCTCCTACAAAATTGTTGCTAGGGATTTGATTTCATTTCACAGTTTTGGATCTGTTGTGAAATTATTTAGATCTGATTTTCTTTCTGAACTGATATTATTTGGTTCATATTTTAAAATCCAAGAGCTTTCAATCATGCTTGTAGCTGCTCTCACCAATTCCGGTGTGAAAAATCAAGTACCACACTTTCTCTTCAAAACTGATGATGGGGATTTGGTGTTAGTTTCCTCATATGAGGTTGCTGATATTTTATTATGTGATTCATTAGCTATTTTAGAAGCTATATCAGACTATGGAGCTCAATCATTCACTCTCAATAGTCCCAGTGCTTCTCTACCATTGATCACATGCTAATCTCCTCACAGAACCGGTAAAGAGGAAGATTTCATGCATCCACCTAGACACTTGATCCTAACACTTGGGGATGTTCTTACCACTCATGGTTTTTTGTTCATGGATGCAACATATCAGTTTCTTGAGTGTTCCTCACATGTTCTGAATCCTCAAGAAGCTTTTATCACTTATCAGTTGACTTCAGTTGCTCTACATGGGTCCAGTCTTCATCCGGCAACTGTCTATATTACTGATTTAGTTGAGCATATCATTCTTCTTCTAAAGAGGAAGATTCCTCCAGACATAATGATGGAGAGGTTCACATGCCAAGCCCCAGGATACTTGTTCACATAAGAACTAGATTGATCCTGATTCTACCTACTTAATTAGAGGGGGGGGGGGGGGGGT
>LPNX011008195.1:68378-202004 GCA_001517045.1 Pseudotsuga menziesii
GCCACTGGAAGTGCCAAAACCAACCAAGGTCAGTTCAGTTCAGTTAGTGACTAGTCGAGCTAAGTTAGGAGTCATTTACATTCAGTTATAGTCCTCTACATTCAGTTAGCGCTAGGTTTTCATGGCTGCACTCAGGAGGGGCGCATTTCTCACCTACCACAGTCAGTTAGCCTCAGTCAACACTGAATGTAACACTTGAGTTTTGTTTTATAACTCTGATGAACTCCAGTTATGGTTTAGACAAGGTCAGTTAACTATTGAGTCCTCTGACAGTGATTTAGACAAGGTCTTAGCTACCTACAGTCAAGTAGAGTCTAATCAATTCGAATTTCCTCGTGTGGATTCAAATTGCATGTGGCTATTTAACCCATTGTACGTCATTGTAGTTATTATCTAATTACTCTTTGATTAATGAAAAGCATTCACAACTGCAAGCCATTTTTGCACGGTTTCATTCTTCAATAACTGAGTAAATTGTGTGATCTATCTTGTGAGTTGTGTGTTTTTCCACGGATCTATGTGCTCAATTTAATAATAAGTTCTGAGTCCTGCAACCAACAAAGGGGCTATGGAAGAAAGGAAGTGCAAAAACATATGGAAACGGTTGCACCTTAGCCAGCAAAATGTATGGAAAGTTAGCTAGAAAAACATATGGAAATGGGTCAGGATTGTAGCGTAGATGAATGCTGAACACATCACTTTGTACCCTTATGATTTGGTGTTTACTACCTTATTTGTATTATGAAAATAATGACTATTGACACATTTTGTTCCTTTTTAGCTTCTTCAATATTGTCATCATGTATAAAACACTTTTGTCTAACATCAATGAGCAAAATTGCATTTTCATTCATCTTAAACCTTTTTTTCCAAGATAAACTGAAACAATTGAAGCATGATGAATAACTAAATACATTTATGTTAAGTATTCAATCACCTGGAAGTTGCAATGTTGAAAAATTGATATCTTAAAAAACAAAGACAAGCAATTGATAAAACTTATTTACAAAGAAAAAACTAATAAATATTTTGTTTTAAATGTTAATAAAATTATCTTTAAAAAACTTAGAATTATAGTAACAATTACTTAGGTGGCTTCACACAAATCCATGACATATTCCAAATTACATAAACTAAAATATTTCCTATTCTTAAGTTCAGAGTCGAGAAGGCGGAGAACTGAAGCACAAGGGAAAAGTCAAGAAAAAGTTAAGATTTTCGATTTCGAAGTTCAGACGTCAAAAAAAGTAGTGAAAATAAAATAAAATAAATTAGGATTTCCAATTTCGAAGTTCTGAAGTCGGAAAAGTAGGGAAAATCCAAGAACAAGGGAAAATTCAACAAAAGTTATTGCCAATTCCGAAATTCGAAAGTCAAAAAAAGACGACGAAGAATAAGACAAGGTCGAATGTAGTGACTTAGGAAATGTAATTGGGTTGAGTAAGAGTATGCTCAGGAAATCCAGCCTTGTTAGCTCCTCCAGAATACATCCAGATAGTCTATTATTGGATGCATTCAAAACACTCAAAAACCGAAGCTGTCCAACTTCTTCAGGAATGCTTGGGTTGAATCCATTTTTGGAGTTATCCAAGCATGAAATAATTGAATTTGAAATCGCCTATAAGAACAAGAACATATACGATGGCATCTTGAATGTGCACAACAATAACCCTATGCACCTCTATACGATGATTCAAACTACAACGCTAATACCTTTCGGTTGTCCCTTAGATTTCCGAATTCATAAATGTCCTATCATGATATTTATTGACCAAATATTACAGAATGTAATTATGAGATCTGGATTTTCATCATATAGTGTATATCTATAATGAATTTTCTTGATTAATATCATTTGTATATAATTCCCTTATCTCCTGGACAAATCGAAAGGTCACTTGAACGTACTAAGATATTGGTTATGTCATGCCTGTAAAAAACATGATAGGACAAAAACATGTACCGAAATGTTAGGTATTATTTTTTTGCCTAATTTAAAATGTTCTGTATGAGATGGTGAAACACCCTTCCTAGGTTCCAATTGATTCTTAATTCCTTGTTGCCTTACTGTATGTTGCAAAATCAAAATTCGGAAGATAGAATCTTCCTTATTGCAAAACATATTACATAAATTTCCTAATTCCGAAATGTTAGAAATTTGCAATAGGAACATCGACTTGTTCGTATTTGAACATGTACAATTTTCGATACATGGAATATTGCAGGGGAAATGCACCTATTCATTTTTTATGGATGGAAAAAGTATAAAGGATACCAACAAAGAATACCAAAACTTTCATTTTATTGGAAGGCTTGGTACTGTTCAATTAAGCAATACACGATAACAATCCATCAGAGTATTATCCGCCTATTGAAATAGATTCAACAACAGCTAGATCGAGAGGAAATTTATGAGCATTAATTTCATGCATAACTTCATACCTAGGTTAGCACGATTAATGATATCATCCCAAGTGTTAATTACACGACCTTGAATGTCAACTACAGATTACTGGTCAATTTACAGGATCTGAAATGTCGGTTATTCGAAAAGATAGAACAAGGATTTCTGCAATCATAAATGTCACAAAATCGGAAAATATGCTTTTCCCTATTCGCAAAACGTAAACAAATAAAAAATGTATTTTAGTTCAAATGTTATTTATTCAAATGTATCTATGGAAAGTGGATGAAAAAAAATCATAGTTCCCATTTCCGCATTCTGCAATGCGGAAATCGAAAATCGGGAAATACGATAAACATAAATGACAAATTCTTTTCTGATTTCCGCATTCGAAAATCGGACGATTTTAATCCTGATTTTGTGCATATAAAAAACCATAAATCAGGTCCAAATGATATTTTCCTCGAGAGGAGGGTCTATTTATTCACTAAATCTTACAGATATTATCATGAATTTGGCATTTTCATGATGTAGTATATATCTATAACCTTGTTTTAATGTGATTTGTATATATAATTCCCTTATCTATTGGAACACGCAAAAGGTCACTTAAACAGTGATATGAAATGCCGCAATGGGAGCAGAATGCGAGATGTGAAATTATTGGATTTGAAATATTTAGTCTTTGGAGCACATGATATTGGCAATCATTTAATTATTAATCAAGATAGTTCGATAAGGTAACTAATGTGAAGTTTACATATTTTGAAAATAACTTAAGGCTGACAACAAGTGAGGGTAACAATCACTTATACGATTAATATGATGACGTAATATATATTATATATGAACTATATTTCTTAATCATTAAATCATTGTCAATATCACATGCTCCAAAGACCAAATATTTCAAATCCACTATATTTTACATCTCGAATTCTACTCCCATTCTGAGCTTTCATATCACCGTTTAAGTGACCTTTCACGTGTTGCAGGAGATAAGGGAATTATATACATATCACATTAATACCAAGTTATATTGACAATCATTTAATTATTAATATTTTAATGGTTGCAACAAGAGAATACTAATGCGTAAATTGGAAATCGAGAAATAAGATAAAAATAAATGAGACAAATACTTTTCCAATTTCCGCATTCGAAAACATCATATTAATTGCATGATAGAAACCTGGTAGAATATGATCTAGATGCATCAACCCTTTTGGCTTCGACCTTGACCCTTCTGATAGCCTCGGCAAGCGTTGATGAGGAGGAACGAGAGATCCTACTCCATACACGAATATGGGTTCATAAAAATGCATTACATTTGATTGTGGATAATGATATCCAGAAGAAATTCGTTTATGAAGATATTGTGAATAAATTAAGTCTTATCACCACTCCACAACCTCAGCTTTGCAATATCGGTTGGATGAAGGATGGGAAGGAACTAAGGATCACACAACAATGTCGAATCATCTACTTCATTAAGCCTTTTGAAGATGAAGTACTCTGTGACGTGGCACCTCTTTCCATAGCCGACGCTCTATTCGGTAAACCCTACCTATGGGATCGACGCGATACATATCATCCATGGCCTCAGAAGGTGATTGTCAAAATCCAGAATCAATGGTATGGCATACCAAAGCGACAACCCACATCAATGGTTGCTATGATATTTTCCAAACAAACAAAGAAGCTTATCAATCATGCTAAAAAATTCACATTAATCATGATCAAGCCTTAGCATTCCAGGAAGACTGCAGCAACGAGTTGACTCACAGACCAACGCAACTCCCGACAATAACAACAGATCGACAAAATTCTTGAAGAATACCATAACATATTTCAAGCACCCTCTGCATTGTCAGGTAAAACACTCCATTAAACTTATTCCTAGTTCTTCATTACCTAACACATCTGTTTACAAAAAATCCATTCTAAAAAATGAAGAGATTTGCAGGAATATCCAAGATTTGATCGACAAGGGTCATATCCGCCCCAGCTCCTCTCCTTATGGAAGTCCAATCCTCTTAGTTCCAAAGAAAGATGGGACTTGGAGCATGTGCATCGACTATCGATATCTCAACAAAATTTCAGTGAACAACAGATACCCTCTTCCACAGATTGATGAACTCATTGACAATCTGAAAGGTGCTAAGTTCTCTACGAAATTCGACCTTAAGTCAGGATACCACCAGATTCCAATTGAGTCCATCGATGTATGGAAAATGGATTTCAAGACCAAGGAAGGATTGTTTGAATGGTTAGTCATGACTTTCGGCTTAACCAATGCACCTACAACCTTCATGAGATATATGGATGACCTTCTACGACCTTTCATTGGTAAATGTGTCATTGTCTATCTCGATGATATCTTGATTTTCATTCGATCATGGGAAGAACATGCCAAACAAATTCGACAAGTCTTCAACACTCTCCAGCAACATCGACTATATCTGAACATGGACAAATACTCATTTGCGATGACCAACATCAAGTATTTGTGGTATGTAATTGACTCCACAGGAATTCATGTCGACCCAGAAAAAGTAAAGATCCTCAAAGACTGGTCCATTCCTCAAAACATTCATGAACTAATAAGTTTTCTTGGTTTGGCGAATTTCTATCGCATGGCCTCTGAATTAGTTGACGAAAGGAAATGGGAAAGCTGTCTTCATATGGACAATGACACAACAACAAGCTTTGTACTGCACCAATACTTGTGTTACCTAATTTGCATCAACTCTTTGAGATTGAGACAGATGCATCCGACTATGTCCTCAATGCAGTGATTACTCATTCAGGTCAACCAGTCGCATTTCATTTCGAGACTTTCAATGACACTGTTACAAGGTACTCGACGTATGAAAAATAACTGTATGCCATTGTGCAAGCTCTTCAGCAATGGAGACACTACATTCTTAGCAAGGAAACGATCATCCTCACTGACCATAAACCTTTGCAGTTCACTTCATCCCAGTTGAAACTATAGACAACCCTAAAAATCAAGTGGATTAATTACCTACAACAATTTTAGCTGGTAATTAAGTATCAGAAAGGAAAATCCAATGTTGTAGTCGACTGTTTTAGCAGACCACCCATTACTCTACTATCTACAATGATGAGTATGTCGTGTTATGATAGCACTACTTGGCCGTAATTGTATTTGGTATACTATAATTTTTATACAATCTATCGACAGCTTCAGACGCCATAAGTTGTCGACTGTCGACTACTTCCTGAAAGACACCTTGCTATACAAGCTTGGGAAGCTTTGTGTACCAACTGATGAGCATCGACAAAATCTCATTTGGGACGTGCACTACAACAAGACTGTAGAAAATTTTGGAGTAAAAAAAACACTATTATCCTCCAAAATTATTTCTACTGGCCTTCACTTAAATCTGACATCAACAAGTACATTCGATCATGCGAGGTTTGTGCCATTGCTAAACTGTTGAATCGATGATAAGGACTATATACATCCCTTCCAATTCCTAGTCGACCATGGGAATCTATTTCTATGGACTACTTGACGGGATATCCTACTACCAAACATCATCATGACGCAATACTAGTAGTAGTCAACGGGTTTTCCAATATGGCTATACTCATACCATGCAAGAAGACTACAACAACACAACAGACTGCTTAGATCTTCTTTGAACATGTGTGGAAACATTATGGCCTCTCGACGACCATTATTTCCGATAGAGATGCTAGATTTCTTAGCACCTTTTGGAAAACTCTATGGAAATATCTTGACACAAGACTCTCTTTGTCGACAAACTTCCATCCGCAGACATACAGATAGACAGAAGTTGTAAATCGCTCAGTCGTACAATTGGTTCGCATGTACAACCACAAGCATCACCAAACATGGGATGACATCCTTCTGTACATACAACACAGCTATAATCATGCTCAACACAGCTCTATGGTCAAGAGTCCATTTCAGATATGCTACGGATTTCAACCATCAACGCCTATCGACTTAATCTATTCCTCGACACAGTCGAACAACATCGACTTTGAAGGATGAGAAGTGGACAAAGCATTGAAGTTCAGAGATCAAATATACAACATTCAGAAGCGAGCACAGGAGATGTTACAATGAGCAAATGCAAAAGCTAAGGCCTGACACGACAAGCATCGTATTCCTCATTCATTCCAAATTGGGAATCAGGTCTGGTTACATCTAAAGAAGGAGCGCTTTGATGGTCCATACATAAAGATGAAGCCTTTGTGATATGGTCCATACAGTATCCTTAAACACATTGGAGAAAACTCTTTTCATCTTGACATTTCGGCATGCCTTGGCCTACATCCAATTTTCATTGTAGATCTACTTCGACCATATCATGTACCATTGTTGGAACATAATGACTTGCAGACAGCAGAACCCAAAGACATCCATCCAGATGTTCAGAACCTCTTCTTTGTGACACCATTGTGGGATGACGCATACGCCATACAAGGATGAACTCCATTTCCTTGTTTCAAGTCACTAAAGCTGGACAACTCCCTGCACAAGGAAAATGGTACTCTTCTAATGAAGTTGCCCACAAGTTTCCTCACCTGAATGAATACACAATGAATACCATTGTTTCTTAAGGAAGGAGGAATGATCCAACCAGCAGTCAATAGGTTCACCTTTGATAGGTTTTCCTCAACAGGTTCACCTTCGATAGGTCCTCCTTTACATTTTCAGCTGGTAGGTTCGAATTCAATAGGTTCACCTCGACATACAACATACCAACATGCTCTACAACAGTTGAACTTCTGAACCATTATAACTTCTTTTGTAACTGAATGTAGCAAGTACTCACCCAAGCGTCTGAGCATTCTATATAAGCATGTACATTAATGTAATATATACATCTATATGAGTCATGCACTCAGTTGTAGACAACAGGTCCTGCATTCAGTTGCGGATAAGATCTGCATTCAATTGCAAACGATACTCTATCATGGAGAGTGTTCCTACATTCACTTGTAGATGCCGTAGAAAATAACACTCGCTTGGGAGTGGTCCTAGCTTTAGCAGGATAAGGATGGTCTATGATGAGTCATGCATTCAATTGCGGATGATAGGTCATGCATTCATTTGTGACTGAGATCTACATTCAGTTGTAGATGATGTGGTCAGGAATTCATTTGTGGACAATCCTGCTGGTCGATGCTATGGACCCTCCTTGTTAAGGGGGAGTAGACTGATGAGGATTGCATCATCCTTGGTTCTATGTCTTAAAGTGATAGGGATTGATCATCCCGCAAAGAGATCAGTTGTACTGCAGGCAATGTTGCAAAAAAGGATCGAGAAGATCGAAGTGTTGCTACAAAGGATCGAGAATATCGAAGTGTTGCTGCAAAGGAACGAGAAGTTCGAGGTGTTGTTGCAAATAATCGAGAAGCTAAAAGTGTTGCTGCAAAGGATCGAGAAGATCAAAGTGCTACTGCAAAGGATCAAGAATATAGAAGTTCTTCTACAAGGGATCGAAAGATCAAAGTGTTATTGTAAAGGATCAAGTGATTGAGTGCTGCAAAAGATGAAGACTTGGTGTCATAGAATATGATGTTCCAGTACTAAAGATATTGAAGATATTATGGTAATTTTTCTAGTTGTTGATGATTGTTGAAAACTTCCTATGAAGTATAGATGTATTACCTTAATACTATTGAATATGCTCTCTCTCGTTGCTCCTATAACTAATGATCTTGTTTTCAGTAGAATACCTTGTCGTTAAGAGGGAGTATTGAAATATTGTAACTTCAAAGATTATTCTAAATGTATTTTACCGATGTACCCCAAGGGATCTATCTTATTCCTCCGTCGAGATGTTACTATTGTATTTAGTTATCATAGAGTCATGAGGAATAACCTCCATTGTAAGCCGGGTCAATAGTACCCTAACGAATATAATATAATATTGTTTTGAGTCTTCTTAGGTGAAGTCAATCCAGTCAGTTTAGTGGGGCATACTTGTTAGGTTAAAATTCAAGTGACAAAAAGAGTATAAATAGAGGAGTTGTGTTCCTCATTTGAACACACACAATTACTTGTGTATAGCACATAGGGGAGAGAGAGAGACATACCAACAAGGAGGAGGATCACCTGTTTTGGGGTTTTATCTTATACATCTATATAGAGGAAGTTTTGATGGGTTTTCTTCCCCTTGAGGGTTTCCTAGGATAAATTTGTGTCTATCTTATGATTGTGTTTCTTTTAGTGATTCTACATATGCTACTGTTGTGAATTTTGATTAAACACTAATTATATCTAGCTAAGCATGTGAAATCTTAACATGTATCATGACAACTCTCAACTCAAAAGGAACCTTAAGCTCCTCTAGCCTATTCCACGTGTTATTTCTAGGCACTGTATCAAAATATTTTCTAAAATCCATAAAGAAACAAAATATTTCAGACTTATTATTGTGGTATTCCTCTGCAACGATCCTAAGTGTAATGAGATGGTTTGTTGTTTAATTATTCCTTCTAAAACATGCTTCGCCTTTAGCCCTCTTACCTTCCATTTTTACTTAATTGTTGATCTTCTTTTCTAAGATAATACCATATAACATAGCTAAGAGAGGACTAACCATAATATTCTGATAATTAGAGGGGTCATTTTCCACTTTTGAAAATAGGAATAATGAGGCTTTGAGTCCAAGGTGTAGGAAACCTTTGCTTGACCGCTAGATTAAAGAGTTTTTGGATGTGCGGGATGAGGACAAACCCTCCAATTTTTAAGATTTCTGCTCGGTAGCCTTCAATGTCTTTGGATTTTCCATTTGCTAAGCGCTTAACCCCAAAATATATGTCTTCTAACGAGAAAACTTCTTTCGTTGTAAGAAGGGTTTGAATGTTATCTCTGATATCTGAGGATTCATAAAGATTTTTAAGATAGGAATACCAATCTTTTAAAGCAATTTTATTGTCTTGTTTTGTTTTATGAGTTAGAATTTGCCTCTAGAATTTCGTAGGAGCCACCTTGGAGAGGTGTAGGATATTTTCCTACCTTTTACTTAGATAATACTTTTTTTTCTTTTAATTAAGGATTTGTAGTCATTTATCTTGTCTATTTTTATCGATTCTATAGTAGCTTGCTTAATTTCTTTTCTCGCATCTTTACACTCTTGATCATACCAAGGGTTGGTTATACTATTGTTCGTTTTAGTCGAGACTGCAATAGAGAACTTGTTAATGGATGACAAGAGGGTTGTAGCAAAATTATGGTAGAGATTTTCTATATTCTCCATGTTAGATAAAGGAACCATTTCATTCTTTAGATCATGGAGAAAAATGTCAGCTTTATTTTTATCAAAGATCAAGTGCTTTTCTCAATGCTAGTTTTCCTCCTTGGGATCACTATGCATGGCAATATTGAGAGTTATAATTAAAGGTCTATTATTAGATTCGGTCTCATGGTTGTTGAAGATGTTGAAATCTATTAATTTGTTGTATATAGGGATATCAAATATAACATAATCCACTACACTGCTTCCAATCCCATGGATACAAGTAATATGGCTAGAGTTTGTCCATTTTGTGAGAACGTTGCAAATGATAAGATCTTGGGCACTACAAAATTTTACCAACTCAGACCTGAATAAAATTTCACCTAGATATTCAGAACTTTTTTTGTACATGTCTGTTAGCTAGCTCATGGTTTCCGTCTAACCAAAGAGGATTAGGGCTGGAATAGTTGCTAAAGAGAATATCTTGATTACTAGAAGTCAAGCATTGAAAACACCCATCAAAAAGATATTTATTTCCTTCCTTAAACTATAAATATCATGTTCTAAGCCAATATATGTGTAAAGACTTATATATGTTAGTAATGTAATATAGTAAAATAAATGTATTTCAATATTTAATTAATTATTTTTATAATAGCACCATGTGACAAGAGTGTATAAAGACTAGCGAAGTATATGACATATTGAATTTTTCAAAGTAATTTATAAGAGAGAACACTCTAATGGGATATGAAAAGTGAAAATGTAAGCATGTCATCTTGTCTTGAGATTGTCATAACTAGAAACATGTAGGATAAGGTAAAAAGTATGAGATAGTATTTTTGTTTAATTAATCCAAAATTAATCCTTATATTACTTTATAATGATAGGAAGAAAATTAAAGATAAAAAGAATGCTGGGAAGAAAATTGAAGATAAAAAGAATATAGTACCCATTGTGCAAACAAAGTATGAACTAAAACTTCAAGATTTGGTAAAATTCCTTTTGCTCTCATATTTATATAATATATTATTAGATAGACACTTGACTTTCTCTTGTATAAGAAACGTATATTCAAGACAAAGTGGAAAATAAATCTTTGTAATTAGTAAAAGGAAACGAAAAGAACTTAAGAATATTTCATATTGAACAATCAAACTTATATTTAGATAAGGAGTAATAAAGATGCCACGCAACCATATAAATTATTTGATATATACCTAATAATAAAATAGGTCTAACGGCTAAAACCCATACTCATAAGATGATGGGAATATAAGTATTTGGGAATATAATTGCACTAAAGAGGTGCATTCTATATTTCAATGGAGGAGAGATGTGTAACTCTTTTTGTGCTCATCCTAGAGTTGACACGTATCTTTTATAAACAATAATAAAATGATAATAAAATAATAAAATGCTATTAAAAATAACATGTCGGCTTAAATTAAATTTAAATTATTTAGAATTACATATATATAAAACAACATAAATTATATCATAAACATTGAATTACACATTTCCTCAACATTTCAACGCTAAAAAAGGGTTTGCACCCTAAGAGATTTGATCCTTCTCAATGCTTGGTAAATCCCTTTTAGATGGATCTATGTTGGTTATATGTCAAATAATTCATGATTTCATGGGATGAATCTTAAGTGACTTGGTAGGTATGAAAGACAACTCATGGGAGTTTGGGCATGAATTTAATTTATTCATTATTTAAACTAGAGGAATATAAATTATAGTGCTAAAATATTTTAGAAAGTACACCTTATTTTAAATTATGCTTGAAAATCATAAAAATGAAATATTAAGAATGTTATGAAAATTTGATGTTTACTTCAGAAGTATGTAAAAAAATAATTTAAAAATTATATTAGAAATTTAGTCAAATTATGCTTAGAAAATAAAATAAAAATAATGCCGTTGATTAAAGAAGGGTTGTTAGAATTATTTAAGTTTCATCATCAAAAGGATTGTTGTAGCTCATCAATTGTAAACTGGGACATGTCTTTGTTTTCTTCTAAAGTCACGACCAACAATTCGAATTTTTGGGGAAGACTCAATCACTCATATGAATATGATAAAGCATCTTTTGAAAGTCACCTTCCATAAATGATAAAGCATCTTTTGAAAGTAAATCTATGCACACTCAATGACTCATAACATTTACAAGAGGATTATTACATAAAGTGGGTAATATAAGGGTCCAACAATAAGCACACACTACAACCAAGGATAAAACGCCCAACACAAGGTAATGCATCATGTCTATGAGGGATGAATTGACCAACAAGTAAAGAGAGCGTGTTTGTATGGCTTGTATTGCTAAAGAAATCGTAGGCATGGTCCAAGAATTATATTATTTTCCATCAATGAATGATCGACCCAACAATCAAGTGAATTGTCTAGCCATGAAAGGACTTGATCATAGCTAAGGTGTATTGACTAGCTCAATATTAAATGGATTAATAAAAAAATGGGTGTGGACATGGAAACAATTAATACTTGTGGAGAACCTCCTGCAATGAACAATCAATATGCACGATATAACATAAATATTAGAGCACAAAAAAGATTTTATTGATCGCAAGCCACTTCGAGGGGGAAACCTCCTTTGAGCAAGCTTAATACAAAATAACTATTCGATGCTTTCATTAGCCTCAACACATACTTATATACTAAGTCTAATCTAGACAACTATTACCCCCCATGAATGTGGAATAATGCAACATAATAACTAGACAACTTAACAATTATTACTTACTCCCCATGAATGTGGGATAATACAACATACTGATAGGACAACTTACAAAGCATATGCGTCCGATAAAATATACCAACAAAATAAAGAGAAGGGTTGACACGGATTCTTAACATCCCCTCCCTCTTAAAAAAAAAAGTTTTGTCCTCAAAGCTTTAGATGTGGAAACTGTTGCTGAATCTGAAGGAGCGGTTCTCATGTAGCATCCTCTGGTTGCATGTTGTGCCACTGAATTAAGACCTCTATGATGGACCGAGAGGGAAGCTGAAAAGTGCACTTATTAAGGATGGCCTCCGGATCTGAAATGATGGATCCTTCATTATCCCATTCTGGTAAAACAATTTGTTCTCTGATGTTGGTGCCAATCACTTGCTGAATGCAAGAAGAAGGAGGAAGTGCCAATTTATAAGCAACAGACCCAATCTTCTAAAGAACTGTATATGGACTAGAGACCTTTGGAGCGAGCATTTGATTCCCTTTGAGTTTCAAGGAGGATTGCTTGTAAGGCTGCAGACTAAGAAAAACCATGTCACTGACTTGAAAAGTGCGCTCAAAACGGTGTTGATCGGCTTGGTGTTTCATGCGGGTTCTGGCCATGTGAAGATTGTCCTGCAAAATGTGAAGAATCTAATGTCAGTTTCGAAGAACCATGTCAACTACCTGAACTGGTGAACTGTTGGGGGTTTATGGAAGGAGTACTGGAGGTGTGTGACCATAAACTGCTTCATATGGAGTCATTTGAGATGCAGTATGGTAGGAAGTATTGTACCACCATTCAGCGAGAGGGAGCCATTTTTCCCACAGATGTTGTTCTTCAGAGGTGAAACAACAAAGATAAGTTGGCCAATAGTTGTTGATGACTTCATTTGAACCATCTATTAGTGGGTGATAAACTGAACTCATATTCAGTTTGGTGTCAGTAAGGAGAAAATGACTTGTGAAAGTTGTGTTGCGGTCTGGACAATGGAAGAAGGGATTCCATGAATAAGGAATATCTTGTCCATGAAAATCTGTGTGATTGAGGAGGTGGTATATGGAGGGATGAGAGCACAAAAATGATGATATTTGGAGAGTTTATCAACCACAACCAAGATTACGATCTTCCCTCCATATTTAGGGATCCCTTGAATGAAATCCATCAAAATATATGTCCAAATCCTTGTAGGGATGGGCAAAGGTGCGAGCAATCCGAAAAGGAGTGTAGTTTCACCTTGGTGGCGCTGACAAGGAGCATATTCGAAAACCATCTGTTGAATTTCTCATTGCATTCCCTTCCAAAATAAGTGACATCGTGCCCTCTCATATGTTGTCATGAACCTAGAGTGCCCTGTTGATGGAGAAGCATGGAGTTCATAAAATATTGCATGTTTAATATATGTGCTCTGGGGAAGCACCAGACGACACTTGTATCTCAGAGAAGAGCCATCCCAAGAGAAATGCGGTACCACATAAGGGTTACTGGCCAACGGTTGGATGATTTTAGATAATGAGAATTCATTAACATAGCCTTGATGAACAAAGTGTAACCAAGTTGGAATAGGCATAGCAATAGCTGAAAGAGAGACAGGGGAATCAAATGTGCGGGAAAGAGTATCCACCACAAGATTGTCCTTAGCCTTATTGTAATTGATCTCATAGTCATAAACCCTAAGTTTGCTAACCCATTTATGTTGTGTTGGGGATGAGACCCATTGTTAAAGGAAATATTTCAGACTCTGGTGATTAGTCTTGATACAGCAAGGATTCCCTAAGAGGTAAGGCCACCACTTCTGTACTGCATGCAAAATAGTCATCATTTCCTTCTCATATGTGGAGGTGGATAAATTCTTTCCAGGAAGGGATTTATCGGTGAATGCCATGGAATGTTCATCTTGAAATAGGACAACACCAAGTCCATTGTCGCAAGCATCACTCTCAAGAGTGAAGGGCTTGGAAAAATCAGGCATCTGAAGGGTGCATCGGAATGAAAGATCCAAGGGAGTATTTGAGACTGCCGAAGGTTGCATCTGAATAAAATGGAGCTGAGTGATGACACCATGTGAATTATTCTTAAAGATCGTTTCCATGCAATGTGAACTGATGATGTTGAGAGACCCTGGTTGTAAGCCATTGAATGTGTGGTTTCTCCCATTGACTAAAAAATGCATCCACAGTTCAGCAAAATCCCATAAGATGGGTCCAAGTGTGCGTAACCAGTGAGTGCCCGAAACCACCATTAGAAGAAATTTGGGGTCTAAAATGGGCCTTATAAAAAACTGTGCCATGGATGAGCTGGATTGAGTTGAATTTTTAAACCAATAGAATTTCAATATCTTTGGTCAACCATTATGGTTGAGCTGGACACATAATGCTTATGTGTCATATTTTTATTTGACAATAGCTAACTCCATATCAACCTCACCTTCGTTAAGTTCTTGAAAAGATCACCTCGAAATGAGATAAATAAACTTTAACTAATAAATATAGAATATTTTATTTGATCACTACTTCCAACTCCTCTAAAACATAACCTTTGCATTAATTAAAATTGTAGTGGAAGCATTTTGAAATACTAAAAACATTTATTAATCAATTTTTTAAAAAAAAAACTAAATAATATTTAATTTTAAATAGACCTATCTTGAAATACTAAATAAAAGATATTTAGTATTTTTAATATTATTAAATAATATTTAAAAAATAAATATATTTAATTATTAAATCCAAAAATAAATAAAACATTTAAATACTAACAAAATAAAAAATAAAAAATATTTTTAATGTTACTAAAATTATAATAAAATTTGATTTTACTTTTTTTCTCTATTACCTACCTACCCATTAAACCACAATTTTTTTATATTAATATAAAAATAATATGAATATACATAGTTTATTGTTTTTTATTTTATGTGATGTAATATTTTTTATATGAATTAATATAAAATTATTTTAAAAAATAATAGTGATTTTTTTATTTTTTTAATACTATTATAATTATATTTTTCATTATAAATGAATATATTTGAGTTTTACATTTATTAAATATATAAAAATAGTGGTCTATTCATTTAAAAAAATAATAATATAAAATTCAAAAGTTTCCTATCATTTATTATGTGTGCACAAGAATCTAAATATTTCATTCATATTTTTGACCAATATCTCTTAACTCTACATTAACTCAATATAGTTGTCAACTACCATTAATAAGACGATTTATGTTGACTTTCATTAGATTTTATTTAGATTTAATCTGACATGGCATATTTGTAGTGTGATGTGGTTTTTTTTTTCCTTCCTTAGGAGATCCATTTTAGACCCCAAACTTCCTCTAATGAGAACAACCTCCTAGGGGTATGGCAAACATGTTAGAGCGCAAGTTATAATCTCCAATAGAGATACACACACTGTGACACTTTTCTTTGCAAGGTAAGGTGCTCCCATTGGCAACCATGACTTTAAAGCTAGAGCAAGGATGGACAAAACAATCAACTTGTGTGGCAATCTGAGGGTCAATAGGCGGCTGCAGAATGTCGAACTGATCATCTACAGGATCTTGAGCAGTGTCACAAATTTCAAGTGCAGGTGGAGAAGCCACATCCAAGAAATAGGGCTTGTGTTCAGTACATTGATGTCCCGGGGTGAATTTATCATCACAATTATAACAAAGTCCTTTTTCCCTATGTGCCTGCATCTCAGCTTCAGAAAAATGCTTGGCAGGACTGGTTCTAGGACTCAGAGGGATTGGATGTCTTTGGGAAGTGGATTTGGGGCATTGCTAAGCCCTAATCTTGTCCTCCACCAACTTAGTCAACCCTAGGATTTCCATCATTGTGTTGGGACAAAACATTGTAACGTTAGATCGGATTGTATCCTTAAGACCACTGATAAAACAACTCCTGTAGAATGCATCAGAAAATCCTTCTGCATGCTTGACTAAGTTCTCAAATTCTGTCTGATACTCTCTCATAGTGCCAGTGTGGCGAAGTTTGGTGAGTGCTCTTGTGAGTTCATTAAAACCACTAGGGCCAAATCGGTGCAAAAGGAGTTGGAAAAAATTTGTCCATTGGGGCTCTTCATGATCCTTGATGTACTAAGTGAACCATTGAAGGGCTTCACGTTCCAAATGAAATGATGCAAGTGGGACTTTGGTGACACAAAAAAGTGTTATGCATATTAAAGTATTGTTTTGCATTGTGTATCCATCCACTTGGATCATCACCATTGAAGCGAGGGAATTCAATCTTCGGCCCACAAAAGTTGTTGAAAGCACAGAACTTAGTGTCTGCAGAAGACTCAGGCTATTGTCGGTAGCTCATGGCTGAATGTTGAAGATGGAGGTAAAGAAATATTTGATCCAGATCTTCGAGTTTGGTCTTGAGGGCGACAAGTTCTTCTTCCATTTATCTATTTTCTCATGCGCGGGTGACAACCATAAGCAAGATTTTTTTTTTTAATTGGAAATGGGTGGAAAAAAAAAACAGAGAGGATTTTAGAAAAGGGAAATTTTGAGTTAGGAAAAATGCGAGTGGGTAACTAGGTTGTGGACACTTTCTGAGGGACAAGGAAACAAAAAATGTGAATTTCAGAAGCGGGGTGAAAGAAGGAGATGGAATTTCGAGCTTCGGGAAGTGGAATTGGGATAGGCTCCTTAATGAATGAAATATTTAGAATGGAATGACAGAGGTTACAGTGAATTTTCAATGGAAACGGAGCTAAATCAAGGAATATATGGCTAAATCTTCTTTTTTTAAGAAGAAAAAATGATTTGTGGCGGTGCTTTATCAACTTCAATTGGAGTAAATGATCTATGACAATTCTGGAATTCCACACGTTATCAACTGTAAATAGATATGGACCCCAGATATATCCGGCTTCTTAATGGTTCAAAGGTAGTCACTCGGCCACCAAGGCTGTCTCAGGCTTGAGTATTGGGGCAGTACCCCTCATTTCACGGCGCAGGTAAAACTGCTAACCGCTTGGTAAAAAATGACAGCTCTTTGGTTTTCCACATGGATGGGAATCTAGTCAATCTGGTGAGGGTCGTTGCCATTTTCGCTTGGCAGGTACTCTTAATGGCTAGCTACTTTGGGGTTCCTCTGGTACTCCTCACAATGAGTTTTAGGGCTATGCCCAAGTACTTCCCACAGTTAAGCGAATAGGGTTTATTCCCTGATCCGAATGAAAAATACCACTGCAAGAAGAAGAATTGCTGCAATAATCATAGTGCCAAAAAAAAATGTGGCAGAATTTCCACCCAATGCCCAAAAACCCGTAATTAGAGTTAGGGTTTTGAGACAAATTTTTTTTAAATGAGCATAACTCGGTCTATATTGCTCAGAATCGCTATTATAGCCTATTTCTGAGACTAGAACAACCACTATGCTTCTACTCACGAAATCAGAATAGAAATCTGGGCACCTGGTCAAAAGATTTTCGCTCTACAATTTCTGCGGCCGTCACCGAAATTCTGAAAAATTGTTGATTTTAAATCCGCGATATATCCACTTTTAGAACTCCAAATGAGATGTTTTGTTTTTGAAACTACGTATTTTTGAAAGAGGAATTCAGATATGCAACTTGTTTTTCTTGAAACTGCACAAAAAGTTGCAAAAATGGATGTGAAATTCGTCGCTCAATTTTGCCCCTTTTTTTTCAAAAAAAAAAATTTCCCACTTGTGCCAAGGAAAGTGCTCTCATACCAGATGTACAAATGAACAATCAAAATGCATGATATAACAGAAATATTAGAGCACAAAATATATTTTATTGATCGCAAGCCACTTCGAGTGGGCAACCTCCTTTGAGCAAGCTCAATACAAAATAACTCTTCGATGCTTTCATTAGCCTCAACACATACTTATATACTAAGTCTAATCTAGACAACTATTACCCCCCATGAATGTGGGATAATGCAACATAATAACTAGACAACTTAACAACTATTACTTACTCCCCATGAATGTGGGATAATACAACATATTGATGGGACGACTTACAAAAGATATGCGTCCGATAAAATATACTAACAAAATAAAAAGAAGGGTTGACACGGGTTTTTAACAATACTCCCGACAACCAATCAATCTCTCAACAAGGAGTGTATGGCTGTGTATGACAATTGGTAGATAAAATAATGAGCTAAGTGAGAAAAATGTGAGGCAATCACACAGGAATCAAGGATATTAGAAATAAACAAGTTTTATCAGTAAAAGAGTTACAATGTCTAACACTCTAGAAACCCAACAAACTAAATTGGCAACAACCTACAGTTATGTAGTGACTCCAAAATGGTATCCATACATATAATGAGAATTTGATGGTAGTGGTTAACTATGTATTGGAACTTCCATTAGAAAAACAAGGCTAGAATATGCAGTACCATCACAATTCTAGATGCAAATTCCTTTCTATCACATTCTCACATTTTGGTGAGATAAAACGACGAGTTAAGTGAGACAATAAAGGAAATTAACAATAAACAAATTTTTCTAGCAACGAGCCACAATGTCCAACACTTTACAAACCCAAGAAACTAGTTGGGAAGCAACCTACAATAATGAAATGATTTTAAAATGGTAGTCATAGATCTTTGGGTCTCGATAAGAATTTGATGGTAAGGGTTAACTATCTATTGGAACCTTCATTAGAAAAGGAAAACTAGAATATATATTACAACCACAATTATAGTAACAAATTCGTTTCTATCACACTCTCACTTATTCATTGGCAACATTTACTATCAAAGAGAAGCTCTCTTATCAAGACAAAAATAAGTTGACAAAATATCACACTCTCACTTATTCATTGGTAACATTTACTATCAAAGAGAAGCTCTCTTATCAAGACAAAAATAAGTTGACAAAATAAACAATATCAAATATAGAAAAATTTGTAGAATGAACATTATTTTCCCTAAAAACCCAAATAGAAAAAAAAAATTCAAATGGTATTTCAATGTGTCATTGTTATCTCCAATAAAAACGCTACTTATGGCTCTTTGTAATCCTTTGTGTGTCGTCCTCTATGTGGCCAAACTACCTTTTGAGAATAAAAAGTACAATGAGATATAAGAGATCTAGGGGTTAATGGAAAGGAGTGCCCATTCCTCCATTTTTTCTCTCTCTTATTCTAGTTTTTAATTCATATTTCTTACTTCAATTTACTTTGCATTGCTTTGTATGTAATGTTTCATATTTCTTATTTCAATTTACTTTGCATTGCTTTGTATGTAATGTCTAGCCAGCATACGTTGTCGAATTACATTAGAGGTACCAAGTATCACATTGATTTGTTGATTTGGATCCATTTTCAAATCATTCAATTGGCTATGGATGCTCTTGTGAGTTGCAACTTCCCTAGGTGACTAACAAACATTTGAGATAACATACTGACCATAAAATTGAAAATGTTATCAACTATAGAAGGGCCTAAAAGGATTCATAGTTTCTTGGATTTTGTAATGCAGATTTATAAGATAAACATAATTTTTTGAAACCGTTCTAAATGGATGAGTGAGATGATCAAATGCTAAGGCATGTTATTCTGGTTGTAATGTCTTTTATATGATTTATAACTGAAACGATGTGATTTTTTTATGAGATGCAATACGAATAGAGGTGTAACATAATATTGGCATTTATGCTTATGATACGCTGGATATCATGATACAATACAATATTACTAATAGTTTGTTGAGTGTGATAGTTCACGTGTGCATAATAATGCTAGATTGGTTAGAATATGAGGACTCTAGATTGAGTCTAGTTAAATTCATTGGTGTACATTATACAATGATTATGTTAAATCATTTTATTTAATTGTTCAACATGTTGGTCTCAGTTGTGCAAAGACAAAAAAACATGTTCATAAGTTGGACCACAAATAGATGATAAGGTTATATGAAAGGTGTATATATTTATTACTACTGGGAGAAGAGTTTTTTTTTATGAGATGCAATATGGATAGAGGTGTAACATAATATTGGCATTTATGCTTATGATACGTTGGATATCCTAATGTAGTTCAATGTTACTAATGGTTTGTTGAATGTGATAGGAAAGTTCACATGTACATAAAAATGCTAGATTGATCAATATGAAGACAATGAATTGAGTCTACTTAATATACATTGTTGTATATTATACATTGATTATGTTAAATCATTTTTTTAATTGTTCAACATATTGATTTCAATTGTACAAAGACAAAAAAAAACATAATTTTAAGTTATACCACATATAAATAATAAAATTATATGAAAGATGTATATATCTACTACTATTAAAAGTAATGGTGTTCTCGCTTTGTCCTTCGCTTTTATAAATTGTTTCCATAAAATTAGAGATTGGTGAATCCCACTAAATTATTAAAGAGAAAACTAATAAAAAAATATTCAAAAATAAAAATAATTGTTATATATAATAAATAACCCTTAATTTGGATTTTAAATAAATGATATACGTATTCACATATGAGTGGGTACATAATATACAATTAGCTAATTAAATAAAATATCATTTTCTCAAAAAAGACAATTGGCATTCCTAAAGATGCTATAAAAGACCAGCTTAGGCCAGCGAGGA
Organism: Pseudotsuga menziesii; assembly: GCA_001517045.1. Lineage (NCBI taxonomy): Eukaryota > Viridiplantae > Streptophyta > Pinopsida > Pinales > Pinaceae > Pseudotsuga > Pseudotsuga menziesii. Next base: position 89,364 of record LPNX011008195.1, read on the forward strand.
AACACGATCCACATAATATTAATTAATGGATGATTTTTGTGATACCGTAATATTTAATATAATGATTCTTGAGAAATTGAATCTTGTGAAAATTCACATCTGTCATATTGATTAATGGATGATTTTGTGATACCTAATATTTAATGATTATTGAGAGTTTGTATCTTTTGACATTTGTTGGAGGAAGAATTGATAAGGTCAACTAACAATTCAATATATTTAATCAAATTCTATTAAATTATGGATAATTGACATCTATTAAAAATTGGATAATTGAGATCTACTAAAAACCAGAAATTAAGATACTAATGAATTGAAAAGTGAAATGTATAAACGACCCGTCATCCTTTGAAAAGAATTAGTTTGAAAAGTGCACGAACCAACACCGGTCTAATATCAAACAAACCATTCCACGTTGATAGGAGTAACCACAATAAGTTTCATATTTCATTGTGTTATCTCTTAAATAAATTAGTTTTTAATAGGTCAAATTCAGAAAAATTATTTTTGCATAGTGATGAAGATTTTAGGACACATTAAGAAATATTTTTTTTGTGTGTTTAATAAAGTTGGAACGCCTTGTATTCTGTTTTTTCATAAAAATCAAAGTTTAGCTTTCGGTGGCTTAGGCGAACTTTTCAACTGTTCATTAGCCACCGAAAAGCCCAGCTTTCGACAGCTTGAAAATGGGACTCAGGACTACATTAACCACCGAAAACTCATTGACTCCGTTTTTTAATGAAATTTTGGAAGAGCAGCTTCCGGTGGCTTAGGCGAACATCTCAACATTCATTAGCCACCGAAAATCTCGGCTTTCGACAGCTTAAAAATTGGATCCAATATTACCTTAACCACCGAAAGCTCCAAAAGCGGAAAACGGTTAGCGTATCCATCAAAATCAACCACTGTGAGCATGAGGAGTGCAACTATCAAGCACTTAACCGCCGAAAAGACTGGGACTGCAAAAAATCTTGAGTTGGTAAAGAAGAGGTCATTATTAAACCGAAGTGACTGATAAAAGACCCAAACCCTCGCTACCCTCCACATGTCCCGTGACTTCAATTGAACCACCACAAAGCATTGAGTTCCAGTTAAAATGATTACTGCACTGGCCATCTCACAGGTCTCATCAGAAATTACGGTCACCCTGCTCAAGTACCAATCGCCGATCAGCCCCTCAAAATCAACACCCTCTTCTCAGTCCATTGAACCACATTTTCCTGCATGCATCCTCACTGATCCAAGCCCTCCCTGAATCCAACACGGTAATCTCCTTCCCCAGTGTTTCAATTTTTATTTTGCAGGTACAAGAAGAGCAGTCCAGAAATGAAAAAAGGAGGTGGACCTGCCCTCAAACAGGAATTGGGTGACATTGGCTATCTCGAGTCACACCTAGAGGTATGCCAACTCTTCAAAGACTCAGGCTGCTACAGGTTCTGCAAGAAAATTCAGGGAGCCCACCAACAAGTGGCAGAAGCCTTTGCTCTCTCCTTTGATTGCTCGAAGGCATTGATAGGCAGAGAAGAGTTCTAGGTTGATGAGGCTCTAATAGAAAAAGTAACAAAGCTCCCAAGGACTGGGGAGAAATGGTTCAAAACCACCATCACGAAGGATGTGGAATTCAGGTCTTACTTGAAGCCTAAGCACAAGAATGTTGTATGGAAGAAAAGCATCCCTTCAACCTGGCTTGAGGAGAAGTGGCAACAGTTGTTGAAAGCAATCATGGTCTGTATAACTTGTGAGGGCAGGTATAACAGGGTGATGATATACCACTTTAAGTTAATGAATCATTTCACTAGCAAGAGTCCACTGAACCTCCCTTTCTACCTACACAAGAGCCTAACCAAGATGGCCAATCAGGTTAAATCCCAACCCACCAAAATTGCAAGCAGGCTATCCCGTCATGGCCTGATAAAGCTCATTGTCCTAGAACCGTTGCAAAGAAGAAACATAGTATGGACATACTTCCTATTTTGGAAATGAGTTTGAGACAGGATTGCAGCCACAAGACAAAGGGAAGTCTCCTTCAAAGAAGTCCACCACTCCTAGGAGTAATAAGAGGAAGAGGGCGACCATCTTTCTAGTGGCAGTGGATCAAGCCTCTACAACTCCTAATACCAACAAAGCCAAGAGAAATCTATATTTCAGTGGAAAGGCAAAGGAAGTTTCAGCACCAGACAAAAATATACTCAACCTACCTTGCTCAGAATCTGAAGATGAAGAGGAGCAGGAAGTTGACCTAACAAAGCAGGTTGCAGCAAAGCATGAGGAGTTTTCCTCACCTACACCAAGGGAGGGTCAAGGTGAACAAGTGGCAGAGGCTTCCTATAGCAAACCTAGGTCCCGGAGAATCAACTAGCTATTAAGGAGAGTATATGAACTAGAGGTCTTAGAGAGAGAAATCAAAAGAACTAATGCAAGATTAACCAAAAGAAATATTGAATTGCATGATTCTCTTCTAGAAATGAGAGGGATGTATATCCTGCTGCAAAAAAGAAATCTGAGATTAATGAAGGACAACGTCAGGCTCTGCAGGATTATCAGAATGTTGAGGTTGTAGACGAACAATTCAAACCCTAAATCTCAAGCTCACCGTGCACTGGAAACCCTAGCAGAGGCAACAATAAGCCTTCAGGATCCGTAGGCAGGCTGTGAGGCTACTGATATTCCAAACCCTATGCAGGTTGCAGAAATACCAGAAGGTCAGAATTGAAGTTGTAAAAGGGTGATTAAAAGTTTCATTAAATTTTGAAGAAATAGAGCTCTCGGTGGCTTAGGCGAACGCCACAGCTATTCATTAGCCACCGAAAACAAAGCTTTCGACAACTTACAAACCCATAACTTTTCTTTCTTAGCCACCGAAAGCGCAGAACAGTGCAGAAAGGCATCCTTCCACACAGAACCAACTTTGGTTGATCCAAACAGCTCATGGATGAGTTATGAAGTTGAAAATGAATTAAAGGCACCAGTAGCTTGGGTCTGTTCTAGTTTTGAAGGTGTCAGCGAGGTAAAGTGGGTCACAAACCCTACCTACTTTAACAAACTATGACTTATATGCCAGATAGCAGGTCCTAGTTCTACTTCAGTGATTACTGTAGTTATTAAAGAGTTCAAGGAGTGGTTTTTGACCTAATTTTTGCAAAACAGTTATGTTTATCTATTTTTAGTAAATTCGATCCAACTTTTCAAGATCTGAAATAAATTTTGTAAAGGCTATAAAGCCTGTGACTAATGTTGAAGCAAAGGTTCAACTTCGGATATTGTTAGACACTTATTGTATTCAAGCTTCTCATGTGCTTTGTCATTTAATATAAGCTCTTTTGCCATTATATGTTCAAGTTCCATCTCTTTTTTGTTCTGTACTTGTGCTTGGATGTTTGATTTAGGTTTATTCATTTTGTCTAATACCAGATAGTTGTCATCATATCTCTATGTTGATGAGTTTAATTGCAAGTACATTTCCTTGTTATGATTAGCCATTCATATGTGAGTGCCTTGTATATGAATATGCCAGCATATTGAGTTCTTCATTTATACATCTTTAATACAAACCCTCTGAACATTGATAGTTAGAAGCCTTATCTATTTGATTGAGTATTATGCATGTCTTGATTGAGTGAGGTCTTAGTGATTATATGACTTGATCCATTTAGAAAACCATTAAAAATATCAAAGTTACCAGGCATCCTCAAGCTACAACCTAGAGGAGTCTCCTGGAGAGCTAACACATTGTTAGAGTTTAACGAATTTTTTATACAATATCCAAAATTCTATCATTAAGTTATTTATGATTTCATTACAAATTGATTTTATGATTTAATAATTAGATTACTATTATATAAATTTAAAATCAATTGTTTCGAGCACAAAATTTACTAATCCATTGAGATAATTACATTTGTTGTCATCCATAATTTTAAATGGCTTGATTTTTCATAAAAGTAATGGTATGATTCAAGTTAATTATATGAATATGATGATGATTAACGTCTAGAGAAACTAACTTTGGTTTATTAGACTTTAAGAAGGAAAATACTTGATTTACTTTAAAATCTTGTTCTTATGCTCAAAAATCTTGCCAAGAAGCTTTCCAAGCTCATTATAGTTTTGGCAAGTTAGGAGGTTATAAAGGTTTGTATTGTAACAAATACCATGAAACGCATATCTAATGTGGGTGTAAGCAACGCACTCTAAGAGAAAGTGATTTTCATCCTCAACGCTCATAGACTCACATAGATGGAAAACCCTTTCTTCCCATGGAGTTTTAGGAATAGACCAACGCCCTGTTTCTCTATGGAGTTCATGAGAGTTCGTTCTAATCTTGGCTATATTAATTTTCTTCCATGAGCTAGTTACTACCAAGAGATACTTTTGATTTTCCAAGTTAGGATTGATGACCTCCTTATAGTATCTTAATTTTCTCTTAACCACTAAATTTTCCTCACACCTGAATTTCTCTTTAAACTTAGAAGTAATAATATTTTTGACAATGTCAATGTTCTGCAAAATGTCATTTTCATTAATGCCCCAATGGTTTAACCAAGCCATGGTATCTTTACACCAAAACTACTTGAGTCGTAGTTGGTTTTGACTTGAGTTTAAACCAATTTTAGGAAGTCTCATGTTTCCCATGTCATTTATCTTATGCTTGTACTTCAGGTACCTAGTCACACCAATGCTCTCAATGGGGGAAAGACCCACTTCTATGACGACAATATGATAAGGTGTATTGCTTTTAATTTTGAGGTTATCAGTTATAAACTGCTTTTCGATTTGCTCAATATTCCTCCAAGATTCTCTAGAAATGTTGCACCCCCATACTTCACAACCATACAAGATAAGAAGGATGACAAGAGTTTCAAAGAGGAACTTCTTTTTATCCCACATGACCAGATTGGATGATTTATAGTTATTTTCAAGACCAAAATAAGCTTTTCACCCTCCATTAATCATTTTCCCAATGCTATAGTTCCAATTGATCTTGTGATGAATATCAATTCCGAGACACTTATAAGAAGTCACTTCCTCTAGATTTATATTATCATAAATAAAATTTGCATAGGTGTCTTTCTTAGATTTTATAATCATGATTTTTGTCTTGTCGGTGTTAATAGTCATACCCATGTTAGAGCAAAAATATTTAAGAATTCTTAATTTCTTATCGAGATCAGAAGGACACCTTGCTATAAGAACAATATCATCAGCATAAAGAAGGAGGATGATAACTACAGCAACTAAGATTGTACCGCCGCAACCTGCTTCGTCTAAACACTTTTCTAGATTATCAATGTAAATGTCAAAAATGCTAGGGGAGAGGGGGGAACCCTGTTTAACTCCAATATTACAATTGATCTCTGTTGTCCACACATTATTATTCTTAAACTTGGAAATGACCTTTTTGTATAACCTTATTGTGGCAGCTCTCAACTCAAAATGAATCTTAAGCTCATGTAGCCTATTCCACATGTTATTTCTAGGCACTGTATCAAAAGCTTTTCTAAAATCCACAAAGCAACAAAATAGGCCAAACTTATTATTACGACATTCCTCTGCAATGACCCTAAGTGTAAGGAGGTGGTCCATGGTTGAATGATTCCTTCTAAAACCTGCTTGGCCTTTAGCCCGCTTACCTTCCATTTCTAGCCATCCATTGATCTTCTTTTCTAAGATAATACCATATAACTTATATATGTGTGTGTATATGGGACGTCATTTTAAATAAAATTATCTTTATCAGATATTTAAATGAAAGCTTATAGGATATTCTAAACACACACACACACACACATATCTACATAATTCAAAATCATATATTAACCATCATAAGGATAGCAAAAGACTTAATAGTTAAATTTATAATTGTTGATAAAATTTAACTTAGTTTGTTTAATATAAAGTAAATCAATTAGTTTACCTAATTTTAAATTAAATTAAGTGTTATCTTTCTTAAGGTTTAATAGACCAAAGTTGGTCTCAATAGGCATTAATCATCATCATGATAGTAATAATAAAGAAATACATTGATATATAGTTGATTATTATAATTTTTATGTATTAATAATTATTTGTATCTTAATCCGAGTTTTAATTATAGTTGAATATTACAAAGATATTATTTTTTTTAATTTAATCATCATAATATAGTACAAATTTTAGTTGTTCAACATTAAATAAATTAGTGTAATAACAAATTTAAATAAAAAAAAGTGTATAAATATTTACTCAGTAACCAATTATATCATGATGTTAATTTTAATAAAGATGTTAATAATATATTAAAATGTGATTACATGCTCTTACATTTATTGACCCGTAATCTTAATACAAATTGGAAATATTAAAATGAGATTGCATACTAAGGCCTATAATCTTGATACAAAATAGATTAATAGAGGATGAAATTTAACATAACTTGATGATCATGAGGAGGAGGAGGAGGAGGACAACGACGACGGCGGCGGCGGTGGCGGTGACGACAACAAACATCTACCGAGACCAACTTTGGTATATCAGACCTTAAGAAGGATAATACTTGGTTTACTTTAAAATCTTGTTCATGTGCTCAAAAATATTTCCAAGAAGCTTTCCAAGTTCACTATAGTTTTGGCAAGTTAGGAGGTTATAAAGGTTTATATTGTAGAAAATACTATGAAACTCATATCTAATGTGTGTGTAAGTAAGGCACTCTAAGAGAAAGTGATTCTCATCCTCAACGCTCATAGACTCACACAGATGGCAAACCCTTTCTACCCATGGAGTTTTAGGAATAGACCAATGCTTTGTTTCACTATGGAGTTCATAAGAGTTCATTCTAATCTTGGGTGTATTAATTTTCTTCCGTGATCTAGTTACTACCGAGAGATACTTCTAATCTTCCAAGTTAGGATTAATGACCTCATTATAGTATCTTAATTTTCTCTTAACCGCTAAAATTTCCTCACACCAGAATTTGTCTTTAAATTTAGAAGTACTAATATTTTTAACATTATCAATGTTCTGCAAAATGTCATTTTCATTAATGCCCCAATGGTTTAACCAAGCCATGGAATATTTACACAAACACCGCTTGAGGTGCAGTTGGTTTTGACTTGAGTTTAAAGTAATTTTAGGAAGTCTCTCGTTTCCCATGTTATTTATCGTATGCGTGTACATCAGGTACCTAGTCATAACATGCTCTCGATGGAGGAAAGACCCACTTCTATGAGGAGAATAGGATAAGGCATATTGCTTTTAATTTTGAGGTTATAAGTTATAAACCACTTCTAGATTTGCTCAATCTTCCTCCAAGATTCTCTAGATATGTTGCACCCCCATACTTCACAACTATACAAGATCACAGGGATGACAATAGTTTCAAAGAGGAACTTATTTTTATCCCACATGACCAGATTGGCTGATTTAGAGTTATTTTCAATATCAAAATAATCTTTCCACCCTCCATTAATACTTTTCTCAATGCTATAGTTCCAATTGAGCTTGTGATGAATATAAATTCTGAGATACTTGTAAGAAGTCACCTCCTCTAGATTTCTATTATCATAAATAAAATTTGCATAGGTGTCTTTCTTAGATTTTATAATCATGAATTTTGTCTTATCGGTGTTAACAGTCATACCCATGTTAGAGAAAAAATATTTAAGAATTTTGAATTGCTTATTAAGATCAAAAGAACATCTTGCCATAAGAACAATATCATCAGCATAAAGTAGGAGGATGATAACTACCCCAGCTAAGATTTTATCGACGCAACCTGCTTCTTCTAAACATTTTTCTAGCTTATCAATGTAAGTGCCAAAAAGGGTAGGGGAGAGGGGGAAACTTTGTTTAACTCCAACATTACAATTGATATATGGTGTCCGCCCCTCATTATTCTTAAACTTGGAAATGACATTTTTGTATTAGCTTTTAGCCATAGGTTCCGCAGAGAATGACCCCATAGAATAACTTTGGCGTCTACAGTTTTTATAAACTGAAATCCACTGTGTCATCTAGAATATCGAGGACACTAGCAGTTCAATCTATTACCATGATCCATTACAGAAAAATAAAATAAAAATTGGTACTAAGAAGTTGTAGCTCGTTATTATAGGTGATTATTGGGATGACCAAACCATCATAGAGATTGTAGCTCTACTCTAAGAGTATGTAGACCCATTTTCGTGCAATTTCACAGAGATTTTGGGCATAGACAACCTTGAGCATATAAAACCTCCATAAATTGGTTCAATGAATATATAATTTTATCCCAACACCTAGTTGATCTAGAAACAACTGTATATAATGAATATGCACTTTAGGAGTAGGTTAAACAAGAAATCGATAAGATGTCGGTTGTTGGCTTGATATTTCCAATTGAATAGTCATATTGAATTAGTATGATAGTCAACCTTATTGTTGAAATATTGTAATTTCAAAGATTATTCTAAATGTATTTTACTGATGTACCCCAAGGGAGATGCCTTATTCCTCCGTCGAGATGTTACTATTGTATTTGGTCATCATAGAGTAATAAGGTATAAACTCCATTGTAAGTCAGTTCAATAGTACCCTAATGAATATAATATAATACTTTTTTGAGTCTTCCTTGGTGAAGTTGGACCAGTCAGTTTAGTGGGGACGACTTGTTAGGTTAAAATTCAAGTGACAGAAAGAGTATAAATAGAGGATTTGTGTTCCTCATTTGAACACACACACTCACTTGTGTATAGAGAATAGGAGAGAGAGTGAGACATACTAGCAAGGAGGAGGATCACATGTTTTGAGATTTTATCTTATACATCTATATAGAGGAAGTTTTTTGGGGTTTTCTTCCCCTTGAAGGTTTCTCAGGATAAATATCTGTCTATCTTGTGATTGTGTTTCTTTCAGTGATTCTTCATATGCTACTATAGTGAATTTGGATTAAACACTAATGGTATCTAGCTAAGCATATGAAATATTCACATGCTATCAGATCTAGCCTGAAGAGAATAACTTTCACAAGGTGAAATTCTCTCTCCTTTCCCTCCGACAAGAAATTAGGGTTTCTAAAAAATTAGGTATTTGAATATCTGCTTGCATAGAAGTTTGTGCCTCCCTACAGTGCATATATTGATCCCTAGATTGAAATTTTTGAGTGAGTGAATCCATGGGAAATCCAAACCCTAGTTTGGCCCTGAACCAAAAAAACTATAGAAAACCAAAACCAGAAATCTCACAAGCATGTTTTGAAGGGTGAAGATTTGGAATCTCCAGAAACCAAGTGGACCAACCAACTTGCCTCAGTCAAGCGCATGTCATGGTAAGGTCAACTTTTCATTTTGAGAAATTTCAATTTTTAGTGACCTCCTAGATAAGATGGCCCCAAGAACTAAGCTTGAGGACAAGTTGGAAGGCATATAAAATTTTCGAGCATGGAAGTATAGGATTGGTTTCATTATTAGAGAGAATGATCTTGACAAATACATAAAATATGAAGTTGCAGAATCAGAAGAAGATGAAGCTAAGAACAAGCACCAGAAAGACCTAATCAAGGAAATGAGGATCATTGTTGATTCTACCAAATATCGTGTGATCCCTCAAGTGTCATCTAAAGATACACCAAATAAAATGTATGATTCCCCTTCCAGAATGTATGAGGGAAAGAACACCAATAGAAATATGAATTTGACAGCTCAACTGAAGGCTACCAATATGAGTAAAGGAGAATCCATTTAATATTATTTCACAAGGGTCTCCCCATTCAAGGAACAACTAGATTCCATTGGAGACTCCCTTGATGAAGATGAACTAGCTATGACCGCTCTCAATGGGCTCACTGGACCTTGGGATTCATTCAAATAGACAATGTGTGCCAGAAAAGAAAGTATGAAGTTTGACATTGTATGGGAATATTGCATCTAAGAGGAAGCTAGAGTATATACTAGAAAATATCTACTTAAAGAAAATGATCAATCTCTAGCCACCCATACCAAAAGAAGAAGACAATCAAACTTCAAGAAGGATAGTAACAAGGAGTATAGACCTCCAAATAAGTTTCAAAGGAAAAGAGAAAACAATCATAATAAATACTACTCCAAATATCAATGTTATAATTGTCGTAAGATAGGACACCTTGCCAGAGAGTGTCTATTGAAGAATAACAACAACAAAATACATCATGTTAATCTAGTTGGAGACGAGGATGAAGAAGAATAATAAAGACCTCGAAAGAGACAAGAGAAATAAGAAGATTTAGAATAATATATACTATTCTCTACACTCTCTGGGTCTGTAATACCTAGAGAAGATACATGGCTTATTGATAGTGGTGATTGAAAGCACATGACAGAGAAGAAGCAAACTCTGTCAAGGCTTGAAGAAAATAAATCTCCTCGAAAATTATCATTAGGAGATGAATATCAATATCCTATCAAAGGCATTGGTGAATCAAGCTACAAGCTTGACTCAGGAACCTCCATGAAGATGAAGGAAGTACTATATGTACCAGGTTTGAAAAAGAACTTACCTTCCATCTCGACATTAGATAAGAAAGGATATAGAGTTTCTTTTATAGATGGACAAGTACTCATGTGGACCAAAGGAAAGAAAATTGAAGATGTTGAGGTCATTGGTGAAGAAGAAGGAGGATTGTACAAACTCAAGGGACATCCAGAAACAACCCCTGTCCATGAGATCACTAGCTCAAGTGAACTATGGCATAGAAGTCTTTCTCACATTAACTACAAAGAATTACCCTATGTGAGTAAGTTGGTAATAGGTTTACCATATTTAAAGATCGATCATGAAGGTACTTGTAAAGGATGTGCAAGAGGAAAGAACATCAAGAATCCATTTCCGAAGAGTGAAACAAAGACTAAAGGTACGTTGGAATTAATTCATTATGATGTATGTGGTCCTATTCCCTCCACATATTTAAGTGGATATGAATATTATGTTAGATGTATTGATGACTATTCAAGAAAGACATGGATATACTTCTTGGAGATAAAGAGTGAAGTCTTTGGTAAATTTAAGGAATTCAAAGCCTTGATAGAGAACCATTTAGAAAGAAGAATCAAGACACTCAGAACAAATAATGGTGGAGAATATACTTCAAAATAATTTGAAGCCTTGTGCAAAGAAGTTGGAATCAAGAGGGAACTAACCACTCCCTTTGAATCCCCAACATAATGGTGTTGCAGAAAGAAATAATATAACCATTATGGAAGTAATGAAGACAATGATTCATGATCAATACCCTCCCATGCATCTATGGGCTGAAGCAACAAGAAAAACTGTGTATGTGCAGAATAGATTATCTCATAGTGCTCTTGGATTCAAGACTCATGAAGAAATGTATACATAAAAGAAACCTGAAGCAATCCATCTCAAGATATTTGGTTGTTCAGTATATGTTCACATTCCAAAAGAAAATAGAACCAAGTTGGATCCTTTTAGAAAGAAGGGAATATTTGTTGGATACTGTGAAGTATTTGTTGGAAACATATCTTAAGAAATCCACAAGGTGTCCGCTTGAAGAAGTACATGAAGAGGATGTACATGCTAGAAAGGTAGAAGTTGAACCCTCTACTGAAATAGTAGCATCAGAAGATCATGATATGACAGAACCTCAGGAACCCCCTACTACGGATATATATAAAAAGAGAAAACCCTCTTGGGTAAGAGAATTCATACAAGAAGCAGAGAAGTATGGAGCTCCAAAAGGATCCACAAGAACAAGTAAGAGATCAAATCCATTCTCCAACTATGTAGCTTTGATGTGTGATATTGTAGATCAAAAAGCCACCAATTACAAGGAATATGTACAAAAGAAAGAATGGGTAGAAGCAATGACGAAAGAATACTAGTCAATAAAGAAGAATGATGTTTGGGATATAGTACCCAAACCAGAAAATAAGAGTGTGGTATCTTCCAAGTGGATCTACAAGATAAAACATGTAGCTGATGGAAGTATTGAAAAATACAAGGCAAGATTTGTGGCCAGAGGATTCTCTCAGAAAGAAGGAATTGATTATGAAGAGACATTTGCGCCAGTATCAAGGTACACTTCCATCAGAACCATCATGGCACTTGCTTCCGTGATGATGCGGAATCTACACCAAATGGATGTAAAGACAACCTTCTTGAATGGTATGATTGAGGAAGAAGTATACATCGAACAACCACAAGGATTTAAAGTTGAAGACAAAGTGACACATGTATGTAAGTTGAAGAAGGATTTGTATGGACTGAAGCAAGCTCCTAGATCTTGGTATGGAAGAATGCTTCTTGACAAGCTCTGGATTTACCAAAAGTAAATTTGATCCTAACCTTTACCTTAAGGTTATGGATGATGAACCTCTCATATTATTACTATATGTGGATGATCTACTTCTGACAGGAAATGAGAAACAGATTACAGAAAGAAAGAAGAAGCTAGATGAAGAATTCGAGATGAAAGATCTTGGATTGATGCACTATTTTATCAGGATAAAAGTGTGGCAGAGCCCAGAAGGAATATTTCTGAACCAGAGAAAATATGCAGTGGAAATCTTAAAAATATTTGATATGTTGGATTGTAAATCCATGGCCACACCCATGGATACCAACCTGAAGTTGTTATCTGATGAATAATCAAAGTTAGTGGATGTAACTTAGTACAGACAAATTATTGTGTCGTTAATGTATCTAATGAATATTAGGCCAAATATATGCTTTGATGTGAACACCCCGAGTTAGTATCTAGTTAAACCTAGACATGTTCACCTGATAGTTGCAAAGCATGTGATGAGGTACCTAAAAGGTACGATAGACTTTGGACTATACTATGATAGAGATCATGACTACATATTGTATGGATATACAGATTTTGATTGGGAAGGAAGTGCCGCATACAAAAAGATCACCTCAGGTGGATGTTATTGTCTGGGATCTGCCATGATCTCATGGTTTAGTAAGAAATAGTCCAATGTTTCTCTCAGCATGACTGAAGCATAGTAAATAGAATATTTCTCCACTAGTTGTGAAGCCATATGGATTCGGAAGCTGATGTTAGGTCTATTTGACATGGAGTTGGATACCACAGTGATTCTATGTGAAAACCAGAGCTGTATAAATATGACATAGAATCTTGTGTTCCATTATAAATCAAAGCACATAGAAATCCAATATTTTTACATAAGGGATTGGTACAAAAGGGAGTTATAAAACTCTAGTATGTGAGTACCGATGAGCAATTTTCTGATGTGTTTACCAAGGCTTTATATCAAGTAAAGTTTGAATACTTTAGTGACAAGCTAGGTGTAATCTGAAAAGACTTTCCTTGTAAGGAGGAACAATGATGCTGATGTTACATACCTTCCTTGAAAGAAGGAAAGATGATGATATGAACCCTCCTCGGAAAGTGGGAGCAGGTTGATTATATGAAACTCCATGGAAAGGGGGAGCAGGTTGATGATACGAACCTCCCTGGAAAGGGGGAGTGATGATGAGACTGCCATTGATGATTGGATGGAAGTGATGTTCCAATACAAAAGAGGCCAAGTGCATATGCAGATGTTGATGTTCCTACATTCACTTGTAGATGCCATAGAAAATAACACTCGCTTGGGAGTGGTCCTAGATTTAACAAGCTGAAGATGGTCTACGATGAGTCTTGCACTTAGTTGCGGATGACAGGTCCTGCACTTAGTTGCGGGTGAGATATGGATTTAGTTGCAGACAATACTCTCACATGTAGAGTGTTCCTACATTCACTTGTAGATGTCATAGAAAATAACACTTGCTTAGGAGTGGTCCTAGCTTTAACATGCTGAGGATGGTCTACGATGAGTCTTGCACTCATTTGTGGATGATAGGTCTTGCATTCAGTTGTGGACGATATCTGCCGAGTTGCAGATGATACTCTCACATGGAGAGTGTTCCTACATCACTTGTAGATGTCGTAGAAAATAACACTCACTTGGGGGTGGTCCTAGATTTAACAAGATAAGAATGGTATACGATGATTCATGCACTCAGTTGCGAATGACATGTCCTGCATTCAGTTGCGGATAATATCTGCATTTAGTTGCAAAGGATACTCTCACATGGAGAGTGTTCCTACATTCACTTGTAGATGTTGTAGAAAATGACACTCGCTTGGGAGTGGTCCTAGGTTTAACAGGTTAAGGATGGTATATGATGAGTCATGCATTCAATTGTGAATGATAGGTCCTGCATTCATTTGCGAATGAGATCTACATTCAGTTGTAGATGATGTGGCCATGCATTCATTTGCGGATGATCTTGTTGGTCGATGCTATGGACCCTCCTCGTTAACAGGGAGTAGGTTGATGAGGATTGCATCATCCTTGGATCTATGTCCTAAAGTGATAAGGATTGATCATCCCATAAATAGATCATGTGTACTGCAGGTAGTGTTGTAGAAAAGGATCGAGAATATTGAAGTATTGCTATAAACGATCGAGAAGATCGAGGTGTTGTTGCAAAGGAATGAGAAGATTGAAGTGTTGTTGCAAAGGATCGAGAAGATCAAAGTACTGTTGCAAAGGATCGAGAAGATCAAATTGCTACTGCAAAGGATCAAGATGATAGAAGTGCTTCTACAAGGGATCAAAAGATCGAATTGTTGTTGCAAAGGATCAAGTGATCAAGTGATTTAGAAGATGAAGACTCGGTGTTGTATAATATGATGTTCTAGTACTGAATATATTGAAGATATTCCTGTAACTATTCTAGTTGTTGATGATTGTTGAAAAATTCCTATGACGTATAGATGTATTACCTTGATACTGCTGAATATTCTCTCTCTCATTGATCCTATAGGTGATGATATTGTTTTCAGTGGAATACCCTTCTCGTTAAGGGGGAGTATTGAAATATTGTAACTTTGAAGATTATTGTAAATGTATTTTACTTATGTACCCCAAGGGAGATGTCTTATTCCTCCATCGAGATGTTTCTATTGTATTTGGTCATCATAGAGTCATGAGGAATAAACTCCATTGTAAGTCGGGTCAATATTACCCTAATGAATATAATATAATATTTTTTTGAGTCTTCCTAGGTGAAGTCAACCGAGTCATTTTAGTGGGGTCGACTTGTTAGGTTAATATTCAAGTGACAGAAAGAGTAAGAATAGAGGAGTTGTGTTCCTCATTTGAACACACAAAATCACTTGTGTATAGCGCATAGGAGAGAGAGAGAGAGAGACCAACAAGGAGGAGGATCACCTGTTTTGGGGTTTTATCTTATACATCTATATAGAGGAAGTTTTGTTGGGTTTTCTTCCCCTTGATGATTTCCCACTATAAATCTGTGTCTATCTTGTTATTGTATTTCTTTAAGTGATTCTACATATGCTATTGCTGTGAATTTGGATTAAACACTAATGATATCTAGCTAAGAATATGAAATATTAACACTTATTGCGACAACTCTCAACTCAAAAGGAACCTTAAGCTCCTCTAGCCTATTCCATGGGTTATTTCTAGGCACTATATCAAAAGCTTTATAAAATCCACAAAGAAACAAAATATTTCAGACTTATTATTGCAACATTCCTCTGCACCGACCCTAAGTGTAATGAGGTGGTCTGTGGTTGAATGATTCCTTCTAAAACATGCTTGGCCTTTATCCCGCTTACCTTCCATTTCTAGTTATTCATTGATCTTATTTTCTAAGATAATACCATATAACTTAGCTAAGAGAGGGCTAATCATAATAGTCCGATAATTAGAGGGGTCATTTTCCACTTTTGAAAATAGGAATAATGAGTCTTTGAGTCCAAGGTGTAGTAAAACATTGCTTGACCACTATATTAAAGAGTTTATGGATGTGTGGAATAAGGACAAGCCCTCCAATTTCTATGATTTATGCTTGGTAGCCTTCAATGTCTTTGGATTTTACAGTTGCTAAGCGCTTAACCCAAAAATCTATGTCTTCTAATGAGAAAACTTATTTTGTTGTAAGAAGGGTTTGAATGTTATCTCTAATATCCGAGGATTCATGAATATTTTTAAGATAGGAATTCCAATCTTTTAAAGAAATTTTATTGTCTTCTTTTGTTAAATTGCAAGTTAGAATTTGCCTCCAAAATTTCTTAGGAGCCACCTTGGAGAGGTGTAGGAGATTTTCCTGCCTTTACTAAGATAATGCTTTTTTTTCTTCTTTTAATTAAGGATTTGTAGTGATTTATCTTGTCCATTTTTATCGATTCTGTTGTAGCTTGCTTAATTATGTTTCTCGCATATTTACACTCTTGATCATACCAAGGGTTGGTTCTACTATTTCTCGTTTTAATCAAGACTTCAATAGAGAACTTGTTAATGGATGACAATAGGGTTGTAGCAAAATTATGGTAGAGATTTTCTATATTCACCATGTTAGATAAAAGAACTAGTTCATTTTTTAGATCATGTAGAAAAATGTCAACTTTATTTTTATCGAACATCAGGTGCTTTTGGCAATGATAGTTTTCCTCCTTGGGATCGTTATGCATGACAATATTGAGAGTTAAAATTAAAGGTCTATTATCAGATTCGGGCTCATGGTCATTGAATATGTTGAAATCTATTCATTTGTTGTATATAGCGATATCATATATAACATAATCCACCACACTACTTCCAATCCCATGGATACAAGTCATCTGGATAGAGTTTGGCCATTTTGTGAGAACGTTGCAAATGATAAGATCTTGGGCACTACAAAATTTGACTATCTCAGACCCGAATAAATTTTCACCTAGATCTTTAGAACTTCTTTTGTACAGTCATGTTAGCTAGTTTAAGGTCTTCGTCTAACCAAACAGGATTAGGGTTGGAATAGTTGCTTAAAAGAATATCTTGGTTACTAGAAGTTCGAGCATTGAAATCACCCATCAAAAATATATTTCCTTCCTTCCTTAAACTATAAATATCATGTTCTAAACCAATATATGTGCAAAGACTTATAGATGTTATAAATGTAATATAGTAAAATAAATGTTTTCCGATATTTAATTAATTATTTTTATAATGACACCATGTGACAAGAGTGTAGAAAGACTAATGAAGTATATGAAATATTGAATTTTTCAAAATAATTTATAAGAGAGAACGCTCACTTTAATGAGATATGAAAAGTGAAAGTGTAAGCATGTCATCTTGTCTTAGACATTGTTATTACTAGAAACGTGTATGATAAGGTAAAAAGTATGAGATAGTATTTTTGTTTAATTGATCTAAAATGAATCTTTATATTACAATACCTTAGAACATTGGAATAAAATTGAAGATAAAAGAATGTAGTATCCATTGTGGAAACAAAGTATGAACTAAACTTTAAGATTTGGTAAAATTCTTAAAATTTTGATAGAGTAATAGGCAACTTTTCATCGCATGCTTATATAATCTATTATTATATGGACAATTGACTTTGTCTTGTATAAGAAATGTTATTCAAGAAAAAGTGGAAAATAAATCTTTGTAATAAGTAAAAGAAAACGAAAAGAACTTAAGAATATTTCATATTGAACAGTCAAACTTATATTTAGATCAGACTTTTTTTCTTTTTTTTCAGAAGAAAAAATACCAGTCTTTGTTATTCATAGGAATCAAAAGACATCTTATACAGAAACATTTTCATGACAGTGAGAGGAAATCAAATCCGTATCAGGAAGACATATGATAGGAATATCAACAAAGCAGTCAATCCAACAAAAATTTAAAAACAAAGTCTGATCGAAGCAGACTTTTCTCATCATCCCTGAAATATTAGGTTAGAATATGCTGAATAATTGGAAGTGATCTTCAAACATATATTCCTGAGCATGACCTGCTAGCTGATAGTCTTCCAATATATCAAACAAAGAGTTAAAATCAACTGCTTAACAATCAAATGCTGAAAAAGATGAGAATCAGTAACTAAAAGAGTGTAAAGTGGCCATCATTAATGACCATCCCATTCAATGATTTAGTGAAGTATCCTGATCCCATATCCAACTTCAAAGCCTTCTTTGAAACATCATCAGCCAGCATGTTGTGCTCACGGAAGATATGCTTGAATATCACTTGAGGGACAGTTTGGAGCATATTTTGTATATCATCACACCAGTGCATCAGAGAGGGAATATCTAGGGCCGCAATTCTGTTGATCCAAGATATAACCACCATCGAGTCTCCAAAAATCATAAGAATGGGAAAACCCATCAAACAGCTCACTCTAAGGACTGCCCAAAACGCCAGAAGTTCTGCCCTTGTATTCGTGCTGCCTCCACAACCCAAAGAGAAACTGTAAAAATGGGTTTTACTAGTGTAGATCACAAACCCAGCTCCTCCAACATTCAATGCAGCAGCACCATCAAAGTACCCACAGGGGTAGACATGTTGCGGTTTTGAACCAATCAACCTGCTTTTTTGAGGATTTTTAGGCACAAGAAAAAGAGTTTTATAACTCTCAACTCTGGAAATAATCGTCGATGCATAAGGTTTCCCATTTTCAAAAATACAATTATTGCGAAGGAGCCAAATGAACCAGAAAATAAATAGAGGAATGTATCTATAGGAA
The DNA here is from genome assembly GCA_001517045.1 of Pseudotsuga menziesii. Taxonomy (NCBI): domain Eukaryota; kingdom Viridiplantae; phylum Streptophyta; class Pinopsida; order Pinales; family Pinaceae; genus Pseudotsuga; species Pseudotsuga menziesii. The sequence continues at coordinate 107,874 of LPNX011008195.1, forward strand.
GCGGAGCGGGCAATGTTGACAAACCAGTGAGCTAAAAAGGACTGAACAGAGTTGAAGGGAGGTAAAGAGAAACCATAGTGGACAGAAAAGTAAAGTATGCATCTGCTCGGGCCAAAGCATCCACGGGATTGGAGGTGGTCCCAAGTAAGGATCCTTTCATTTACCAAAATCCAACTGAAACAGACTCATTTCGTCGGGATTTTTAGTGCCCAAAGAGAGTCCAAAACTAGGTTATGTTCCTCTAAATTATTAATTAAGAAGATACTATCATAACCTTTTGCAGGGCTTAACAGGCCCACATAATTGTTGTGAGACCAAAGGAGTTTATCACGCCTGTCCTTTAGTCTGATTCTATTGTAATCTAGACCTCTAATATAGGTTTCCCAATGATATTTCCATTCATCACAGAGATCCAGTTCTTCAGCGGTGAACCAATATCCTGTAGCAAAGGAGGTGTTATTCCTTGCTTGTTTGAGGGTGCAAATCCCATAGTCTGCCAGGTACTCTCTCAAATCGGCTGGGAGAGTAAAGGAGTTACCCATTCCAACAACAGGGTCCACACCGATGAAGACATTTGCACCATTGCCCACTTGCCAGAGTAATCCTTTTCCAATCCAAGGCAGGGTTTTAATAAAGCCTTTCCAAATAAGTGAGCCATTTTGAGAACTAAAGTTTTTCTCACGTAACCAAGAATGCAAGGGCTTATTTTTCAAATATTTTGCAGAAAGAAGGAGATTCCATATACCCAAGCTATTCAGAGCATTCCAAAAATTCTTCATCCTCAAAGAGAGACTGAAACTAGGGAGGTGTTTGATACCCCATCCCCCAAGGACGAAAGGACGAGCTAGAATATGCCTATCAACAAGATGGAACTTTTTATGTTTTGTAGAAGACCCCCACAGAAATGAGAAGATCAGTTTTCTGAGCTTGTCTAAAATAGAGGATGGAATCGGAAACAAGGCCATCCAAAAGACCGGAAGGCTAGAGAGAACAAAACGAACTAGGACAAGGCGTCCTCCCATAGACAAGAGTCTATTTGTCCAGTGATTTATACGCTTCTTGAATTTAGAAAGGAGCCAATGCCAATCCTTGATTAAATAGCCCGAGGGTTTCAGAAAGTAACCAAGATAGGTGAAACCCTGATTGAGATGAGCAAATCTGTAGGGCAGGAGGCCAGTAATTCTGCCAAGAAGGGTAGCATCTAAATCAAAATGTAGAAAACAATATTTATCTGCATTTATTCTCATTTCGGAGGATTCACAAAAGGTGTCCAATAAAACTTTGAAAGCAATCCATTCCTCAAAGGTACCCAAACCAAATAGAATAACATCATCTACAAATAGTAAATGAGTGAGAAAGAGGTAAGTCGAAATCTTGATACCTTTGATTTTTCCATTTCTCTTGGCATCTTCAATCAGAAGGCTGAGACCTTCGATAACCAAAATGAAGAGCAGAGGGGATAAGCGGCATCCCTGCCTGATTCCCCGAGAAGCCAGAAGGAATGCAGAAGGGGAACCGTTGACAAGGACCGCAAAATTAGCTGATGAGATACACCCCATAATCCAATTTACTCCCACAAGAGGGACCCTGATTTGAATAAGTATCAAATGGATGAATGCCCAATTAACCCTGTCAAAGGCCTTTGTCAGGTCCAACTTAAGGATGAGAGCACTTTTTCTTTTCAGTTTAGTGGTATGGAGGACTTCCTGAGTGATGGCTATTGGCTCATGGATCTGACAGTTCTTCAAAAATCCAAATTGCTGAGGGGAGATAGAGGAGTCCAAGAAGGGCTTGAGTCTCATGGCTGCAACTTTAGAGATCAGTTTATAGCAGAGATTGCATAGCGAGATAGGCCTAAAGTCAGCAAAGGATACAGGATGTTTAACTTATATTTAGATTAGAAGGAGTAATAAATATGCCATGCAACCACAAATTATTTGATATATACCTAATAATATAATAGGTCTAAAGGATGAAACCCATACCCATAAGATTAGGGAAATATAAGTATAAATTTATCATTTGGAAATATAATTGCATCGAAGAGGTGCATTCTACAACCCAGTAGAGGAGAGATGTGTAACTTCTTTCATGCTCATCCTAGAGTTGAAACGTGTTCTTTATAAACAATAATAAAATGACAAAAAATAATAAAATGCTATTAAAAATAACATGTCGGCTTAAATTAAATTTAAACTATTTAGAGTTGCATATGTATATATAACAACATAAATTAGATAAACTATAATCATAAACATTGAATTACACATTTCCTCAACATTTCCACTCTAAAAATGGGTTAGCACCCTGAGAGATTTGATCCCTCTCGATGCTTGGTAGATCCCTTTTAGATGGATCTATGTTGGTTATGTGTCCAATAATCCACGATTTCATGGGATGGATCTTAAGTGACTTCGTAGGTATGAAAGAGAACGTTGGGCATGGATTTATTTTATTCGTGATTTAAAATATAGGAATATAAATTATAGTGATAAAATCTTTTAGAAAGTACACATTATTTTAAATTATGTTTGAAAATCATAAAAAAATGAAATATTAAGAATTTTATGAAAATTTGATGTTTACTTGAGAAGTATGTAAAAAAAAATTTAAAAATATATTAGAAATTTAGTCAAATTATGCTTAGAAAATAAAATGAAAATAACATCATTGACTAAAGAAGGGTTGTTAGAATTATTTAAGTTTCATTGTTTGAAGGATTGTTGTAACTCATCAATCATAAACTGGGGTAGGTCTTTGTTTTTCTCTAAGGTTATGACCAACGATTCGAATTTTTGGGGAAGACTTCTAAGAACTTTTTCAACAATCCTTATGTCTTCTATATTTTCCCCGTGAGATTTTAATTGATTTATCAAACCAATAACTCTAGTGTAAAATGATTCCACTGACTTTGTATCTTTCATTGACAGAGACTCATAATCTCTTCTAAGAATCTACAATTTAGAAGTATTTACTTTGTCCAAGCCTTGATAAGCAGTTTCCAATGTATCCCATGCCTCTTTAGCTAACTTTTCTACTGCTGCTCTTGGGAGTATGCTTTCTTGCACAACTTTATGTATGTAGAACAAATCATTTCCTTATTTATTCCTATGTTTCCTCAAGGAATCCTTCTCAGCTTGTGTGAGATTATTATATGTTTCCTTATCTATTGGTTCTGTATAGCCCTTTTAGACTATGTCTCATACGCCTTGACCTCTGAACACAACCTTCATAGCTAGAGATCAATATGCATAACCTTTTCCTAAGAAAATTGGAGTTTGAAGACTTGACATTTGTGCACCAAAAGTGGAAACCGTTTTTTTAATTTTTAATTTCCTTAAACAATTACTTTTTCCCTTTTTAAGACGAGGTTTCTTTCCTAAACTTGTTATGATACCACATACAGGGAGAAGGGTTGTGACAGTCAACTTGATTTATTGCACGATAATAATTTTCTTTTTCTTTTCTTATGGACTGTGACACACTACCTTTGGGAAACCATACCTTTTTTTCGACGAATTAACTTTGACAAGTTTACTTCGACCAAAATACCTTCGACGGTATTTTACTACAATGAAATTTTATTGCGACAAAAAAGTCTTCACACTTGAATGCGACATACTTCACTTCGACAAGACTCAACTTTCACTTTATGTCAAATTGAAGATTTTTGTGATTCATTGAAAATTGTTTATTTTCACTGATCTTTCTTTGGCCATAGGCTGGATTTGACGAAGAGAAACATTTTATTAATCTATTTTCCATGATCATTATGAAAACAAAGTTCACATTTTGAATGTGTTTTCCAAAATAATTAAGATAATTAAAACTAATTGTATAACGATAGATTCAAATCATGAACTTGGTCCATAAAAAAAGAGATTTTATGGGTGATATAATAGTTGTGGGTGCATCCATGGAGCCAAGTTACACTTTTTGGCTAGGCGCTTTTAGCAAAAACACAAAAACGTACCTCGATCAAGCAATTTTTAAACCCTCGATCAAGGTCTTAACACCCTGATCGAGGGTTTAACAAACACTCGATCGATGTTTTCTTAAACCCTCGATTGAGGTTTAACAAATTCTTGATCGAGGTTTCTTAAATAGTAGCTCGATCGAGAGTTTATTAGACCCTCGATTGAGGGTCTAATAAACCCTCGATCGAGCTACTGTTAAAACCTCGGTAGAGGGATTTGAATACCTCGATCAAGCGACTGAGGGTCTAATAAACCCTCAATTGAGCTATTGTTAAAAGCTCGATAGAGGGATTTGAATACCTCGATCAAGCTACATACCTCGATCAAGGGCTTGAAAAACAGAGAATTATCCCTCTTACAAGCAAATCAATATTTCTCTATGTCTTCCAAGGGTGTAAGCCCTTCCATTCATGGCACATAACTGAGTGATGTTTATATCGATAGATTCATCATCGAATCCTCTATCCATTGAGGTATCATGCATGCATTTTGGCATTCATATGGTTTTTTTTAATTCATTCTGAAACTTACACTTAGAAAACCTAACAACAACTTCATAGCAACTCAAAGAAAAATCCGTGGGGTGAAAAATACACATCCAAAAATTTCTAAAAAATGCACAGCCCACACATCGACACACTCTCTTCAAAAGGGTAAATTTGGTTTTTCAATTTTTGAAAACAGTGAAAAAAAAGATGGGATGGACACACGTGTATAAAATGATGTCGAAATCATATGTGGTCACTTTCAAAAAATAATAAATAATTGTATATTACGAAATACATTAACAAAAAAATATGCAAACCATAGTGCATTTTGTGTAGATCATGCTCATATATATATATATATATATATATATATATATATATATATATATNATTATTGCGGTGGGACACTAGCCACGTATTAACTTCTTCAAATTTTTAAGGTCACACAGTTCATTAAATAAGAAATTTCACACATTAAATGACATCAAAATATATATTTTTTTAATATCATTGGGAAGCCAACATAATATTTTACAATTTGTGTTTTTACTACAAGTCGAAATTCACATGGCATATATGCGTTTCGAGGGCTTTTATCTAGCACATGAGTAAAAAATCAAATTTACATCACCAATTTGGCCAAGAAGTATTGCCCACCTTCATGGAATCACCCTTATATTCCTAGATTTTAAAGCAAAATCCACATCATAAACCTGGTCCCAATGGAATTGGCAAAAATATTGCTGTATACAAACTGGATTGTGTGATTTGGTGAACAAGTCGAACGTCAAAGGTTTTTTACACGCAAAATTGAAGGGTCGCTTCACGCTAACACTAATTTACAATAAATGATGTCATATTCATTTTTCTTTCCTTTCAGGCGGAGCTCAATATCGTTCATGTTGATTGAAATGCTTACCAATCAACGTTAATATAGGTTTAAAAATCAAATAAAGAGATATATTCTTTCAATTTATTGAAAAGTTTATAAATGACCCTAGTTTAACAATCTATTGAAACATATTAATATGGAATACATAATCAATTTTCCATTTAATGATCTAGGTTTAGCTCATACTGGCTCAAGGGCATGTCTTTTTCAAATATCAATTGTGCAAGAGTCGTTGACAGTTCTTGATCGTCCTCCAAATTCAACTTTGGCATCGTGATCTACTCCTCATGCACCCCACTGTCATTTCTAGTTGTAGGGGACTCGTAAGATTTACAAATAGAGGGAGTATTATGGCGCCAGAGCACCATCTGGCTGAAGGTTTAATGGTGGAATTATCCTTGCATGCCATGGAGGTCATATCTGTCTTAGAAAGCACTAAGTTCGGCCTTGGCATTTGCAGAAGAAAATGCCCAATTCCAAGCATTCATATGCAGAAAGACGATTGATTCCACACAAGATCTGGATATCGTTGTCATTTTGGCATGACATGCAAATTGTTGAGGATTGTCCATCATAGGCTCTATCGCCTTTATTCACATATGAAGACACTGAACGATGCCACTGGAATGTATGAATTTCTCACTGCATAGAAAGTAAATGCAAGTTCAAAGGATAGAAAAATGTAACTGTCCATGCTCAGCATTACCCTATGAAAGGAAAAGAAATGCCGCTGCCCATGCTCAACATTACCATATGAAATCAAAGAATCTTCCATTACCTTACAGGTTGATCACACTCAACTATCAGAATGTAAGCATCTTTCTTCCTACCACCGATATTGACAATATGCCAATCTCATTTTGTCCCTCTGTGCATCCTTGTAATGGATAAGAAATTAGAAAGGGGTGACTCTCGTATGGCGGCCGGTGAACTAACTTGGTGTACTCACTTCATTTGGTGTAGATCGTATAAACTAAAATATGAAAAAAGAAATCCCTCGGATATAGGAATTCCATCTATGTATGAGGAACTGAAAAGAAGATCCCAAGGTTCTTCATTACCTTCGTAGGAGTCGGTGGGTGAGGGGCCCTCTCTCTGGTTACATGCAGGTGATAGATCGAATGCTTCAGTTGGCAGAGTTCCATTCAGTGATGAGTTTCAACAACACAATGGTAGTTCAAATAACACAATGGAGAATACTTGAACGAGATTCATGTTGAAGATAACCTTACCATGCAAATTTCCATGCTACCACGCAAAGCACTCATGCAATCTGCCACAGAAATGAACTGAGGCCTAGGCAGAAGTGTTTCCAATGCGTTAGAGAAATAGTTGTCATATTTGTCAGGGGCCAAAAGTGTAGAGTGGTGTTAGAACATGTCAAAATGCAAAATTAAAAGTTGTTTTCGACAATAAGATGTGGGTGTTTAAAACTTAGGAAACAACCAGGTATAAAATGAAAAAACTTGGCAGAAAAATATGTGTTATACACTGCATTGTTATCAAAACATATCTAATTACGTTATTCCCTGCATTGTAGGGAATAATAACATAGTATTGTCGACTACCTCAAAGAAATGATAGCCTGAAAAATGACACCATGATTTTAGGATCAATCAAGCCTTGGGATGGTGCAATATGGATGCTTAGCTTTAACAGTTGAACGACCTTTTCCATGGAAACCTTCATTCACCATCGTATCAGAGTAATGCAGTAGCAGATAAACTTTAATGAAGTAGCAAATAAAGGGAAGGAAAACCTTACCACCACACTCAATGTTGAGATCACCTCACCACCGAGTCTTGGGAAGGGAAAATTGAGGAGGACATCAACTAATTTTTCCGAATGAAAAAATAAAAAATTCAAATTTGAAAAATAATGATATTAACGACTATTACTAACTATGGAAATTTTTTCAAATATTACATTGTATAAACATGATTAATACACCTTCACGGTTTATATATATCCCCTTGTTGAGGACATAAATATATAATCGATAAAACAAGGCCTTTGAAATCCAAAATGCCTCTCTTCCCACAACTACAATAGATCTTGTAAATGAGACTTCACAAATTATTATATGATTTTAGGGTACTAAGAATCACATCTAAAACATATTATCTTGCTTCATGAGAGAAGACACTCAAACTATTTCGTATCTCAAAGTCTTCGTATGCAAAAGTGATTCTCCATATATTATCTGATTTTAGGGTACTAAGAATCACACCTAGAACATATTATCTTGCTTCATGAGAGAAGAAACTCAAACTATTTCGTATCTGAGTCTTCGTATGCAAAAGTGATTCTCCATATCCTAGCATTTGTATGTATAAATAATTATGGAGAGAGGTGAATATTTTATTAACAGAAACAACGATTATTAAGAAATTGTTCAAGAAATATAAACTACAAATAAGGACAATGATATAAGAATGATAGAACATACCCTTGTGTTGATCATCCAAAAAATAGATAACAATGTTTATGTGCCTCTTTGAAGGGGAATATTCCTTTATGTAGAGCTCCAATAAAATAGCAACACTATCAAATATACATAGCATATTAACTCTATAAATATTTTTATCTTGGAAAACCCTAACTATTATATCATTAATGAGTACCAACCACTTAGTGAACTTAATAAGCATGACTCTTTTACATGGATTAACTACGTACTAACTACCTAATGGACTTCATTCAAAGAATATGGTCAAATACATGAATTACGAACTCCTTGGTATCCCAACATAGGGGAGTTAGAGTAGGGTGTTATTGCTCAAATCTTGAACACATATAACTTTTTGGTCATTAATGTAGAAGGGTGTCATCAACACACAACATGAAGCTCATTATCATTATCCTCATCAAACTAAGAATGGGAATTGAACCTTAGAATGGTAAAAGTCCGTTATTTTGTAAAACCATGTGACTATTATCAAGATACCAGTGTGAATATGTGCGAGTAAAGTCTTAAAAACCATGTGTTTATACTAGTGGACAGAGCATTAACTTTCCACATCACATTCAAGTCTCACAACAACATTTTTGGCTCCAAGAATTCAAATTGGTCTCTTCACATATTTGGGATCATTTAATATCCAACGCCCATTTCATTAAATTTGGACTAATTCAAGTCAAGGTTTTTTATTAGAAAGACCAAAAATACAGTTTATAAAGCCCAAAATAACTTGAATATAAAATCACACTTTTTTATTTGAAAATTGCACTTTGAAAAAACTAGTTTTGGGATTTATAAAGGATAATTTAGGAACAGTTAGTCTAGATTTTATTGAATTAGTCCAAATTTATTGAAATGGTGGTTAGTCCCATTCTTGTACCTCATGTACCTCTTCAAGAGATGGATCATTCACATTGAGAACTAGATGTTTCAATAGCTCCATTTGGATTATAAAAGGAATTCATGAGTAGGCATTCAATAAGAGAAATTATTTAGAGCAAGATTATGCTGCAAGAATTCATTTTAGAGATCGTCTTTCATACTCTTTTTTATCATCATTTGGCATCATAAAGATTTCTTAAATTCTTCCTTAATAAGCAAGTGTTTCTTCCTACCAGCCTAGATCCAAATCCTAGGCTCTTTCAAGCATCGAGAGGGTTCAAATATCTCGAGGTGCAAACCTCTTCTTAGGTATTGCACTCAAGGAGCTATCAACTTTGGTGTGTCCTATATATAGCCATTGATTTGATTCAAACCAAAAGACACATCTTTTTATTTAAGGTCGACATATAATAATTTTATTATTAATATTTAATAATATTTACGTCCAACATATATTTATTAATATTTTTTATTTTGTTATGAACGAACATTACAACATCTCCCCCATACATGGTTTTAAAACCATGTGCAAGGCCCTCCTAAAACCATGCAACATTTTTTTGTAGATAATTCAATTTTTTATTTTGTATTATTTTTCTAGGTAGGAACATTACAACATCTTCCCATATTGTGTTTTTTTCTTTTCTAACCCACATTATTTTTTGCAGATAATTGAATTTTTAATGTTTTATTGTTTTGTTAGGTAGGAACATTACAACATCTCCCCCATATTAAGTTGTTTTTCTCGCAGACATTTATTTTGGCGGATAATTAAATTTTTTATTTTTTATTGTTTTGTTAGTAACAAGCGTTACAAAATAATATCGAAAAATGTTACAAGATCTCCCTCATACCGGGCGGTAGAGCGCCTCTCGACGCAAATATTCCAAGTTAGTTAGCAAGCAATTTCAGAGAGTTAAAAATGACCCATTCCCAAGGGAGAGCATTGACTACCATTGGAGTTGCACTCTTTTAGGTGACACCATTTGTATACAAGTTTTTCCATTGGGAAATACTATATGGTTGAAGCTAACTAATTATCTTTGTTTTATGGTATTTAGCACTTGTCAATCTTTTATTTCATTCTTGTTATTGAGTTTTTATAAAACTTCTTATTGTATGGTCTACTAATAATCACTTACATTTTTTCCTTGGTTATGACCTGCAAGGATAAGACCGAGAATTACTCGCCCTTGTGATGTTTTTCCTAAAACATAGCCCATCCTACAATGCTCTTTTCCTTTAAGCGTAGTGTTGTCCTCGAGGATGGAGGTTATATAGAAATTACTATAAAAGTGTTGTTGGTTCATAGGTGGCTTCAATTGATTATGTATCCTTTCATTACATGAGGAACTATACAATTTTGTGTTGGCATGATCTTCACTCTCTTGTGGCTAATATTGTCTCCGGTTGTAACCAAGTGGAACCCTCTTGATTAAAATCTACAATGTTGGTTTGAAAATGACAATTTGGTCGCACAAACTTCTCCAAATAGGATAGACAAAGACTAGGTAAATATGGGAGTGAATTAGAGGAACCAATCAATAGGAAACTTGGCAATTGAAATGGTGTATCTGATAAGGTTCATAAAATTTTGGTGCTAGCTTCCAAGATTCCTTGTCTTTTAGATAATCCTTCTTAGGTTTGGAGACAAATGGATACATGGTCCCCTTCTTCAAAAGAACACTCAAATTAATGTTGATAAGCTTGTTGCTTCTATCAATTATGAGATAAAGTCATATCATCCCATGGTGGTGAGATGTGAACCACTTCCTAAGCCATAGATGTTCTTGAGGAATCTGAAGTGACTAAAGTAGGATTTTGACCATAAACAACTTCATATGGTGGAATTTTGGTGGCAATTTTGGTGGCACTATGATAGGTGGTAATGTGCCACCATTCAATAAGGTGGGGTGGTAGCCGCTAAACCCATTGGTGTCATTAGTTTGTTGCAAAATGTTGTAAGTAGGTTTCCAAGCATTTGTTGATCTCTTTGGTTTGACTATATATTTAGGGATGGTAAGTGATGTTCATGTTCAATTGTGTGCCTAGTAGTTTAAACAACTCCTGCCAAAATTTGATGGTGAAGGTGGGATCATGATTTGACATAATGGAAGTGGGTATGCCATGTAACTTAAAAATTGATCGATGAAGACTTGCTTCACTACAAAGGGTGTAAAGGGGTGTCGTAAGTCACACTAGTAAGAATAGTTGAAAACATGACCAACTATTAACATGATGACCGATTTGTTGCTAGATTTCAATAGGTCCACTATAAAATCCATGGAAATGTTAGTCTAGATAATTGTTAGGATTGATAGTTGATGCAATTCCATGAGAGTCTTCATTGTTTCATCATTGATCCTTTGAAATATTCACATTTGAATACAAAAGTATGCATGTCCTTTTTCATGCCTTCCCAAAAGAAAGGGCACTTAGCATATCTGAGGGTTTTTTAAAGCTTTCTCGAGTGACCCACTTTAGGGGATGAATGCAACTCTTCTAACATCCTTTGTTTTATGGAAGAATTATGCACTAGAAAAATATTTATACAAAATTTATCATGCTACAAAGTATAACTCGTAGGGAGATTAGGGTATTCCTAAATTATTTAGATAAGTACAAGAAAGGACAAAGAAAAGAGAGATCCTTCACTAGTAGAAAAAGTGAGATATATGACCAAACAATTACTAAAAATTGCATATAAATGACTAATTTTAGTCACATGACTATTACTCATTTATTTCCATTCACTTATAACGCAACTAAAAATATGACTAAAAATATGTAGTCATTTATTAGTTGTTATGATTGGTCAGTTTGGTAGTATATTTAGTAGTTTTTTTTGTCATTGATTGTTGTTAATTGGTCATTTATTTAGTCATTTATTTATATTAATTGGCCATTTATTTATTCATGATAGTCATTTAGTGTCATGAAAAAGTAGTATATTTAGTCACTTGTATTCACTAATTTATGTAGATGGGGGATGGAGGATTCAAACCCCCAACCTCCTTCCTGTAAGGAAGGTGCTCTTCCATTGAGTTGGCACCCTTAAATTGAATCAAAGTTCACACTAAAAATATAAATTGAGTAAAATATCTAAATCACATTTTATTTTGACTTTTTTCCTTCCACGCTTAATTTTAAATCTACATATAATTTTAATCAAAATATTTAAGAAAGAATTAACCTTAATTAAGTTACTTAGGTCCAAATTGTGTTTGTTCATAAATGGAAAATTTTTAAAATAACATGTCGGTATATCTTTCTGCATCTTTTCACATAAATTTTTTTTAGTTGTCTCATATATTTTTTAAACCCGATACCTCATGCTTATATTCTATCTATGGCATGTAATGTCTCAAGCTTGAAAATAATATGGATTTTTAGTAAGTCACATGTTTTCTTCCTTTCCATGTATATCTGAAAGGAAAAATTCGGTCAAATATGACACTAGTTAGAGGGTAGTTGGGGGTTCTTTGGAAACTTATCAAGTATATAGCACCTCATAGAGAGGATAAAATGATAAAAACTATAGCCATGGATAAATAGTCCCTCCCATTTTCAAAGAAAAACAAGGTACTTATAATAGGAGAGGTCCCCAACCCTGACATATAAAAATACCAAAAGTTCACATGAGTAATTATTGATCACAAATAAACATGATGTAACATTTAATTAAAGAATTTGAAATTGGAATATATAAAACTATACATCACCATATGATATGATGATATAACCCTCATACATCACTATTGATCCAAGTTGCACCTATAGCTGATCTGCACAAAGTCTCTTTCCTCCAAGTGTGAAAATTATTGTTGCCACTCACAATCTCTTGTCTTCTTATTGTCATTTCTTCTCTTCACTTGCAAATTAATTTTTAAGAGAATTGGAAACTTGTGGATGTCTTGAAAGAAAGTGGAGACAAAGCATAAAGAACAAATATCAAAGAATAAACTTCTTTTTAATATTTATGGGGCCACCTGCCCCACAAGGGGATCTCCTATCCCTCATGGAGATGAGGGACATATTGATGTGCCATGTTAACATGGAACATTCATAAAAAAAATGTTCTCAATAGCTTATAGCTCAAGAAATCCCTTGATATGTCCCCCTACTTTTCAAGGACCATTGTGGGAATCCCTAATTCATATCCCCTATCTTAAACATAGAGGATGTAGGGACACATACAGGACCCCAAATGTTTCGTCATTAGATGATAGTTTCAACTTCCAGGAAAACAAATCAATCTATCATATAGATTTCAAAATTTACCACCATAATCCACAACCTTATCCAAAACATGTTTCTTGCTATCACCTTTTATATTTAAGATGCAAGAGAGAGCATATTTTTTTATGAAATATCCATGAGATCAAATAATCTATGGAAGGAGATATTGCATGTTAGTGATGTTGTCATTTATAAACTAAATAAGTTGCAAAAAGGACAATAACAAAGGTAAACACAAATGACATATAAAGCATATCTTTTTTAACGAATAAAGTCCTTGCACCCGCACACATATGCACATGAGAGAGAGAATGTCACATAGAAGAGATACCAATGTATAGAACTTGTCCTTTCTCTATATAATATAAGACACAATGGAATAGCATGAAAGTACTACCAACAAAAGTCACTAGAACTGACAACTTGGTAAAGAATTATCAACTACACATGTGAAAGTAAACATAACATATTATGTGTGACAAGTAGATCAATTAATATCTTTAAATTTTCAAGCATTCATATAGAACAACGGACAATAACAACTCTCTTTAATCTAACTTTGAAATCTAATCTATCAAAAAAGATTGCTTTGAACAAGGCTTAATATTGACAATAAGTAGCCAAACAAGACGCTAGTGGGGGTGTACTTTAAGTGAGTTATTCTATTGAATTTAAGGAAACTTCTCTTTATTATATAACTCCTAATTGTATTTTATATACATTTCTTTACTTAAATATTGAAAAAACAATTTTATTTAATGTGAAAACATGCATTTGCCTAAAATGAAAAATAATTCATAAACGTTATCTTTTTGAATTTTCTCGACGAGAAACCATATATAATGCTTAAATGTATTTTCTCAATATACTTAATAAGTATGCTTAGTACTAGGCACCCAGTCATGACCATTCATGCCTTAAAAAAAATACTTAATACGTATGCTTAGTACTTAGGCATCCAGACATGGCCATTCATGCCTTTGAAAAAAATATTAATTTTGTTTTGAATATAAAAGTATACATAATATGATAAATAAATCTGGCATATATTTTTTTTACATTTTTCATGTTAAATGAAATGTATATGTCTAAAATTAATTTTTTTCAACATACTTAATACAAATATATTCAATACCAAGAGAACCATGTTGTTATATGTAAGTATTTTCTTAATGGTGGGAAATGGTACGTATTGTATTGTTGAGAGACTAATCCTTAATAAAGAAAAATGGTAACACAATAATGTGCTCCTCAATTGAACCTTAAGAGTGATTTAGTTCCCAATCCATCCTTCTAACAATGTGAAATGTCTAGGTAAAAGTATTTTTTTTTCAACCCATTACATGGAAATAAGTATGAGTTGGTCGAAATGGGGACATTGATTCTCCTCTCCAAATAGTACCAAGTACACTTTTCATACAACTATGTACTCCATGTGTAGTGGATTGGCAAGCGTGTTTCCTATCTCTACACAACTAAAACCAATATGTCAAATAAACAAGTAAAATGAGTTAATTTAATCAATGCATACATTAAGACTCAATTGAGAGTTATTAAATTCTAATGCTATCAACCATCTTTATGCACTTGTGACCTTTCCTGTCACACTCAACAAACTCATCAAACCATTCGTAACATTGTACTATATCATGAAATCCAATGTATCTTAAATATAAATGCAAATATTGTAAATTACACACATATCTAGATTCCATATCATAAACAAATAGAATAATGGAAGTCATACATCATAAAAAAAAAAATATTCACCATAGCATCATACCTTAGCATATGGTCATCTCACTTTAGCCATATAAAATGGTTATAGATAATTGTGTTGATTGTATAAATCTAGACATAAATGGAACATTACATACTCCTTCTCTTTAGAAAACTCGTCCTAAATTTAATATAATTTCAAGTGTCTATCATATGCACCTCTATACGTTTTATTATCTCAAGTGTTTATCATATGCACCTAACATTATCAAATATTATCTCAAGTTTCATATCTAAGTCATTACTTATATTGATATCTATTATATCATCCCTCCAAACATATAGGAAAACACATTTCCATCTTACATTAACAACAAGTATTATGATATCAATGAACATAACTAAAGCAATTATTGGTATAATACTTGTCTTATATAAATTCATATTTTTCTCAAGGTTTATCTATGTTTATACTTTTATTATCACTTCAAAAACAAATCCCTTTTATTTTAAGTTTTATTTTACTGACCATTTTTTATACTTGGATTGGTTTCTAAATCCTTAATTTCTATTATCATTTAGTCTAATTTACTAAAATATATAAATTTCTTAATGACTTAAATTACTTATGATTCTTATTTAAATCTTGATTCATATATTTCTCATTTATATTAAAACCTTGCCACAAGCTTCTACCCACTTCATAAATTACTTCAATATGTTATTTTGTGACACTTAGTCCATGTCATTATAATGCACCTAACATAAGAGTCATTAACATTTATAATAATCAATTTTTTTTATTCATAGTTATTTGAATTTTTTGATACTCAAATAAAATCTATATTTATAATATATACATTATAATTCATATTAAATCATCTTATTTGACAATTCTTTATAAATTATATGATTAATTGGTACATCTTTTCTATAATATATTTTTATGAAATTCATAATTATAATTAAGTAATCAATTTTTATTTTTTATAATATTTTTAAACCAAAACATTATACATAATTATCATTAACATTAAAATGTTTAAGTAATTTTAAGAAAAAAAATCACCTTTACTCAATATTACTTTACTCAATATTATTTTGCAATAAGAATGTAGCAATAATTGGTTAAAAAAAACAAAAGATTATTTATAATTATTATTTGCATAAGAATGTAGCAATAATTGGTTACCAAAATGGAATCCTAAGGATTCCTTAAATACACTATCACAAATTGATGGGCCAAGGTATTCCATTAATAACCAACTAATGCCACATATTCTTGGGGACACACTAAAATCATCGATTGGCAATCGTAATGTGTAAAAGGTTATATATATTATAAATGCATCATAAAACAAACTTCTTTTAAGAAGATTCTATATCAACCTAGTTATATTAATTCTCCATAACTCTTCATATCATAACTCTTCATATCTATAATATAGGAAAAAGGAAATTCTTCATATCCTTTAAACCAAAGCATCTCCAAAAATCACAAAGTTTTTATGAAAAAAATATACCATATAGAGCCAAAACTCTTGAACTACACCAGCGTAAAAAAGTCAACTATTTGATATAACCAAACCATACCTAGAAAGGCAAAATAGGCTCAGTTATTTCAGAAATATTATGCTCAATAATGTGCCAAAAAACTCCGTGCACAGTTGTACCAGCTTTTGCTAGTTCATCAGCCAAAGCATTTCTTTCCTTGTAGATGTGCTTGAACTCCACTAATTCCAATAACTCAAAAAATATGATAACTTCATTCAACAAAGGAGAGAGTTATACATTGTGTATTATATGCTGACCAGTTACCCAATCAATGATAATCAATGAATCACCAAAAACCTGTGACTTTGTTATATGCTTATCCATTGCCAGCCCGACTAACAATTTTAAACCAAGAAGTTCAACAAAATTATTAGTACCAATCACAAGTCCAGCCTTAAAAGTGACAAAATGCTCCACAAAAAAGTAAATTAGACCACCAGCTCCGCAGGTTCTCAGATCTCCAAGAGTTGATCCATCAAAATAACCCCATGGAAAATATTTATCAATGGTTTCCTCAACCACCACTTTGGTTCTTATGACAATAAGATCCTGTAGAATAGATCTCAACACTCCCAAAATTTGTATAGAAACCTAAATAGGAAAAGGAAGATGATCCTCAAAACAACTCTGATTTATAGCCTTCCAAATCAATCATAAAACAATTAAAGGCAAAGATCTAATATCTTTCAACTCCTCTTTTGAACACCAGTTCTTAAGACAGTGTTCCACCGAATCACCCAACCATAAATTTTTCAGCTGAAGCTTGTATTCAATTTCAAACCAAACACATTTAGTATAAGAATAGTCCACCACCAAATGAACATTAGCTCACCCACCTCCTTGCATAAGTAGCATCTATCAGGTCCTCCCCTACCTTTTCTACATAGATTATCCCAAGTTAAGGCCTTAATAGAAAGTAAAAACAACTAATTTTTTTTCACTTGAGTGGAAATTTAAATTTCCAGACTGCTTTCCACTACCAAGAAATCTCAACACCATTCCTACCTGTTATCCACTATAAATAACCATCGTTAGGAGAGTATTTCCCAGTTTTTTACTGTATCCAAACCAACTCATCCAGAACATCACATAACCTGATATTACTGACCTTAAGAATAGCTATGTAACCATTCCAAATCAAAGCATCATGTATATCCACTATTCCAATATTTCTAGAAGAAAGCCATCCTTGCTCCAACAACATAGACGTACCAGGACAACCAATATCATTAAGAAAGTAAAACCTAAGATTATGTAAACACTGAATCAGATGTGGAGGTAAAATATGTCTCCATTTGCATCCAACCTAAGGATCAATACCAGTATGCACATCATCCCCATTTCCAACCTTCCATACAAGGCCATCACCTATTAAATCAAAAGACATTAAAACCGCTTTCCAGCAAAGTGAAATGTTTATGCGCTATTTAGAAGAACTTCTGATCTAATCATTCAAAGATAAAGGTCAAACATATTTCTGAATGGAAATATGTACCCACATACCATAACCATGGACAATATTCCAAGCACTCTTGGCATCAAGAGTTTTTGACAAATAAGCAAGAATTTTTATACCCCATCCACCAAGAAACTTTGGACAAGCCAAAGTCTTCCATGAAGTCCAAGGTAAACCAGATTGATCAAGATTGACAGACCATAAGAAATTAAAACATATTTCCTGATCTTTTCAATGATACCCAAAGGGATCAAAAAATGCATCCAATATACAGGAATAGCCTCAAGACTCAATTTCACCAAAATCAACTTACCACCTTTAGACAACCAACGATGACTCCAATTTTTTATCTGATTCTCAACTTTAGCAACCAACCAATCCCAATCCTTAATGAAATATTTGCACGGTTCCAGATGAAAACCAAGATACTTCAATCATGTCTCAAAGTTACCTAAGGAAAATGAGAAAACATCCCTGAGCTTAATTAACTTAGAATCATCCAAACCAACATAAAGTAAGGTAGATTTATCATCATTAATCAACATCCCAGATGCCTTATAGAAACAACCCAAAACATCATTTGGAGTCAATAAAGACTTATCAGAGCCATCAATAACCGTAACAATATCATCAACAAAAAGAACATGAGTAAAGAAATCCCATTGCCAAATGGATGTCTAGCAAATTCTCATGTGTCCCTAATATCAATAATAGCTCTACCAAGGCCTTCAGCTACTATAAGAAATAACAATGGCACCAAAGGGCATCCTTTCCGAAGACCACGACTAGGTATAAAAAAGAGGAAGCGACACCATTAATAAGAATGGAAAAGGATACAATGTATAGGATTCCCATCACCCAGGAGATAAAAAGGCACAAGAAAACCCATTTGAGAAAGGATGACCCGAAGATAGGTCCAATTCACCTGATCATAAGCCTTAGATAGATCAATTTTTAAAACCACTTCCTTCATATGCTTGCTCTAAATAGAATGCAACCTTCCTAAATAACCCCCACAACATCATGAATCTTCCTCCCAACAAGAATTCGAAATTTCTCTCCATAAATATAATAACATAAAACCTTTTTAATACGATTAGATATAACCTTGCCAATAATCTTATAGATACAGTTGCAGAGGGAGATATGCCTAAAATCCTCAAAGCATTTTGGAAAATCAGATTTAGGGATTAATGCAATCAGAGTAGTATTAAAAATAGCAAGTATTTTACCACTACATTTGGAATCATCAACAACCTGTAATAAATCTGTGCCTAAAACATCAAACAAAGCCCTAAAAACCTCTATAGGGATCCCATCTAAACCCAAGATTTTATATTTTTTGCAAAGGGATAGAAAAGCTTGAAGCTCATCATTAGTAACATAGGCCATAAGATCTTCGTTATCCTCAACATAAATAGAAGAAGGGATTTTTTTGCAATCTTCATAATATCAGGGAGTGATAGATTTTTGTCCTTCTGAAAGAGTGTCTCAAAATTATTAACCCCAACACCTGCAATAGAATCAAACCCTTCAACCATATTACCTTGATCATCAGCAATCTTCCAATTGGAATTAACATTTTTCCTGTAATTTGCATACTTATGGAAGAAAGAAGTATTATCATCTCCACAGTTAAGCCACAAGGCCTGACTTTTCTGATGAGAAACATTCTCACGATCTAACAGAATATGCCTTTTATGTGCTTCCAAGGAAAACAACTTAAACTTATCCTCCATAGTTAAAAAAACAAACCCAGACTGATTAAAAGAGTCAACCAACTGAAGTTCTATATCCACTAAATCTTTCAAATCCTTATCTTTTTTCTAAACAACCAACATATAGACACATCTTTAATATTTTTTAAATCATCTACAAATTGAGAGGCAGGAGAAACCAATGAATTTTCCTCATAAACCTTCCAGGAATCCTTCAAGAAAGTGACAAATCCTTCATCCTTTAACAAGTGTGCATTAAACTTAAAAGGACTACATGGCTTAACTTCTCCATTGTTAATCTGGAGAAAAACCGGATGATGATCTGAATCACCACCATGACCAACCCATTGGCGAAATCTAAAATCCTTTTCCAATAAGTCAGCAGACACAAGTACCCTATCAAGTCTCTTACATATACTATCATCTCCAACTCGTCTATTAGACCAAGTAGGAAGAAGGGTAGAAGGATCAATGTCCACCTTAACAAAATCAACTAATTTCTTAGTGAAAAAATCAGAAAGATTATCCCCACGATCCTAGGACCCCCAAATATCAGAAAATCCCAAAGAAAAATTCAAATCCCCACCTAAAATAAGATTAGATTTCTCAATTCACTCTTTAGAAAGAAAATTATTCCAGACCCCTTTATTAATATTTTACAGTAATCTAGGGACTAAACATAGTCTCATCAAAGATTAATAACAACAAGACATGAAAATGGTGTAATTATGCTACAAAATGAGTAGCCACTCTGTATATTCACATAAAGAATGAGTAGTACAATACAAGATCATGCTACAAGCATGAATGACAAAGCAATTTGAATTCCCAAGGAGGTCATTCGAATTGAATGAGTGAGTCTAGCTTAACTGAATGTAAGCCACAGTCAACACTCAACTTAACCACTGATCAAAACCCTAATTGACTCAACTGAGCCCTAACTGAAGTCAGAGTGCAATAAATGACTGAGTCTAACTGAAAGTAGGTCAGACACATGTCACTGCAAGCCAACCAACAAGTGGTAGTGCATCAATGACTCCAATGAACCCTGATGAGGTTAACTAAAGTGTAACTGAACATTAGAAGTGGTTGGAGGCACCCCTGTTGACTCCAGTTCATTAAATAATCAATAAATAATCAATTTAATGAAGGAAGGCGCCTTCACTGCTCTATTTAATTGATTGTAACCATCAGTTAGAAATATGGGGCATTAATGACACTCATATCACCCCCGGAGTGCTCCAGTTAGCCTCCCCGAATGTAGGAGAAGGCTAAGTTAGCCTCCTTTACTGAAGGTAGGCGTGGGTGTGATCTAGCTGATGTCATCTAGTGCTCCTCTGATGTAAATTAAGTCAATAAAACATAGGATAGTGGTTTAACTAGGCCAAATTGACCAAAATGAGTGTGTATGGTGGTAAATGTCTCCAACACCCCCCCTTAACTTATACTCAGGAGGAGTAAAAAACATAAAATGCATAAGAATGATTAGGGACCTGGCAAATAAGGCCATAGGTCATCCTGTACAATACTAAAACTGAAACAATGCTCAAAAACAAACTAAGTGAGGAAAAGAGGGAAAACCCAGTGGAAACCCTCCCCCCCCTCAAGCTGAACACTAAAGTAGTCTGATCAACCTGATGGACTCACCCCCAATAGTGAATGGAGGTAAGTGAACTTATTTTTTGAAAAGCTCTTGGTGAAGATGTCTGCAATCTGCTCATCAGTCGGGCAGTATTGCAGAATGATGGTCATGTCATGCACTAGCTCTCTGATATAGTGCATGTGCATCTCTACATGCTTGGTCCTCTACCTGGTAACTAGATCTATGGATATATTAATAGCACTTTGATTGTCACAAAAAATGACAGTGGACAAAGTACTACCAAGATCAAACTCTGAAAGAATGCATTGCAACCAAACTGATTGGATGCAAGCATTCACCGCTCCTCGATACTCGACCTCTACTGAAGATAATGCTATGGAGGCCTGTTTTTTGCTAGACCAGAAAATAGGGCCACCACCAAACATTAAGACATATCTGGAAGTTTACTTTTTATCAATAGAATCACCCACCCAATCGGAATCTGTGTATCCAAACAGCTCTACCTCATAGTCTTCAACATAGTGAATGTCGTAGGTCCTGGTTCCCTAAATATACTGGAGGATCCTCTTGGCTGCCTTCCAATGAATATCATGAGGCTATTGCATGTATCTTGATACACCATTCATGGCATAACAGATATCAAGCCAAGAATGTGTCAAATACAACAAGCTACAATCAGCTGTCGATAGATAGTGCAATCCATGGGAGGTGTGCTTTTTCCTTCTTCAAGGTTGATCCCTGAAAGGAAAGGGAATGGTGCAGACCTAAATTCAGCCATGTTAAACTTGACTAATGGGTTTGATATGTATTTGGACTGAGTGACCATTATCCCATCAGAATTTTGCTCAATTTTGAGCCCCAAAAAATGTTTTAAGAGCCCCAAATCACTCATTTCAAATGCATTGTGGAGAGCAGTTTTGATGGCTGAAATGGAAGCAACTGTGCTACCTGTGATCAGTAAGTCATCAACATATAAAACAATAATAATTAAATGACCATCAAACTATTGTATATACACATTTGGATCTGATCTACACCTTTGGAAGTTTTGCGAGAGAAGGAAGGCATCCATCTTGGAATACCACTCTCTTGGGGCCTGTTTTAACCCGTATAGTGACTTCTTTAGCTTGCAAACCAAATATGGATCATAGATGTAGCCCTCAGGCTACTTCATGTATATCTCCTCATGAATATCTCCATGTATAAAGGCTGACTTAACATCCATATGATGCACTTCCCAGTGCTTAGATGCTAAAATTGCCAAAACTAGGCGGATGGAGTCCATTTTTGCAACCGATGCAAAAGTCTCATGGTAGTCCACACATTGGACCTGAGAGAAATCTTTTTCCACCAGCCTTGCCTTATATTTGCAATTTCTACCATCAACAGCAACCTTGGTCTAAAACACCCACTTGCATTGACCCAATTTCCTTCCCAAAGGAAGAGAAACTAGCTCCCAAGTAGTGTTTTTATGAAGAGAATCCATCTCTTCATCCATGGAAACTTGACATCTCGGATCCTTCTGAGCATGGTAGTTGGATTTTGGGTCTGACCTAATCATAAAATAACAAGTTTCGAAGGACAAGAGAGCGCAATACCTACTCTTTGGAAATCAGACCGGGTTCTCCTTAGATCATCTGTATTTCTAATGTTATCTCCTGCGGAGGAGAGTGTCTGTTGGGCCCATGTGGGAAGATGATTTTTTACTTCAGGTTCTGATTCATAATTTGATTTTTGTTGTACACTGATATCAGAAATCATAGGATCCAAATCAGGGTCATCACCCCCAATTTCATCATCCAAATATTCAGTAGAATAGGAAGGAAATTCAGCAGTTTTCTCCTTCACTAGTTTCACCTCCTGAAGAGGCTCATCGAACTTGACACTTCTCTCGATGATGATCTGTTTTGTTTTGATATGCAATAGCTTGAAACCTTTTGATTCATCAGGATACCCAATAAATAAGCATTCTATGCTTTGTGGTTGCAAATCTCTTCTTTTATCAAGTGGAATTCGGGCCCATGCAGTGGACCCAAACACCCGCAGGTTCGACACATCCAACTTGTGTCCGAAGTATGATTTAAAATGGGTCTTCCCTTTCACGGATGAGTGTGGCACTCTGTTTTGAATGTATGTTGTATCATGCATGGATTCAGCCCACAAATTTGCAGCCAACTTCTTTGATTCCAACATACAGGTGGTCATCTCCTTGAGAGACCAATTCTTCCTTTTCGCTACACCGTTCTGCTGGGGAGTGTAGGGAATTGAATGTTGGACCTGAATACCACTTTGGGAGCATATGTACAGCAACTCATTATTGAAATACTCCCTACCATTATCATATCTCAAGATCTTGATCTTAATCCAAGAGGCATTCTCGATCAAGGCCTTCAGTTCAGTGAATTTTTCACATACTTCAGACTTCTTTTTGAGAAAGAAGACCCATGTGTACCTTGAAAAATCATCAATAAAAGTTAGAAGATACCTTGATCCATTCATGGATGTGACAGGCATTGGACCGCTGATATCATAATGTATCATCCCTAAGATGAATGTAGCTCGATTTACCTTCCCTCGATTGAACTTGTGCTTAGGGTGTTTTCCAACCACACAGCCCTTGCAAATTCTAGTGATTTCCTTAATGACCGGAAGGCCTTCAACCATGGATTTTTTCTGTAATTGCTGCAAATATTTGAAATTGAGATGGCCAAAACTCTCATGCCACAGCCTGCTAACTTCATTTCCATGAGTTAGCAGAGCGGTGGGCTTTGCATCTGCCACAAAGTGGGAAAACTCATAGGCTTTTGCATGTTGGTTTGCAAGGCCTTTAACAACAAGTTTCCCGAATGAAATTTCCGTTATCTCAACATCATTCGGGCTGAAAGATACTCTCTTAAGCACTCCTGTATGTGTCATCTGATAGATACTAAGGAGATTTGATGCCAGAGACAGTACATACAAAAAATTTGAAAAATACCATTCTCAAGATCAACCGTACCTTTTCCTTCTGAAACGATGGTGGATTCATCTCCCATGTGGATGGGGATGGATTTTCCGGTCTCCAAGGATGAGAAGGAGTCTCTTCAGCTATCATGTGGTTCGAAGCTCTAGAATCAAACAAGAGTGCTTTGGACTTCGAAGTACTTTCCATGAGGGCATGACCTCTTTCATGTTGTGGTTCCCAATCTTGCCGATCTCTCCTCCGAAAGCTTTCCGAAAGATTGATGTGATTTCTCTCAAGGAGAGAGATAGCTTCATCAATCTTCTTCTTCATGCAGTCATGTTTAGTGTGGAATCCCTTCCCTCTGTATGAACACTTGAATTTTTTATTTCCCGTGATTCCCTTTTCCTTTGTTCTTCTTTGAGCCAGAAGACTCATCATGCTGCTGGTTTTCAACTTTAGGCTTAGGAGCTTCGAATTTAGTTTTTGGGTTCTTCTGCTGCTTTCCTTTACCCTTCATATATTTGGGCCTCGAGACATGGAGGGATTGATCACAGGAGGATCTGATGATCCCCATCTGGACAAGCTTATCATGTTCACTTGTTAGGGACACAATGAAGGCATTGAGTGTAGGAATCTTCCATCCAGGGGTTGTGAGCTTCCCCACACAAAATGTAGAGACAAAAAACTAAATAATTAGCTCCAAGTCTGGAGGGTATGGCAAGGATGAGCTGATCATCCTCCTTCTCCACTTTGCATTGCTTCAACAGTAAGACAATGTGCTTGAACTTTGTGAAAAAATCATTCAAGGTCTCAAAATTGGAGGGCTCGAGAGACATCAATTCATTTTCGAGCTAGTAAACTCTAAAATCATCCTGCTTTCCATACAGGGTTTCCAATTTGTCCCAAATTTCCTTTGGAGTCTTCAATCCTGAAAGATGGAAAAGAAGATCCCGAGAAACAGAGAGGCACAAGAATCTGAATGCTTCATCCTTCTTGTTTAAGAATCTAGCTTTGTCTGTCACAGAAGCAGGCTCTTCTTCAGTGTCCATAGTGACCCCATAAAGTCCTCTGGCACATAGCTGGATCTCCATATCTCCTTTCCATGAGTGGAAATTGAACGGAGTCAAAAGATCTACGGAAGAAGCCATCTGAATCTGCTAGAGCGAATGCTTTCACCTATTAAAAACCTGAAAATCACAACAAAAAGGGCAATTTGATGTCGGGCAACCTGCACATTTTAGGCTTTCATCACACCCAGCATAGTCAATCAAGAAAGCTTGATCAACAAGTTCTTTACTTGGGGTATTAAGTGGTAAGCCTTGGCTTCTGGTGCAGTGTTGGATTTTTGAGCTATTGCTCAATTTTCATGCAAGATCTGTCAAAAACCTCGTTTTTGAGAGATCTGAGCTTCGTCCCGCCATGAGCTCTGATACCATATTAATATTTCACAGTAATCTAGGGACTAAGCATAGTCTCATCAAAGATTAATAACAATAAGACATGAAAATGGTGTAATTGTGCTACAAAATGAGTAGTCGCTCTATATATTCACACAAAGAATGAGTAATACAATACAAGATCATGCTGCAAGTATGAATGACAAAGCAAATTGAATTCCCAAGGAGGTCATTCGAATTGAATGAGTGAGTCTAGCTTAACTGAATGTAATCCATAGTCAACACTCAAGTTAACCACTGATCAAAACCCTAATTGATTCAACTGATCCCTAACTAAAGTCGGAGTGCAATAAATGACTGAGTCTAACTAAAAGTAGGTCAGACACATGTCACTGTAAGCCAACCAACAAGTGGTAGCGCATCAATGACTCCAATGAACCCCGATGAGGTTAACTGAAGTGTAACTGAACATCAGAAGTGGTTGGAGGTGCCCCTGTTGACTCCAGTTCATTAAATAATCAATAAATAATCAATTTAATGAAGGAAGGCGCCTTCACTACTTTGTTTAACTTATTTTAACCATCAGTTAGCAATATGTGGCATTGTTGACACTCAGATCACCCCCTGAGTGCTCCAGTTAGCCTCCTCAAATGTAGGAGAAGGCTAAGTTAGCCTCCTTGAATGAAGGTAGGCGTGGGTGTGATCTAGCTGATGTCATCTAGTGCTCCTCTGATGTTAATTAAGTCAATAAAACTTAGGATAGTGGTTTAACTAGGCCAAATTGACCAAAATGAGTGTGTATGGTGGTAAATGTCTCCAACACCCTTCCCTCTCCAAATAAGGGCTGTAAACATTAACAAACCATAAAGGAATTTTGAGTTCAATAGAATAGAGAGAAAATCCAAGGCCAAATAATATCACCCAAGAATTCAAGAAATGCAAACAAACGACCTTCCATCCCAACAATAAACCTCTAGATTTACCTTTTGCATCTACACAAACAAACTTCCATCCTTTAATCAATAACTACTACTCCACTACAACAACTTGCCCATCACACATACTTTCCTGTAAAAACAAAACATCCAAGTGCTTCTCCTAGACCAACCTACGTAACACTAATTTTTTGGATAAACTAGATAAAGCACAAAAAATCATGGAAAGAGTAATCATTAAGTAACAGAGAAAGAGGCATCCTTTTCTCTAAGTGCCCCATAAAGACTTAAGGATGGAAAAACATGCCCCATAGCTAAGAACGAGTAAGTGCACAATGCTCTAACAAAGACAAATTACCAACAAAAGATCCAGATAAAATTCGACTCCCAACATTAATACGAATGTCTGACGAATGATCTTTAGAACATGACCTCAAAAAATACCCTTCCACTCTAGGGGGAGAAACCTTTTAGGAAATACAAACCCTAACCCACCCAGATTGTGATTAAAAGAAGACATGACACAAGTAAAAGAGTCACCGGTTAAGGGGACAAAATTCTCCCCCAAATCCCTAAACATAAAATCAAAACCATGATCAATGTGAGAAATAGGTGAGAGACATAAGGGTTTTAAAGGCTCGACATCCAAACCAGAGAAAGGTAAAACAAGAGTCTCGCATAAACCAACCGAATCGTGCCTCAAAGAATCCACGGGAGAGGATAAAGGTACCTCCACAACTTCATCCATCGGATGTTTAAAGTCTAAAGGATCATCAACAAGAACCACAAAATCCTTCTTCACCCGCCACATTTTATTAGGCTTAAAATCAACAAGAAACCTTTTTTTTAAAACAAGTCACATTGTGCAATAACATGGCCATAACAGTGGCACTGATTAGAGCAGAACGGGACCCCCATATAATCCAGAGGTTGTCAAAAAAACCTATTATCCCATTCAATCAAAATATATTCTGCCAAACCCTTACGTAAATCAAGATTTACTAATACTTTACGCATACACATCACACCAATTTGAATAAAAGATAAATCCGCATCCACAAAAAACCCCAAAGAATTCCCCACAAGTTTAAAAAAATCTAGAGAGAAAAGTTCAAAAGGTAGATACGGTAATTTAACCTAGATAGGCATAATGTCATACCTTTCAGAGTGCGAATCGAAGAGAGGAGTCCATTGTTTCAGCATTAGGGAAATACCATCCCATTTCTAGGAACTCGCAAGAACAGATGACGCATCCAAAGGAGAATGGAATTTAAAGGCCAACCATCCACGCAACAACACAAAACTCTCAGGGACCAACAACACAGACTCTGCCCAGGAATTTCTTTCCCACACACACCGCACTTGTTTTTCGCCCACAAAACCGACCCACCGAAGTAAGTTTGTTTGTCAAAACAATGTCATTCAATGGCACATCCTCACCCACAACCAATAAAATGGGATTATCAAAATTTTTGATAACCTGCTTCAAACGCTTCGGACACGGACCATCAATAGGTGAAACCCTCCCACATGAAGTAGAAGCATGAAACAAGCAAGGTAAGACAGGTATCGAAGAAACCTGATTAACCCCAACAACTTCAAGGCCAACATCAAGGCTTGCACTGAAACCCGCAGATGTCGAAACAGGAGAACACATGGTTTCAACACCACATAGTAACACAAAACTAAGTCCATAAAATTAATACTAAGTGACACAAACAAAACTATAATACTAAATTTCACAAAACTAATTAATTATATTTTTTATTAAATAGTATTTGTTTTAAAGTAATACTGAGTAACACAAAATTAAGTCCATAGTATTTTTAAATATTAATACTAAGTGACACAAAACTAAGTAGTTGTGTTTTTTTATACTAAGTGACACAAAACTATGTAGCTATGTTTTTTTATTAAATAGTATTTGTTTTATATTTAAAACAAAACTAAGTCCATAAAACTAATACTAAGTGACCACCCAAAAATAAATAGTTGTATTTTTTATTAAATAGTATCTTTTTATGTTTATATTAATTAGTTTAATACTAAGTGACACACAACTAAGTAAATTTTTTTATTAAATAATATTTGTTGTATATTTATATTAATTAAAAAAATAGTATGTATTTTATGTTTATATTAATTAATTTAATTTAACTATATCCATAAAAGCTAATATAAAATAACATAAAACTAAGTCCAAACTAATACGGAGTAACTAAGTCCATTAAACTATACTAAAGAACACAAAACTAAACTAAGTCTATAAAACTAAAAACTAATTCCACTAAACTATACTAAAGAACACAAAACTAAACTAAGTCTATAAAACTAATAATGTGACACAAAACTAATATTAAATAACATAAAACTAAGTCCAAACTAATACGGAGTAACTAAGTCCATAAAACTAATACTAAAGAACACAAAACTAAACTAAGTCTATAAAACTAATACTGCGACACAAAATTGTAGTTGTGCTAATTGTTATTATAAAAGAACACCAAGTTACACAAAACTAAGTAGTAACCCAAAACTAAGTAGTTTAAGAGAAGAACTAAGTAGTTGTGTTTATTGTTATTAATAGAAAAGAGAAGAACCATTAGACACTGCCGCATTGTGTTGTTATTGCACCGAAGAGGTGCATTCTACAATTCAGTATGGTACATTTCAGTATGGGAGAGATGTGTAACTTCTTCCATAGTCCTTTTAGAGTTAAGATGCTCATCCTAGAATTAAGATGTGTCCTTTATAAAAAATAATAAATTAGTATTAAAATAACATGTCATATCCTTTATAAAAAGTTATAAAATGTTATTATTTTCGTACAAGTTGAGATGTGTCCTTTATAAATAAATAAATAAAATATTATTAAAAATAACACCATTAAAAATAGCATGCCATGTACTTTATAAAATAATAAAATGTTATTAAAAATAACATGCGGGCTTAAATTAAATTTAAATTATAAATTATTTAGAATTGCATATATATAAAAAACAAAGATAAAATAAAATCATAAATATTGGATTATTTCCACGGTTTGCACTTAAATTAAATTTAAATTATAAATATTGGATTATTCCCACCCTTTGCACTTAAATTAAATTGAAATTATAAATTATTTAGAATTGCATATATATAAAACAAATTAAATTTAAATTATAAATTATTTATAATTGCATATATATATATAATTATAAATTTTGGATTATTTACACAGTTTGCACTTAAATTAAATTTAAATTATAAATTATTTAGAATTGCATTTATATATATATATATAACAAATTAAATTTAAATTATAAATTAAACAAATTAAATTTAAATTATAAATTATTTAGAATTGCATATGTATAAAACAAAGATAAACTAAAATTATAAATATTGAATTATTTCCACACTTTGCACTTTGATAGATTTGATCCCTCAGGTTTGCACTTTGAGAGATGCACTTTGAGAGATTTGATTGAGTTTGAAAGATGCATTTTGAGAGATTTGATCTCTCTAGATGCTTGTTAGAGATGCTTGTTAGACCTCCTTTTATCTGGGTGCTCTGTGCTTGATAGATCTCCTTTTATCTTGGTGTCGTTTATCTAGATGCTTGTTTTGCACTTTGAGAGATTTGATCTCTCTAGATGCTTGTTAGATCTCCTTTTATCTCGGTCCTCCGTGCTTGATAGATCTCCTTTTATCTTGGTGTTGTTTATCTAGATGCTTGCTTTGCACTTTGAGAGATGCACTTTGAGAGATTTGATTGAGTTTGAGAGATGCACTTTGAGAGATTTGATCTCTCTAGATGCTTGTTAGATCTCCTTTTATCTTGGTGCTCTATGCTTGATAGATCTCCTCTTATGATCGAGTTTGAGAAATGCACTTTGAGAGATTTGATCCCTCAAGATGCTTGTTAGATCTCCTTTTATCTCGGTGCTCCATGCTTGATAGATCTCCTCTTTTATCTCGGTGCCCCATGCTTGATAGATCTCCTCTTTTATCTCGGTGCTCCATGCTTGATAGATCTCCTTTTATCTCGGTGCTCCGTGCTTGATAGATCTCCCTTTTATCTTGGTGCTGTTTATCTAGATGCTTGTTTGTTTGGTGGTAGGTGCTGTTTATCTCGATGCTTGTTTTGTAGATCCTTTTAAATATATCTATTTTTAGATAGATAGATCTATATGGATCTTGGTGTGGTAGATCCTTTTAAATATATCTTTTTTTAGATAGATCTATATGGATCTTGGTGTTGTTTATCTAGATAGATCTATATTGATCTTGGTTTGGTAGATCCTTTTAAATATATCTGTTTTTAGATAGATCTATATGGATCTTGGTGTTGTTTATCTAGATGCTTGTTTGGTAGGTGCTGTTTATCTCGATGCTTGTTTGGTAATAGATCTATGCCAGTTATAAAGTTATAATAAGAACTAAGTAGCTGTAAGTAGCTGTAAGTAGTTGTGCTATGCTGGTTATAAAGTTATAATATGCAGGTTATAAAGTTATAATAAGAACTAAGTAGTGCTACGAGACACCGCCACATTGTTATGGTTGTTATTAAGAGAAAAACCACGAGCCACATTGTTATGGTTGTTATTAAGAGAAAAACCACGAGCCACATTGTTATGGTTGTTATTAAGAGAAAACCCACGAGACACCGCCACATTGTTATGGATCTATGTGGGTTATATAGAGTAATAATAAGAACTAAGTAGGTGTGCTAGTTGTTATTAAGAGAAGAACCATGTAGTTGTTATTAAGAGAAGACACCGGCCACATGGTTAGGAACGCTCTTCAACTACATAGCAAAGTTAGCAAAGTTTAAATAGCGTTAGGCAAACTCCTGAAATACATATCAAAGTACACATTAACCCATTACATAGCAAAGTTAGCGAAGTTTAAATAGCGTTGGGCACGCTCCTGCAATACATATCAAAGTACACATTAACGTCCCAAATGAGCTGCTACTTCTCGGATAGTAATGAATCACTAACTACACTGATTTTGCTACTACTCGGATAGTAATGAATCACTAACTACACTGATTTATGGACACTAATGAATCACTCGCAAGACTCATTTACACTAATAAATTGCTAACAGATTTTTACGGAGATCATTAAAGGATCAGCATTTTTTGTGAAGTCTGGTTCTTGTGATGTGTAATTCATAGAACTAAGTACATTCTAATTATCATTTTTTAACGCGGCTCATCGTTATGGAACAGAAGTAATAAAATGAATGAATAAACAAAGTAACTTGAAGCGTTTTGAAACAATAAATCCTCCTCGATATAGGAATGGAAACTAAATAAATTATGTATCAAGCCTTGTTTGTATAGGCAAACTTCATGCCTTGATCAAATTAACATAATCCCAAAATCCATGTTCAAAACTTTAGAAAACTAATGGTGAAAATCGAAGGAAAAATGAAGCAAACTGCAAATACCATAATTTCAAATATCGAGAAACTCAAACATTCGACTCATATCCACAATCTCCTTGTGATGACATTTTGATGAAACAGTGATGAAATATTTATTATTAATAAAATGGAAACTTATTACAATCTGTATTCACAGAAAGGCTCGGCATGGCACGGTAGTGATGATCATTTGTTCTGCTCGCTACCACCAAAGGGGCTCTTCACAGCTTCCATCACACTTTGCGTAGCACCCTTTGCCTTCTCCCCTGCCTGTATTAACATCATCAAAACTCAACTAATTTCAAAACAACCCTTTGCCTTCTCCCCTGCCTGTATTAACATCATCAAAACTCAACTAATTTCAAAACAATTAAAGCTAAGAGAAATTTTCAAATTCAATAGTTAATTCTCCGTTAAATCAGGTCGACAATACAATATTTTCTGATAAAATGATGAACAACAACCTGTTGGAAGAAAGAGGAAGTTTGGTCCTTCCCTTGTTGGGCTGTACCCATGACGGACTGACCCATTCCCTTGGTCGCTTCAGTCGCCTGAGAAGCTTCTTGCTGAGTCATATCCTTCATCTGACCACTCTTCTCTTGAGCAGTCCCCATCATCCCCTGGGCAAAACAAAACAAAACATAGTGAATACCATCAATCAAATTAAGCAACAGTACCAGTTTCTAGAACAGTAGAGACTAATGAGAATGAGAGAGTAGAAAGAACTTAGAATAAGAATGGCTAATACTTGAGTTGTTTCCTGAGCTTGTCCAGCCTTTTCCTGGCCATATTGCTTGTACTGATCGGCCATCTTTCTCAATAAAGATTCAGATCGATCGATGGACTGACTTCTTCAACGGTAATGCAATGCTTCAAGGATCTGCGCTAACATTGCGTTGAAAAGAATGAGAGACAGGGTCCCTTTTATTTAAAAGGACAGGGAGCGCCTCATATTGACACGTCCCTCGCTGTGTGCGAGAGTGTACGCCGCTCTGGATAGGTGTCGCATCAAACCTTGCATACGTGTCAGCCATACATCAGAGACATCAACGAATACTATGAGCAGACGGTGGGGCCTGCTCTTTACGATTTCTGGTGCACTATCAAGTAGGAATCGCCTTGGGCTGCAATAAAAGAAGGCCGTATTGCGAGGGGAGGCCGAAGATGAACAAGATAGAAAGCTGCAATGCAGCTAATTCTATGTCAATGTTATAAAAGTAGAGAAGGTTGTCAAATTAAATCGCAGAAAAATAAATATTAAGTTACTAATTTATATTAGCAAAATAAAGATTAATATACTTATATAAGTGTTGAGACGTCCTCTCAAATGCATCCAGAGGGTGTTGACTAATCTTTAAACCATCTGCATTTTTTCAGACAAGTTTGGCTAGAATATGGTAATATGATTTGTTGTTGAAAATGAGATTTTGAGTGTTAAAATTGCAATTTTTATTGCAGAATGGATTCAGGACCCTCGATTACCCTTGGGGCATCCAAAAACTACCCTTTGAACAATTTCCCCCAGATTTTGCCAAAATACTTGTCGGATTTTAGGTGCAAATGGTCTAGAGTTTAGCTTACTCCTATCTTGAGCTTCCCATGCTTGAATTTAAAAACATTGCTTCTCATGCTTGAATTTTAAACATTGTAACAGAAGTCTTAAAAACATTGCTTCTCATGCTTGAATTTTAAAATATTGTAACAGAAGTCTTAAAAACATTTGCTTCTCATGCTTGAATTTTAAAACATTGTAACATAAGTCCTCCTTTATTTGAAGCTACTATTACGACCATGTAAATTGTTTTTTAATGAGCTTTTAGTTTAGGTGAGATTCACAATGAGTATATGGATTAAATTCAAACTAACTAAGCATAAACAATGAGTGTATAGATGAAATTGGAATTGAATGGCCATAGTCCTTATTCAAGGACTTGTTTTTATAAAAAAAGTTGGCCAAATTTTCCTAGGAGGACTTGAAGTGTTTTTTCAGCCTCTTAGAATTGACCCAAATTAGAATAACTTCAAATTCCTTAGAATCTCAAACACCTAATTGCTCTTATTAGCTGGCTTGAACATATTAAACCAAAATTATTGTCACCAATAATCTTGGAATTTGGCAAACAAAAATTTCTGGAATCTTATCAAACTCTCTTACATAGATAATCTTAGATATTAATCTTAAAATGGTAAAAAATGAAAATTGAAATTTTTACAATTTAAACACACATGAATTTGGATAATAGTTTTTTTTTAAATGCTCATAACAAAACTATTTAAGATGAATTCAGAAAACGAAACTATTTAGTTAGAAAAAGAAAACATTGTTATAAATCCATTCTAAAAGAAGATTTATCAAACACTTATTATTTTTATTAAATTTTATCTTATTTTATAAACTAACATTTAAGAAGAAAAAAATTTAAAAAAATGCATAACTTTGAGTTACTCTAAACAAAACTCAAAACCTTTATTGTTTTTTAGCTGAAATTTTAATCTTTATTATTGTATATAAGTGGAAACATTTTGGCTTCAAAGAATTATGTTAATGACAAGTTCAAGCATAAATAAAAAAAGTGACATATTATTGAATGTGTTTTTTAATATGCACAAGTTAAAATTGATGCGGTTTTTGTGCTCCAAAACTTGATAATTTGATTTAATGGCACAAACTAGGGATATTAGTGAATATTTCAACGGATTGCCGAAGAATGAAGAAACTCACTATGACCTTAAAGTATTTTTGTGTGTTTATTATTAAGTTTTGGGTGTGAGTTGATTCTCTCATATACTGACTAGCCTATTTAGGAGTTTAACAACAAAACTGGGTCAAACTTGGTTGGCATGATGCTTTTGGATTTGCATTAAACAACATAAAATAGAATGTAAAATCCATCAAAGGAGAAAGGAGAGGGAATTCAATTTATCGCAACAAGGAATGGCAAGGAAATTTAGAAAGATTATTGTTCCTTTGTCTATCCTAATAAACTCACAATTCTATAGATCTTGTCCAAATTATTTTATATGATTACATGGTAGTTGTTAGTATTGGTCACTAACAACTACCATGTGGTTTCATTATTTATAGGAATTTATATCAGGAGGCAGTAGCTTGATAGACAAAATTATTGCAATATTTAGCTGACTCTTACTATTTGTTGGATTGTGTGTCAAATTAATGGATGAATTAGAATCTATTTTCTCTACATACATAACAACAATGGCATACATAGGCCCTGATGTTATTGCCAATTGCTTACCAGACCACACAAAACTGCTCCGTCTTTTTTTTGCTTGAAAACTATATATGCTTTCTTTATGTGCTACTAGATTTTGCTACTCAAAAGTAAGTTCACGACACTATCAAATCTCTAACTCTTAATTGTTTTTCTAGTCATCTATCTTCTTGATTGTTGGTTCTAAACACAAACATAGATACAACTACCTTCTTGTCAATTGCAATAGACTATTTCTTCAATCCAACACCAGTGTTTTTGAAATTATAATTGTTTAGTCGCTTCACCTTTTGCATACCTATGCACATTCAACAAACACTAAAATCAAAGAATGCATGATTATTTTGTCTATGTCACAAATACACTTCTGAGTTTTCCAACTTGCACTGGTCAATCATTCCAGTTTGATTTTACATGCTTCATCATTCTCACTCTAAAATCATTGTTAGTGTATTCTAAAATCATTGTTAGTGTATTCATTAGCTGCAATCTTCCATTGTCAAATAATAGTGACAATTGTTCAATATGATTGCAAGTTGTTCCAGCTATGAAACAAACAGAGTCATTTAATCCAAGTTTCCCTGCTAAAAAAGACCACAATACATAACATGTTCTAGCACAAAGAAATTCGATACTTTGCATTGGTTTTATGCTTATGACTCCAATATGTCACAAACAAATTTCCCTCTCTATTTAGTTTACAAGTTTTCTTGATACTCCTCCACTACCATCCAGATATATTTAAAAAACCAATGCATTTTCAGAACAAAATCTGAATTAAGTTTGAAGAACAAAATCTGAATTAAGTTTTATATTGAACAGTTGTCACTATTATTTGACAATGGAAGATTGCAGCTAATGAAACTAACATAGTCATATAATTCAAGTTTCCCTGCCAAAAAAACCACAATACATAACATGTTCTAGCACAAAGAAATTCCATACTTTTATGCCTGTAACTCCAATATGTCACAAACAACTTTCCCTCTCTATTTAGTTTACAGGTTTTCTTGATACTCGTCCACTATCATCCAAATATATTTAAAAAACCACTGCATTTTCAGAACGAGATCTGAATTAGTTGCATATCCTTCAATAACAACTATTGTTCAACTATAATTTTATTATTCTTTTTTTAATGCATATACAAATATCCACCAATCTTTTCTTGTTCCATGGACACATGGAATCCACACTTAACACATCTGTTAATACCTAGATACTTGTTGCTATGTTTTTTTCTTTTTATTGATTAAAATTATAGCAATATATGCACTCAATTTTGTGCAATATTCTGACTCTACACTTTGCAAAATGTGCAGGAACAGGAAAAACAATCAAGAAATAAGCAGCCATGCAGTCTAAGCCTATCCAATATTCCCTTAGAATTATAATATATGTTGGAATTCAGTATTATATAATATATTGTATTGAATATATATTGAATTAATGCAGTTCTTGCATTTTCTATGACGGTAATTTGGTTGTAATTTTATATTTTGGTAATTGATTAGTTTCAAAACCATATTTCTATGCAATTATGGTTTCTACAGAAAAAAGACTTGAAATAAATGATTCATTGGGGAATGACCTCTAGTTCGTAAATGCTACCTAATAACCGGTAGACCATCATTGCTTCCTTCCTCAAGAGAAGTAGTGTGTGATAAAGGAAATATTATATCAGACCCGATTCTAGCGAATTTGAAATCTTATTAAGATAAGAAGTGAGTACGTTATAAAGTGCGATAAAGACAAGTACATAATATCCAACAAAAGCGATGGGAACAGGGGACCAAAATTAATGAGCCGTTTTTTCAGAGTCTCTCAATAAAAAAAACTATAGAAATCCTCTATTCTTGTCACTCACCGAAAATTTGTTGATACTTAATTAAAAAATCTTTGTGGGTAATTGCATCTTTTTGAGCAGATATTTGTTTAATTTCAAGATTCCCTTCTCACGCTAAAATTCCCAAAGTCATAAATGGAGACGAGTTGCAAACTAAATTCCCAAAGTCATAAATGGAGACCAGTTGCAAACTAGCCTAGGGTAACAAAAGTTGTATAACTTCATCAATAAAACATTCAAGGATACCAGGACACAGTGGTGAATGAATCCATAAATAGTAATTTAAGTAATGAATCATCCTATGGAGATTCCTCCACTTCTCAATTACAATTACATATTAAAGAGTCAACTAATCTCTATTGCACCTTTCAGACATGTTTTGCTCGAATTAAGCATCTTGATTACAAAAATAGATTCCAGAATTTACATTCGATAGTTATAAATTTAATACTAAACACCAAGAAGACAAGCAACCCAATGTCAAATGGAAGATTTACAAACCTACAAACAATTCTTATCCCTTAATATTATTCAGACCTATAAATGGAGTGCTTATGTAAGGAATCACTTTGTGCCATGTGAATAACATAGGGAAATCGAAGGCCGGAAAGAAAGGTTGTGATAGAGAGGAAACAACTGACCTACTTGGGCCGCATCTTCAAAACTTTAACACAAACTCTGCAGCTTAACATTTTTGTGGTCCAACCATTGCGACCATTTATGTTTCGAAGAGATCAAGAGCTCCACAAAATAAGATTGAGAAATGGATGAAAAAGACCAAAAATAAAGGAAAAAACATTGCAGATTCATTTATTGTGTGAATTTTGAAAGGATTCAGTTTGTTCCTTGACCTTATCCAAGATATCTATAAATACATATAGTTTGAAACAATAAAATATCTGAAGTTTTGTTTTTTATATTTATATATAAACTATGACAAGAAAAAGAATTATAGAAAAATATGTAAATCAACAGCAGAAGCCCAACCGCATCACCCCACGAATCATGAAAAGTGAAGAACCGAAAGAGAGCCAAGAGCCATTGAGCAGTTGGGTGTCTATGTTAACGTTTTCAGCCGAGATTTCAATGACAGTTTCGGTGAATTTTCCCCAATGTTTGGCCTTCCATATGAATTTTCACAACTTCCCTTCCTGTTTTCATGTGTTGCAAGAGAATTCTCTAAGACATAATAGATTTCGGTTTATACTTTCGACAAAGGAGGCAGTATAGGATTTCAAATGAAACAAAGGCACTTCAAATTCAGAATGAATTAATGAGTGGGATGGGATATGATGAAGCCCGCAGAGTACAAATTTAAAATTGTCCGCCCAAATCAAATTTCAACTTCATTATGTAATGCACTGTTTAAAAGAAGCCTACCCGCATTCTACCTGTAACGTGGCCATAGGAATTTCCTTGCTTGATTCTCCCGTAATTCCAAGGCAGTAATATCAACATTACTATAGCCCAGAACAAAGTTGTAATCATCATCACGACAAAGCATGCCACAATCTTTACAATGGAAAAATCCACGTCTCTCTAGTTGTTGTCCTCAACATAATACTGCTGATAGACAACTACTACTTTTTTACTTCTTTGTTCCCCTAAATGAGGAGGCCTTGGACAGGAGATTGGCTAGTTTCTCTGCGTATGTAGATAATTTCTTTGAGAAATGATCAGTCGAGAAATATTTAAAGGCATTGCAACCTTCAAGCCTCTAGATCTCAGATCAGTTTCAAGAGCAAGGGCAGGGTCATTAGCTGCTTGAACAATATAACAACCGCGGGGTCATTCGTTGGTTCAAGCAGCTTCTGCCATGGATATTTGACTCCATATATTAAATAGCCTTCTGAACTTTTGCATGGCACACACAGATGGTGCATAGCACGCATAGATGGCGACAATAACCACATACATACAGGTGGCAAGACATACCCTTTCCAAGACTAACATATGGGGTAGTGTCGGCAGTCAAAACTATCACGACCAGCAGGTTGTCAGGGGAAAGTGCATAAACCGCCGAAAAAAATGAAAACTTGAATTCACAATAAGACGTTGTGTTATAAAAACATTAGATAAACCTTAAAAAACCCTATCATAAAAAATTGAAATTGCTTCTCCACATTTATCAAATCTAGTGCGATTACATAATTCTTACATAATTCCCTGCTTGCAGAGAATAATGAGGCATGAAAAAAATAGAATATTTGAAAGAGAGCCACAAATAAAAGTAAGATTGGATATCTTACATGTTTCATAGCATCAAATTTTGAAAATCCAAAACATAAAATCTTTGTGTTGGATGCATCTATGGAGGTGGGTTACAATTTTTGATAGGAAAATTTCGGAAAAAACAAACCAACGTACCTCGATCGAGGTCTTAAAACCTCGATAGAGCGTTTACCAAAAGTTCGATCGAGGCTTTAATAACACCTTGATCTAGGTAGGAACTCGATCGATGGTTTATCGATCGATGGTTTAATAACACCTCGATTGAGGTACCAACCTCGATCAAGGTTCCTGTAAAAAAAATTTATAAAAATAGTCGCGTCCTTATCTTGAATTTTCTCCACACAACACACCCTCGATCAAGCTGCAACGCAACCCAAACACCTCGACCAAGCTACAACCCAAGCCACAACCACCCCCTCCTTTCACCACAATGTCTCAACAGAGAGGTAAGACCCAAACCTTGTTTTTTGAAATTTAAATGAAATTTTACATTTTTTTTAAGTTCTAAAATTTTATGTTAAAATTAAAAAAATCCATTGTTATACATGTTTTTAGATTAGTTTTTGCTTAATTTGTTTGAAATGTGTGCTGGCAAGAGAAATGCTGCTTGATATTTATAAAATTGAAATTGAAATTTGTTATTTATTTAAAATTTAATTTTTTTGTTTTTTTTTGTCAACCGGTAGCGTTTACACTGCTAGTTTAATTTTGCAATGTGTGTCAGGCAAGCAGAAATGCTGCCCAATTTTTTTCAATCCTCCGAGAATACACGGAGGATTGGGAAAAATCCAAACCCTAGCCGCCAGACAATCATGAACCTTGGGGAGAAGCATTTATCTAAACAACCCATATATTTTAATTTAAATTTTTTGATATATATTCAAATTTAAATATATATATATAAACTATTAACTATTTAATTAAAATATTATATTAATTCATATTTATATTTCTTATAAATATTTTTTTCATAATAAAATATTATATGTATGTTTTGACTTATTAGTTGACACATTAGTGTACTTATGTATTTTTATTTATTTTTAAGCTCAAACAAAAGTATTAGGAAAATGTTGATCATTTTTTTAACTTTTTGAAGGAAAATAATAATAATAAATAAGTGTATAAATTTGGATTTTAATTTATAAAAAATGTAGTTATATATTTTTCGATTTATTAGCTGGACTAGGATTATGATCTTTGACTCCATATATTAAATAGCCTTCTAAACTTTTGCATGGCACACACAGATGGTGCATGGCACGCATAGATGGCGACAATAACCAGATACATATAGGTGGCAAGACATACCATTTCCAAGATGAACATATGGGTAGTGTCGGTAGTCAAAATTGTCACGACCAGCAGGTTGTCAAGGGAAAGTGCATCGGATAAACCGCGGAAAAAATGAAAAGTTGAATTCACAATAAGACGTTGTGTTATAAAAACATTAGATAAACCTTAAAAAACCATACCATAAAAAATTGAAATTGCTCCTACACATTTATCAAATCTAGAGCGATTATAGAATTCCCTATTTGCAAGGAATAATGAGGCATGACAAAGTAGAATATTTCAAAGAGAGCCACAAATAAAAGTAAGATTGGACATCGTACATGTTTGAAAGCATCAAATTTTGAAAACCAAAACATAAAAACTTTGTATTGGCTGCATCCATGGAGATGGATTACAATTTTTGGAAAGGAAATTTCGGAAAAAACAAACCAACGTACCTCGATCGAGGATTTAATAACACCTTGATCGAGCTACCGACCTTGATCTAGGTAGGAACTCGATCGAGGGTTTAATAACACCTAGATTGAGGTACCAACCTCGATCGAGGTCCTGTAAAAAAATTTTATAAAAAAAGTCACGGGCAGTCGCGTCCTTATTTTGAATTTTCTCCACACAACACACCCTCGATTGAGATGCAGCGCAACCCACAGACCTCGACCGAGATACAACGCAAGCCACAACCACGCCCTCCTTTCACGACAATGTCTGAGCAAAGAGGTAACACCCAAACCTTGTTTTTTGAAATTTAAATGAAATTTTACCCTTTTTTTTTAAGTTTTAAAATTTTATGTTCAAATTAAAAAATCCCATTGTTATACATGTTTTTAGACTAGTTTTTTGCTTAATTTGTTTGAAATGTGTGCCAGCAAGCAGAAATGCTGTCAGATATTTATAAAATTGTAATTGAAATTTGTTATTTAGTTAAAATTTAATTTTTTTGTCAACCGGTACCGTTTATGCTGCCGATTTAATTTTGAAATGTGTGTCGGGCAAGCAGAAATGTTGCCCAATTGTTTTCAATCCTCCGAGAATACATGGAGGATTGAGAAAAATCCAAACCATAGCTGCGAAACAATCATGAACCTTAGGTAGAGGCATTTATCTAAACAACCCATATATTTTAATTTAAATATTTTGATATATATTCAAATTTATATATATATAAACTATTAACTATTTAATTAAAATAAATTATAATTATAATCAAAATATTCTATTAATTCATATTTATATTTCTTATAAATATTTTTTTCATAATAAAATATTATTTGTATGTTTTGACTTATTAATTGACACATTTTAATTTTAGTTTATTGAAAAGTGTACTTATGTATTTTTATTTATGTTTAAGCTCAAACAGAAAGTATTATGAAAATGTTGATCAATTTTTTTTTATTTTTTGAAGGAAAATAATAATAATAAATAAGTGTATAAAATTGGATTTTAATTTATAAAAAGTGTAGTTATATATTTTTAGATTTATCAAGAAAAATCAAATGAAAATATTAATGAAGTATATAAGTTTTGATTTCAAAATATGAAAAAATAGAAGTATTTTTTAAATTAAAAAATTAAAAGAAATTTATGATTTAAATTTTTTTTAAAGAATATTAAATTAAAAATTTAATAGACTTTAATTAATTAAATAAGTAAGTTGTGATTTTAAATAATAAAAACATTGAAATTATATTTATTAAAAATTTATTTAAAAAGTTGAAATGAGATAATTAACCTACTATATTAATTGGAGTGAAAGTTTTCATTTCTAAAAATAAAGTTAGTGATATAATTATAATTTTACAAATTAATTTGAAAACATAATTATATTTTTTAAATGTATATAAATTAATTTAAAGAATTATAATTTTAAAAAATAATTTAAAATTATAATTTTTTTTAAAATGTTTATGAAAGAGTTAATGAAATATAACAATTTAAATTTTAAATTTTAGAAAATTAAATTAAATTTTAAATTTTATTATGGCTCTAAATGTGTTTAAAAATCATTAACAAAAATAGAAATTTTACAATGTCTTCTCTAACCTAAAGCTCAAAAACAAAAGATATATATCCAAATTAATTAACAAACATACATTCCACAAACAACAATCAAGAAGTAACCAACATTCCCTATGTAGGCCAAACCAAGATTAAAGCACATGGCATGAGTTAGATACATATGACAATCTCCAAAAACTATAATCCCCACCCCATCCCCTCTGCAACTGCCATCGAGATCTGTCAATGCTCCCCTACTCCTGTTTTTCGGGCAGGCTGCTTCTCAGCTCCGTTTGAAATTTTCGAGCCGCTTCTCCGCGTCGTTTGATAATAAAACCCCCTATATATTGCAGATTTTTTAGAGGCATATAATAACCCCCTCGTCCCTTAATATGTCCCAATATAATTTTTGTTTTTTATAATTAATTAACCCCCAATATGAACAGACATGATATGGGTATTGTCAGTCGGCGAAAACCACGTGAGAGGAGGGAGCTTGAAGCATGGGGGAGTCTTAAGAATCCCTTGTATACATTAGACTAATGGTTATGTCCTACACATGATAGACCCTTCCATAAATTATCCATTTCGTTGATTCCTAGAGGTATTAAGTGCTTGATTCTACCACCACCCACATATATATATAGATAGACAGATAGATAGATAGATAGATATAGATATAAGAGAGCCACCTTCTTTTAGGGAGGCCTCCAGTTTGAATGAGAGCCCCACTATGAATGAGAACCCTATTGTTAAGCCTTGTAGCCTCATTAGCTAATTGATCATCTAGAGATTCGTTGTTCCTTCAACTATGCAAGTGTTTTTTGTCATTAATTTGATTGAATCGCCAATATTTACGCTCACTTGCTTGATCACAAATAGAGACTCTCCTAAGACAAGAATTTTTTAATTTAAAGACTACGGGCAATCTCAAAACCCATATACAAAGCATAAAGTTTTACTTGGTTATTGGTTGTTCTTCCAATTGTGTAAGAATTGGTCAATCACTTTTTTCTATCAAATCTTCTCACAATTCCACCCAATAGAAACAATATAATATATTATCAATTCATAAATTTTATAATTTTCAAATAACATATTAATATNTTAAAAAAACATAAAAGTTAGCCTAAGGTTATATATATATATATATATATATATTTTTAGTTTTTTTTTTTTAGTTTCTTAAATGTCTATTTTTTAAACTTATTATTGGTCTGGTCAGATGAAGTTGCATTGGGTTTCCGTGCCCCACAACCCGGCGGCGTGCTGATATCAGTAATGCTGATATAATGCTCCTCGTAAACAATACCTCATTTAATATTTCAAATTTCCAGATCCCAATTAATATTTCAAATTCGCAATCGAGGGAATGAGACAACCATGATGCTGGTAATTAATTCATTCTAGCCCAGCATATCAAGTGTCAAGATATTAAATTGAGTGTTGCATGAAAACCTGTATTTCTCTGTATGTGAAGTGCCACCAGCATTGTTGTTGTTGCTTAACAGAAATTTATTTCACGAATTTTGCCAAATCACACACTTCCCAAGCAGAGAAACTGCTTCTAGTTTTAATAGCAGAGTAATTGTGATTTCTTATCTGCCAGGCTATCGAAAGCAATGTTGAGATGGTTGTTCCATCAAAACAAGATTG
Source organism: Pseudotsuga menziesii (assembly GCA_001517045.1). Classification (NCBI taxonomy): domain Eukaryota; kingdom Viridiplantae; phylum Streptophyta; class Pinopsida; order Pinales; family Pinaceae; genus Pseudotsuga; species Pseudotsuga menziesii. The sequence goes on from LPNX011008195.1 coordinate 151,818, forward strand.
AAGAATTTCTCATGCCACAGATTGTTTTAAATAGTCATCGAATCCCTAGCTCATCTTAGTGAAAAAACAAGTAGTGGGAAAATTTTAATATCTGCGCATCGCTTTTGGCTAAGGGGTAGGTTAAGTTATGTTTAGAGTCTTTTTGGCCCTAAAGAGACATATGATTTGCTAGATTGAATCTATTTTCACAGTGTCTGCGCTGTGTGCTGTTTTGCAAGACATATACTTTCAAGATTTTTTTTTCGCAGATGATTTACAACATGATCAAGCTTTTCCTTTAGACATTTGTACTAATAATTATGGCTCTATTAAAATAAAATCCAATGCCCTCAATTATGCCAGCTACTTTATTTCTTGAAAGATTGGTATGGTTCTGTAACTTTGCAAGTGCGTTGAATAAATTTACATTGTTATGTGTATGCATTAAACACTTCTACATGGGCAAGAAATACTTGGTGTTGTTAGTTTGGTTTGGCTAGATTTACAGTTCTGTAATTTTGCAAGTCTCGGCGAGCAAGAAACACTTGGTGTTGTTAGTTTGGTTGAATGAGTGGTATAACATAGCAGTGCTAATTGCTAATTTGACTACGATCACCATTACAAAGTAAGAGAGAAACCAACTTTTATATAACATGTAGAATGACTTTAAGACTGCTCAGAAATCGAACCGACTATAGCATAACAGACAATTAATGTCTCGTTAAGACTGCTCAAAAATAGAACCGACTATAGCAGACAATTAATGTCCGACCATGCATAAATCAGATTATCCCTCCGAAAAAGTTGCATTATCCACAAAGCTATATTCTCCTCGAGTTTCAAATTTTAACAATCTATTGGTTGCAATTAGACCATATCAGTGTTCTATTTTTATGAAATCTTGGATATCAGCGTCCTTAAGATTGCATTTGATGAAAAATCATCTGCATAGGAAGCGATTTCAACATTTGTGTGCTATTGGGTTAGAAGTGGATTTTGGTAATTTTTAATTGCTTAATAGTGGGCATGGTTCGGAATCTCGTGGATTTGATTTCATCTCTTCACATACAAGATAGTCCTTAGTATCCAATGGGGTTACACAAGTCAATTGTCTCCCCTACCCGCAATTCTTTTGGCAAATTTACAGGTATTGATATTTTACTTCATTGCTATAGGTATTTTATGTTTTTGCTTGTATTTTTCTATTTTATTTGGTCCCATCATGGTTTGATTTTTCTCTATTTGATGAACACTGATGGAATACAGATAATTTATGCCAGTAGTACCGTAGGAGAAAATAGAAAGACTAATTGTCATAGCAGAGGTGGGATTCCTGTACAAATATCAATTGCATGGCAGTGGATGCCTTTTCTTTTCAGTATTCAGGGTATTTGCCCTTTCTCCTTTGTCTAGTTAATTTTTTTTATTTTATTTTAAAGAGCAGAAGATATATAATTATATTAAAAACTTCCTGAAAGAGGGAAACAGGTAGAAATATGACAAAATTGCTCCAGAAACAGCTAAAAAAGACTGGAGACTGTAGAGGAAGCATGAAAAGAGTTTTCCCTCTAAATTTGACTATTTTTCCTTCCTAGAGGAATTCAAAAATTGTAAAGATTCGATTGCCATTACAAATAGCCTTTGCATGGCCGATGATGTCTATTCTTCAGCTTTCAAGGTGTAATATCCCCTTTGCTAACTTTATAACATTTATAAATATTGTATTTATATAGGATTAAAATAATTATCATAATGGAAAAGTTAGGTTTCCTTTCCCTTCATGGAAGGAACCGAATCTATCAAGAGATTATTTTCAAGAATTTGTTGAGAGCGTGGCATGGGAGAGCTCGATGATTTAGACAAAGAAAAGGTGTGATCATGCTGAGTTTTCAACATTGAAAAAGAAAAGGAAAAGGGAATCTCCCAGGTTTATTTTTTAATATATTTTGGAGAAAAAATCAAGAAGAGGAGGTCGCAACCTTTCATCCACTAATACTTTTTTGCACCAGCAGAGGAAGATCACCCAAGGCTTGCATCACTCTTACGATGGAAGAAGGATAAGCTTCCAGGATTTCTGTATTAAGTTTGTGAGTTGAACTACTATTTCTTGTCTTTTGTCATGCTGTGTAATTGTTTTTACTGCTACTGAACGAAACAAGGGTTGTTTAAATTAATTCTTCGCGTTTTCTCCTCTTCCAAGAAACTTAACAGTTAGGCTGTGAAAAGGACATTGATTCAATGTTCTCTATTGAAGGTTAAGGAAATCCCCAGTGGAGGGCGCACACTTTCCTCTTTTGCATGTTAACGGTGGTGAGAGCCATCATTACTGGTATATCAACTTCTTTAGCTACAACTTATGGAAGGGTTTAGTCTTCCAGAGATAAGAATCCACATTTTCATCATTATAACCTTGAAGCTGTAATCGACATGTGGAGAGAGCCATCTTGGAGGCCTCGGTGCGAGGACTGGTTCAGCTAGATCCTCCTTATTTTATGCGGTTCTCTATAACTTTAACACTAACGGTCTCGTTGAACAGTCCGTTTACAAGTCTCCTTTTGTCATATTAACAAATGTCTTTTTGAAAAAAAATAGTGTCGATCTCGTGGAGGAGGATCAGCCCGTTCAATTTTCTTTAACCAGACTGTTCATTTCCTTTAATATTTTTATATAACCCTGTAGAGTGGTGATGGCGGCCTCTTAGAAGAGGACCAGCCGGTTCAATTCTTGTAATAGTTAATTGGAATTAGCGGCCTCGATAAGGATGACCTTCTTGATTTTTAAAAATTAAAAAAAAAAACAACCTCTTAATTTATATACTAATATATTAAGACACGGATTTATACAAGAGCATGAGGACTAGAGTTTTTAAGAATATAGCTATATGATATTACTTATGAGCTCTCGATGACTAGAGATTTTAAAAATATAGCTCTATGATATGACTTATAAGAGTTTGAAGATTTGTTCGTTTTATACATAAATTATATATATATATATATATATATATATATTTTAAAGTATAATATAAAAGAGGGAGGGTTCTATTAAATCATAGGTTGAGTTAAAAAATCATTATAATATAGTGATAACCTTCATAATATAGATATGTAGGATGTGTTCTTTCACTTGTTTTAAAATAAAATGGATAGGTTATGGAAACTTAGTAAGGTTTGCAGTTTTTAATAGTTTTCACTTAAAATACCACACTTCTGTTATTTGTCTATTTTGTGGATAGTTTTGATTTGTAGACATATGTCCACAATACATACATAATATAGTCACTCTAATGGGCATTTAATTTGGTAGAGATATACCTTGTGTATATGTACAAATGTATACTTAAAAAGAAGATAAAGAAAAATAAATATATACATAGAAGCTATTTTGTTTGGATATAAGCAAGTTGTATGAATATAGAGAAGGTGTTAAATATAATTTTCAATGTTTGAAATTCTATCATTTAAAAAGTACAATTTTTTTTCTTCCATTTTCTACAATTTTTTACATTATTCTTACCCTATTTTTCTAACACTTACTCTTACTCTATTTGAAAGATTTAATTTTATTAAAGATATTATATTATTATTTCTTAATAAATCACATAAAAAACAAGTTTTGTTATTAAAATAATTATATGATAAATTTTAATAAATTATTTATATTCCATATTTTTTCATAATTAAACATAATAATAAAATAAAACAAAACAAAACAAACGTTACATATGTTAAGCATAAAAATACTTTGTTTTATCTCTTTAATTATTATATAAAGGATAAGAAAATGTACTAATTTGTTCACATTAAATATAAAAGGCTTTGTGTTATCTTTTTAATCTTATAAATGAAAACTCAATGGTTTTCATCCATCTCTACTCCAATGAGCTAGATGTCCAAGCCTTTATGAAATACAACAATATTATATTGGAAATATAATAACATTGTAACACCCCGGTTTTGACCCCATTTGCATGATGTATATAATATAATTAATCATGGTGAGGAGCTAAAGGCAAAAGCCCCACCATCGATTTGGTTGTGTATGTTTTGGCAATAGGGGTAGTTGCCGATGGTATATCGTGCTATTTGGCACATTATAATTTGGCATCATGTAAACACGCACATCAATTAAAATAAACCCACAACCAGCTACGGCAATGCAACGTTGAAATGAAAAGGGCATGATTCCAAAGGATAAGGGGGGGGGATGTCAAACCTTGGTCTATGGGGGAGAAACCCATGTGTTACCACCTTGTTTGATTTTTCCATCTTCCTTGTCTCATCCAACCTCTTTAATGTCTTGTTGAGTAGTTGAGGTAGTTATTGCTGAGTAGTGGTGGCTGTGGAGGACTGTCAGTCCTTGCCCACGTGCCCACTCCACCAGCAGATTCTCCTCTTCACCGTCGCGTGGGCTAGAAGGAACATTCACTCCATTCTCCCCATGGTCGGTTCACTCTCACGCCTGGTCTTCACCTTCACGAGTGTGGTCTGGGGGATTCGGATCTCTCACGCAGGGACGCGCAGAGAGGTGTCCTGTTTTCCTCACGCACCGATCGGGGGTTCTCCTGTGGTTTTTTGCATGCAGCGAGCTGGAAGAGCGGCCTCAAGGGCACGAATTCTGCTGTGTATGTGCAATAGCCGTGGTTTCATCCACGATTCTACCTTGCTGTTGGTTTAACCCATGATTCGGGCATGCTGTTGGTTTCACCCACGTTTTGGGTTGCTGTCGTTCTTCCACGATTTTTGATGCTGTTGAGAGTCTAATTTTCATCTTCCATTTCGGACTGTGTGTGTGCTTCCTGCTTCCATTTCGGACTGTGCATGTGTGGGTTTCTTCCATGTTCTTCCTGGACTGTGTCTTTGTCCTCTGCGCATAGGCTGTGAGTTTGTTCTTTCCCATTTCCTGTCTGTGTAGTTTTCCTCAGCGACTGCATTGAGGAATTGTGTGTGATGTGGGCTGTGGATTTCCAAATCCGTTGGTTGAGTTTTCCTCTGTCCACGATAGGAGCTTGACTTCTCACATGTTTTGGGACTGTGTAAGGTCGCCATAGTTTCATTGTGTGCTATGGGCGATTGGATGTGGGACGGCTGTTGACTCCTCCATCTGTTGGCCGAATTTTTCCATGTTTTGCGGACTGTGTAATGCTGCCGTGGTTTTCATTGTGTGTTGGGCTGTCGATTCGCCCTGGTTTGGGTTGCTTCTTGGATGCTAAGGCCGTGGATGCCCTTTGGGTGTTGTTGTTGAGTTGTTTGGCCACGCTAGGGCCAAGAACAACTCTGATTTTCCTTGTGGCTTGAGTTGTGTTTTCACCTATTGGTTGGGATTGTTACCTCGGTTGTCTTTGCCTTCTTCACAGAGCTGTGAAGGGATTATTTTGCTGCGGTATGCAGTGGTGGGTCTTCATACTGTTGAGAGTAGGATTAGAGGCTGGGTATGCTTGGGTAGGATGGTGTTGAGGCCACCAGCTTAGCATTAGCCTATCCTAGATCCTTGACAACCTGGTAAAACCCTGCTGTGCAGGTTTGGCTGTGATTGGCAAACCTTGGCTATGTGTAAGCCTGCATTGACCCTTATTCCTTGAGGAATCATACCCAGCTCGGGGGTGGCAGTGTTTCTGAGAGATTGATGAGTACGCTGGCCTATGGTTGGGTGGAACGTTGCAACGACGTAGCTGGTTGCGGGTGAATTCTCCATCAAAAAGATAAGTAATCTTGACTGTTTCATCTCTGCAATTTAATCTATTGTTTCATGAATTTTGATGAACATGTTAAATGCTGGAATGTGTGTGTTGCTTCCGCTGAATGTTGAATGATTATGTGCTCTGGTATGTTTCATGCATCTTAGTACGCATTATGTTTAAGCTTTGTAATTTCAGCATTGATGTTTGTTCATGTTCATGGGGCTATTTTCCCGTTTGTTTGTTTGGATTTGGTCGCGTCCTCTTCGCCTGGTCGAAGGGATGGGGACGTGACAGAGTGGTATCAGAGCTCATGTTGCAGTATGGGCCTGAATGGACCACCAAGATGCAGTGACAGAAGCCAAATTGCTTTCTACCCAGCAGAGATCAGTAATTATGATAGAAAATTTTGTTGAAAAATTTATCTAAGTGCCGAGCTCATTGGGTCATCGGAGAACTAAGTGGGAAGCTCCTCCGATACGTCGGAAGGTGTAGTCGGAAGGCCATCCGACGAGGGGCAGGCGGAAAAGAATTTGTGAAAATTGTGTAAGTGTTGAACAGTCGGCTCATCAGAACGCTCAATGAGATGGACTTCCGATGTAGCGGAAGAGCTAGTGGAACGGACTTCCGATGTAGCGGAAGAGCTAGAGGGAAGCACACCCGATGGAGGACCGTTGAAAGGAAATTTGCGAAAAATTTTCTAAGTGTTCAGTGACATCGACAGAAAATAGAGGTTGGGGTCGCCGACACCGCGGAAGAATTTAGCGGTTTTCTGTCCACCGTTGCGGCTATCGAAGGGACTAAAACACCAATGCAGCCGTGTTGTTAGTGGATCCGATTGTCGACAGTCGAAAAGTTGTGAAAATTGGGTTAAGTGTTGAAATCATCGGTAGAAAATAGTGGATCAAGCGTCCGCTGTTGCGGACGGCAAAACAACTACGCGTCCGACGGGTAAGGCCTTCGACTGTCGACGCTAGCAAGAAAGTTTGAAAAATTTTCTAAGGACCGAAAACATCGGCCATCGGAAGCAGAAATTTGTTTGTGCACCCGCCGTTGCGAAAGCCGTGAGCACTAGCCTTCCGATGAGAAAAGACTGCCAATGCCGGTCGGAATTAGTTCACCAATCAGAAGAAGAAAGTGGTTTGTGCGCCCGCCGTTGCGGAAACCAAAAGCACTAGCCTTCCGACGAGAAGCGACTACTGACACCGATCAGGGTATGCCTCAGCAAAGTGGGCTGCCGATCGGAGGAAGATCGAAGCTGAAGAGTCATCGTTGCGGCTGTTGATGGAGAAAGAAGATCAAGCGGCGAAAGGAAGACTAAAAGGAAGGGTAAAGGAAAATTTCAAAAATTTTCTCTAAGTCCGAAAATCAACGGATGAGCTAGGCGAAAGTCCGCCTGATGCACGCGGACAGAACCTTGAGACAGAGCCGCAATGGCAGGAAGCTTCACAAGAAGTCTTCCGATGCAGTGGCAGCGACAGAAGAAAGGGGAGGCTCACCGGAAGAGAGCCGCAACAGCGGAAACAAAGAGGTGTTGAGAGCCGATGCCAATGGGTGAAATAAGCCGACAAGGAGGAAATATTTTGAAAAATTCTCTAAGTGTCAAGACCATCGGATCGTCGGAAGACTAAGTCAGAAGACCTTCCGATACAAACCCCTGGTAGTGGCAAGAGATAGAGGAAGTCTCAGCCGACGAAGCGGATGGAAAAGCATGAAGGTTCCGCAATGGCGGCGGAAGAAAGATGTTGAGGGTGTCGATAAGTGGGTGGAAGAAGGTAGAAAGGGAAAAATTTGAAAAGATGAAAATTCATCTAAGTATGGAACCGTCGGATGAATTTAGCTGTTTGAGTTGTCGATGCGGCGACGAGCATCGGAGGAAAATAGAAGATGAGGTTGTCGATTCAGCGATGGAAGAAAAGAGAAGGTTTCGGCGGAAATTAGCTAAAGGCGGAGCCGCAGTTTCGGCAGAGATCTTCTGAAGATCGTCGAAACGTCGGAGGAAGTTAGTTGATTGAGCAGCCGATGCGGCGGCAGATGAAGGGAGAAGTTTTTCCGAAGAGCTAGAAGCGTCGAAAAAATTTAGACGATCGAGCAGCCGATGTGGCGATGGAAAGAAGAAGAAAAAATTTCTAAGTATAGAAACATCAAAAAGATTTAGAAGATTGGAGCACCGACACATCGGAAGAAATTAGAGGATCGGTCCGCCGATACGTCGGAAGCCAGAGGAGGATTGGCCCGAAACAGCGGAAGAAGTTAGCTATTTGGGGACCCGAAACGACGAAAGAAGTTAGTTGTTTAGGGATCCGAAATGGCGGAAGAGTAGTTGTTTTGACAGCCAATACGTCGGAAGATTAGTTGGAATGAGAGTCGATTCTGCAAAGGAAAAATTTGAGTTTTTCAAATGGAATTTTCCAGCAGATTTCGACTGTTTTCCAGTGGGATTTTCAGTTGTTTTTCAATGGGTTTACAGGGCTGAAGTTGGCACTCAGACCAAAGTATAGTGTGTGTAAAAATGTAAAGATTGGTGAAAATCGTCATTTTTAGAAGTGGTGTGGTTTCCACACCCGAGGTCGGAATGAAGCATGTGGATAGGCGTTAGAAAGCTTATCCAGTAGGGAACAAGGGAAAGTCACCAAAATTTGAGTATGGAGCAACAAAGTGCTAAGGACGACCGCTACTATCAAAAGGACAAATTTGGAAAAAGTTGCATGCCTAGAGGTAGCAAGGACTATGAAGGCTAACCAGTTGTTGTGTGGAAGAGTAGTTCCATGCGAGGATGTGGAAATTGAAAAGGGAAGTTCCCTTAACCCCTGTCTTGCTAACCATATTATATTAATGAGTTTTATGCATGAAATGCATGAGGATATGCTTTGCATACATAGGATATTGAGAATTATACCTTTATAATGAGCCACTAATGATGATTATTGCATTGATGTTGGCATTAGTGGACAAACCAACGACAACATGGACCTGGCTGAATATGTTGTTGATGCTAAAAAATGTGACTAGCAATCATCCAGAGAAAGGGATGAGGCAACAAGTCCATAATAAAAAATTGGTGAGCAAATTCTGCAATCTCCTGTGAAGGACCAACCAAATTGGTCATGTCAAGGGTGTAAGTAGGACCCATGCAGGTAAGAGTTTGATTATGACAAACTCCAAGGAGTGTTAAAGGTAAGAGACCTCATACCATGTGGATATTTGAATCCATATAGAAAGGTATCATGCATGTATATGTTGATTGAGCTTAGTAGCCAAGAAAAGTAAGTACTAATGATCTTGATTATAGTCATGCCTCCTATATGAAGTAGTCATGGTTAGGCTATGCATGGTATGTTGAATGCATAGTATTCTTGAATCAATGCAAGGTAGCATTGAATGGATATGCATTGAAAAGATTTTATAAATCTTGTAGTTATGCATTGAATGTATGCATATGAAGGGTGTGAGTGACTGATTGCATAAGTATAGGTGCAATGTTGAGATGCATTGAGATGAGTGCATGTGATATTATGAATAACTAATGGCTGAAATGATGAACTAATGACAATTCTGGAACTGTTTCAAAGGCTGTTATGAATGTAGGATTGTAAGTGCATAAAGAGGATAGTCATGATCAATTGGCTACCGAAAATGCTCTCTGGAAGAGCAAGGTGGTACAAATGATACACTTGTGAAGTAAGGAGTATCTAAACATTTCAGTTAATTGTATGAATGATGTGACTATACCTTGCAAATATTAGTATGATAATGATTGCGTGAAGTAAATGAGTTTTGGTAATATTGATATGACTAACAGCTGGAAGTATTTGAATTTTATAAATTCTGGAAATTCTTCAGTGATGGTTGTAGCAATGAAAAGGTTATATGCATCCAGACTTACCAAGTGTTTGGTTGATTGAAGCTCATGTTTCGGGTAGATTATTTCGAGCATGGCAGTGAGAGGTAAGACACTGACCAATGCCAGAATCTACCATGTGAAAGAGCCAAACCTTATGAGAAGAGTCTCATGGTTGTAAAAATAGTTGTTATGCATAATAGGTTGTTAAATTTGAATTATGAATTTTGGATTTAAGAAATTGCTAACAACTACTAGTCACTATTGGCTTGCATAAGATTGTGTTGAATGATTGAAGCTCAGGTTTCAGGTAGATTATTTCGAGCATGGTAGTGAGAGGTAAGACCCTAACCAAAGCTAGAATATACCATATGAAAGAGCCAAACCTTATGAGAAGAGTCTCATGGTTGTGAAAATAGTTGGTATGCATAATGGGTTGTTGTGAATTTCGTATTAAAAAAAAAAAAAAAAATTGATGACGACTACTTATCACTGTTGGCTTGTATAAGATTGTGTCAAGAGGATGCATGGTAAGTGGGTATTCATGTTATGCTAGTAAGCATAAAATTATAATGAGCATAGTAGTGGTACTTACAAGAGACCCACAATTGAGCAAATCAATTTCTGTAGTAAATAAAGTTGCAAGTTCTTGTTGAATTTGATTACTAATGTCATTGCGTGGTTATGGAACAATCAATTTGGATTGTATTGTGACGTAATGATTGACTGTTTGGCTATTTGATGAATGTGTCAGGGGAACACACTGCAGGAAGATCATGTCTTACGGCCTGTAGAAGCCAAACTTCATGGGAAGGTTTTCCCTTATCTTGGAAATGGGTTTCGAGTGAAACTGCATTGGACATTCTGGAAATGTCTCATCAGCACTACATGTCTGGAAAGCAACATGAGTGAGATGGTATAGACTATGTCGGTAAGACATGTGTGGATATGAAACATAAAAAGGGAGCAGGGATGGGGGCTTGGTTTGCTTAATAAACCTGGTGATTGGAAACCACACAGACAGAGCTAGAGGGTTGGCTTTCTTCTCCACAACCCCTGAATAGCACTGGAAGGGAATGCAGGGCCTGAGGGACTTTGTAGCAGAGAAGGGACCAATTCCTTGTGTTGGGTGTGTGTGGGTGTCTTAGAAGTTAGGCTAGTTCTGGTGTAGGTGTTCCTAGCTCTGCAATGAGCTCACCGGTTTAGCATTTAGCCTTTCCCAACCCCTTGATGGCCTGATAAACCCAATTGTGTTGGCTTGATTGTGCCTGATATATATAAAAGGATGTTGTGAAGTAGCCTGCGTGCTAACCTAACATCCAAGTCCATAGGCGATCCCAAGGCTTGCAAAGCGAAGCAGGATCCTGTGGACGAACGAGGAAACGCACAATACAGATAAGTATTGGATTATTTTGCTTATGAATATACATGTGTATATGATTTGGTTATGATGTTTTAAGCTCTTGCTCTAGAGACAAAACTGATGAGGATAAACTAAACATGTGAATCTATTCAATGTTTGGATATAGGTATCGCTAGAAGCGAGGACTATGAGAGCATCCTAGGGGTGCATGTGGACATGTGACTGTCCTGGAAAGCTCGGGATGAGCGGTAATGAAAAAGGTGCTAGTGAGACCGTGAAGTTCCTAGAAGTCGAGACAAACCATGTGGAGAGACTCCATGGTTTAGAGGTCTGGAATAGACCGAAGACACTAAGTGTCATGACCAAGAAGGATTGGTCCAGCATTCACGGTGAAGTGAAAGAGGCTGAGAGCATGAAAAGCCACAGCGGTGGTGTGGGTTCCAGGATGGAACAAACAAAGAGGGGAAAAACTCTTGCTGCTCTCTCTTGCCTTTGATTATATATATATATATATATATATATATATATTAGTGCATTGTGAAAACAAAAGATTGTTGAATGCATGTATGACTGAAAATGGAATGTGTGTATTTGCTTAAAGTAAATTATGAATGCTGGAATGGTTAATTCCCTGCCCAAGAATGGACATGAATGAGCTCATGTGCATGTTGGGGAAGGCATGAAAAACATGAAAGTCTCCTTGATGAGACTTGGACTATCATGCCAATTGGGTAATTAACTGACTGATTTTAATGTCTATATTATGCTTGGTCTGACAAAATTTCAATGGTGCATATCACAGGTGAGAAAAGTGAAACATGGTGGTGCACATTGATCATGGCAGCAGATCAAAAGTTGTTGGACTTAGCTGGAAGTCTTCTTCAAATGATTGCCAAGACCCAAGAAAATCTTGGGGAGATGCTCAAGATACAGAAAAGGCAGAATGAAATGAACCACCAGATTTTGCAAGACTCTATTGGTTTGCAAAGGGAGGTGAAAATCCTTTTGGGAGCAATCGACAAAGGAAAGGAAGGTGGATCAGTGATGGGACATTCGTCCAAGCGACCCGTTGGGAAACGATCCAGGCATGAAGACTCAAAGGAAATTGAGCAGGTAAAGATGAAGCAGCCAGTGAAATGCTGGGGATGCGGAGAACATCATTTACGCCGAGACTGCCCAATGAGGGAACATGAAGAGGGCAATAGCCGCAAAAGTTCCTAGACTCCGGGATAAACTGAAAGTCGAGAACCAGCAGGAGAAGTTCATGGAAGCCGAGGGGCTTGGTCCTGAACATTCAAAGTAAATAATTAAACGTGGGACAGATCTGCAAAATTTTGAATTTTGATGTGCAATTGTATATATATTCCTATGTATTGGAACACCGAGGACGGTGTTATTCCAAGGGGGAGGGGAATGTAACACCCCAATTTTGACCCCGTTTGCATGATGTATATAATATAATTAATCGTGGTGAGGAGCTAAAGGAAAAATCCCCACCATCGATTTGGTTGTGTATGTTTCAGCAATAGGGGTAGTTGACGATGGTATATCATGCTATTTAGCACATTATAATTCGGCATCATGTAAACACGCACATCAATTAAAATAAACCCACAACCAGCTACGGCAATGCAACGTTGAAATGAAAAGGGCATGATTCCAAAGGATAAGGGGGGGGATGTCAAACCTTGGTCTATGGGGGAGAAACCCATGTGTTACCACCTTGTTTGATTTTTCCATCTTCCTTGTCTCATCCAATGTCTTTAATGTCTTGTTGAGTAGTTGAGGTAGTTATTGCTGAGTAGTGGTGGCTGTGGAGGACTGTCAGTCCTTGCCCACGTGCCCACTCCACCAGCAGATTCTCCTCTTCACCGTCGCGTGGGGTAGAAGGAACATTCACTCCATTCTCCCCATGGTCGGTTCACTCTCACGCCTGGTCTTCACCTTCACGAGTGTGGTCTGGGGGATTCGGATCTCTCACGCAAGGACGCGTAGAGAGGCATTTTGTTTTCCTCACGCACCAATCGGGGGTTCTCCTATGTTTTTGTGCATGCATCGAGCTGGAAGAGCGGCCTCAAGGGCACGAATTCTGCTGTGTATGTGCCATAGTCGTGGTTTCATCCACGATTCTTCCTTGGTGTTGGTTTAACCCGTGATTCGGGCTTGCTGTTGGTTTCACCCACGTTTTGGGTTGCTGTCGTTCTTCCACGATTTTTGATGTTGTTGAGAGTCTGATTTTCATCTTCCATTTCGGACTGTGTGTGTGCTTCCTGGTTCCATTTCGGACTGTGCATGTGTGGGTTTCTTCCATGTTCTTCCTGGACTGTGCCTTTGTCCTCTACGCACAGGCTATGATTTTGTTCTTTCCCATTTCCTATTTATGTAGTTTTCCTCAGCGACTGCATTGAGGAATTGTGTGTGCTGTGGGCTGTGGATTTCCAAATCCGTTGGTTGAGTTTTCCTCTGTCCACGATAGGAGCTTGACTTCTCACATGTTTTTGGACTGTGTAAGTTCGCCATAGTTTCATTGTGTGCTATGGGTGGTTGGATATGGGACGGCTGTTGACTTCTCCATCTCTTGGCCAAGGTTTTCCATGTTTTACGGACTGTGTAATGCTACCATGGTTTTCATTGTGTGTTGGGCTGTCGATTCGCCCTGGTTTGGGTTGCTTCTTGGATGCTAAGGTCGTGGATGCCCTTTGGGTGTTGTTGTTGAGTTGTTTTGGCCACGCTAGGGCCAATAACAACTCTGAGTTTCCTTGTGGCTTGAGTTGTGTTTTCACCTGTTGGTTGGGATTGTTACCTCAGTTGTCTTTGCCTTCTTTGCAGAGCTATGAAGGGATTTTTTTGCTGCGGTATGCAGTGGTGGGTCTTCGGACTGTTGAGAGTAGGATTAGAGGCTGGGTATGCTTGGGAAGGCTGGTGTTGAGGCCACCAGCTTAGCATTAGCCTATCCTAGCTCCTTGACAACCTGGTAAAACCATGCTGTGTGGTTTTGGCTGTGATTGGCAAACCTTGGCTATGTGTAAGCCTGCATTGACCCTTATTCCTTGAGGAATCATTCCCAGCTCGGGGGTGGCAGTGTTGCTGAGAGATTGATGAGCACACTGGCCTATGGTTGGGTGGAACGTTGCAGCGACGTAGCTGGTTGCGGGTGAATTCTCCATCAAAAAGATAAGTAATCTTGACCGTTTCATCTTTGCAATTTAATCTACTGTTTCATGAATTTTGATGAACATGTTAAATGCTGGAATGTGTGTGTTGCTTCCACTGAATGTTGAATGATTATGTGCTCTGATATGTTTCATGCATCTTAGTATGCATTATGTTTAAGCTTTGTAATTTCAGCATTGATGTTTGTTCATGTTCATGGGTCTGTTTGCCTGTTTGTTTGTTTGGCTTTGGTCGCGTCCTCTTCGCCCAGTCGAAGGGATGGGGACGTGACAAACATAGAATGCATTTATTCCCCTTAAATTAGGTATGGAAAGGTGAAAAATGGAAGAAAAAAAATCATCTTCCCAAAAAGAATCATTATCTAAACGTTGCTTTCTAATCCTCTAATTCACCTTAGAAATCAGAAAGTGTCTTTCCCAATAAAACATGATCATTGAAGTATTTATTAGCACATTAACTAGATCTCTTCAAAAGTTGGATACACTATATATTAAAATTGAAATATTTATATATACTAAAATAGAAGTATTTATTAACACATTAATTAAAGCCTCTTCAACTAAGGTTTATAAGAAATCAAATTATGTTAAAAATTCAATTTTCAATTTAAATATCCAAAATATATTTGAAAAAGTTATTGATGGAATGAATTCATGATCCATTCACCTACACTTATCTTATGAAACATTTAGTTTCCTATATATATAATGAGTTAAATAATTTAATTTTCCTTAAAATCTAATATCAAGCTTCATTTTATTAAATTCCGTTAAAGAAGAAAATTTAAGTTTTTAACACTTGATACACACACAGTGTTAAAGCCACTTGTCTTTTAATTGTTATGTGTTAGCTAGTAATTAACTAGCTTTAAAAAAAAACTAGACATAAGCTAATGTGTGACCAAAGTTTTATATATATTTATTAGTAATTATTAATGCATTAGTTATTAATGAGCACAATTAAAAACTAAAATTTATTTTCTCTTCATATATTTATTTTGAATTAAAAAATTTCCTCACAAGTTTTGTATGCCCTAGTATTTAGATTTTCAATATTTGGAAATTCAACCTTATTTTTCATTCAAAAAAGTAAATAATATATACTCTTTCATTTAATATTAAGATTTTTATTTTTCAAATTATATATTTTCACAAATTTCAAAACATTCAAAAACCCTCCTTATTAAATAATTCAGATTTATCATCTAGTATAACTAACCAACTTCTCTTATAATATGTCGGGCTACAAAATAAATAAATTTGTAAAGTTGAATTCTCCTCTTCCAAGTTGGTAAATTAATATCATATTGTTTTTATTAATAATCTGTGTATTGAAAAAATTAACTCGCTCTTCATCCAATTTATCAATCTTTACAATTGATAAGTTTTTAAATTAGATAAATTAATGTAAATAAATGTGTTTATGGCTCATCAATTTATCCATTTTTATAATGATTGGGTTTCTAAAATGTATAAGTTATTGTCAAAATTAATAAAATAAAATAAGTATAGGTTAGTTGTTTAGCTTCTTTATTTTATTTTGAAGTTTTTTTATTTAACTTATTTGTTTAAGTTGGAGACATTGTCACCTGATTGCTCTTGTTAATATATAAACCTAGCAAATTATTAAATGATGTATTTAATAATACACAATATAAGATCATCCCTATTGAGTTAATGAATAATAAGTCTTCTACCTTCAAAGAAATTAAGTGACTAGAAGGTTATCAATATGTGAAGAAACTTTATTATTAAAATTGAAAATGCAATCACTCGGATCACCCACCAAAAGATTGTTCAAATATAAAATATATTTAAACTCTAGGTGAATGTTTGTTTCATTTCCTATGTTGAACATGTACATGAAGCAAAGTTATACTTTCCAAGGGTTTTGTTTAAACTCATGGTGAATGTTTGTTTCATTTCGTATATTGAACATGTACCAGAAGCAAAATTATACTTTAAAAGGGTTTTGGTAAGAGCATGGTAATTGGAATATGCTTACTTGTTCCTCATCATTCCATTCCAATAAATAAGAAGTTTGTAAATATAATATTTATATTATCATATTATTCTCAACTATTTAAGACGGTTTTACTATTTTCTAATAGTTTGGCTCGTGACTCGTGAGATTAATCATTTTTTGCAAATGGATTTCATTTATTTTTTTCAAGTAATATCATATAATTTTCAATTATTTAAGAAGGTTTGGCTAGGAAGATTAATCATTTTTTTCACATAGATTTCATTTTATATTTTTTAAGTAATTTGTAAAGATAAATTTAAGGTTTTAAAATAGTTTGTAAGAATGAATTCAAGATTTATTTTTTTATGAATGACAAAAAAAAAATAAAAAAATGTTATTTCTTAAGTGAATATATATATATATGAGATAAATTAACAATTCCAATCCTTAATATGTAGAAAAAGAAAGTCCATAAAAGTTATATATTTATTAGGAAAACTACTTGTAAAATTAGGTGAAAACATCCCTATGTCTTCTTGTATCTTTTCACAACCTAATTGTAAGATTAGGTTTTAAATAATAATAAGATTAGGTTTTAAATAATAATAGTCATACACATCTAAAGAACTGTACAGCTTCTTCAACACAAACTTTGATTTTATATACACTACACAAAGTTTATTGGAGCTTAAATTTTGTTTACAAAAGGGTTAAGAAGAACATTTTATTTTGTTGCACACAGAGCGCACTGATAAACTTACTTGCTTTGCATCAATCCGTGAACAAAGTAAGTTTATTGGAGCATAAGCTTTGTAGATGAACATTAATTCCTTTGTTGGTTTCAGCGCACAGTGAGAATTTGCGAACGGAAAGGTTTCATGAGGAACGAACATTTTTTTGTTGAATACAGCCAGCAGTGAGCATCTTGTTTCTTCCTTTTGAGCGGTTCATATATCAAGTCGTGCACAGGAACTTGGCTCAACTAGAGAGTATATAATTCACATCATCTTGTCTGATATCTTGCCTGCATTATTATTTGACCGACAACAGTATCGTACAACGCGTTTAAAACCAGTACAAGGTACTATGTTCCGCCACTACGCATTAAAGACATAAAGCATTGAAACGGAGTGAGCTATATGGAGCAATCCTCCCTTATCGAACGAGGAGACATTAACTTTGCTCCTCCTCCGTTCGATGAGGGAGGATTGCTCCATAGCTAGCTTATAGCTTACTCCCATTGAAACATGGTCAGCCAGTACGCGTTAAAGAGATAAAGCATTGAAGGATGGTGATTGATTTTTATATTTCGTTGTGGGGTAGTTGCAAGGGCGCCAAAAAACAGGTGAAGGATTTAATGCATAGAGTTTTCATAGTAATTTTCCTTTGAGTTTCCTCGGCTCTTTCAAGCTCCACAGTAATCCCCTCAGTCGTTATTTGCGTGTGTACTGCACTATCTTTTACGCCCTCATCTCTATTTCAAATTTCAAATTCCCAATTGCCAATGGCTTCATCATTTTCCACCTCCACTGTTGCTAATCCAATCAACACTTATAGCTACGATGTTTTTATAAACCATCATTGCCCTCGATGTCAAAAAAAAGTTTGAAAAAGTTTGCTTACGTGGCCTTCTCTTTCAAGGAGAGGATTTAACTCGGCCATTAAAACCGCCTCCGTCCATTTTGCCATATTTTCTCAAGATATGCTGAATCAAATTGGTGTCTAAATGAGCTCGCTTTGATGTTAGAAACGTTGGAGAGCGGCGCTACACTTATTCCAGTGTATTATAATGTCAAGCCTTCTGATTTTAGGTGGACTCGTGGGGGGAAGGCCCTTATGCTGAAGCCCTACAAGTCCTCGAAAATAAGAAAACAGATGAAGGAAAGTTGCGATACGACTCGGCCACTGTTGAAAATTGGAGAGATGCTTTTTCTCAGCTTGCAAAAAAGATTGGCTACTCTCTCGATCTATTTATTACTGGGTTTATTAATTATTTTCTTGGTTTATTAATTATTTTCTTGCGAATGAATAACCAGCGAGGAAGGGGAGCTGCTAGATAAGGTAGTTGAAAAAGTATTGCAAAAGGTGAAGAAACCACGTTTGGAGGGGGCCATTTATCCAACAGGTTTAGAGGATAAGATGGAAGAATTTGAAATCACAGTCCTGTTGCAGCAACAGCAGCAGAGCGGAAAGCCTCAGATCTTGGGTATCGTTGGGTTAGGTGGCGTAGGAAAGACAACGCTGGCAAAAGAATTCTTTAATACCAAGAGTTCAGATTTTACTCGATCTTGTTTTTTAGCTGATGTGAGAGATAGTGCAGCCAAATGCACTTTACATATGTTGCAGAGAGAACTTTTGAAGAGCTTGACTGGAAAAGATATTAATGAAATAGACATTGTTGATGAAGGTATCGTGATGCTCAGGAAACATCTCTGATGTAGATCATGTGAATCAGATCAGAAAGCTTAATATTAATTACATCTAGGAACAGAGACGTTCTCACAGGTTCAAGAGTCGAAGACTCATCAATATATAACTTAACTGGCCTGAATGAAAAGCACTCTCGAGAGCTCTTCTGCTTTCATTTCTTTAAGCAGTGACATCCACTCCTAGGATTTCATTCTCTGGTAGATCGGTTTTTGAAGGCCTGTGAAGGACTGCCTTTATCTTTGATTGTGTTTGGAGGACTTGTTTGTGGAAAAAATGACCTATCTTATTGGAAAGACCAGTTGGACAAACTTCAACATATACTTCCAACTGACATACAGCAAAGACCTCAAATCAGTTATGACGCACTAGATGCACAAGAACAACATATATTCTTAGATGATATTGCGTGTTTTTTCATCGGAGAAAACAAAGACACGGCTATAAAAATACGGGATGGATCAGGCTTGAAAGGTCGGCTGGGGTTTCAAAATATAGAGAACAGATCTCTGGTGAAAGTGGACGGTGAAAATTATATACATATGCATGACCACCTTCGAGATTTAGGTTGAGCCATTCCACAGACTCCTGCGTTGCCCCTTCGGCTTTGACGTGGGACAGATAATATTTTTCAACAGTCATCTGTAAGTAGTCATTCGTTCTGTTTACATTATTAATATATAATATATAGAAATATGTGTACATGATTTTTAAATCATTTAATAAAATTTGAAATTTATTTATTTGTATGTAAGTTTATGGATTTTAACTGAGTACAAGCTATGACACGATATAAAAAATTGCATACAATCTCTAAGCAGCGGGGAAACATTAATGAGCAAAAACTTATTTTTTTCTTTTAGTTTAGTTAAAGTTTTCTTAAACTAAGTTATAGTTTCAAAGTTATTTGTTAATTATTTAAATAATTAATGTAAAGAGAGATAATACACATTTCAAATATGTGGTAGGGAAATACACCAGACATGACAACGTGTGGAGGGAGGGGTGTCACTACTCCATTTTTCATGACATGATTTAGCTTTGTGGTAATAGATATGTACAAAGAATTTGAAGTGAGTAATTAATATTTTTTTATAACGAGTAATATTAAATTTTGCAATCATAATGATATGAAGTTCGGGTTGAATTATGAAGGGGAAGTGGTCTTTTTAGCTTAAAAATGATTGCTTTTACTAGTCTTTATGTACTAAGAATTGTTATAGTTTGTGTTCTCAAACCAGTAAACATGAACCAAAGAGTGTATTAGTACATTTTTGTTTCACACTTCAAGGTAAGAGTGAAGGGATATAATCTTGTTGTTCAACATTCCTTTAATGCTCATAATTGAAAGAACAACTTATGGGACTGGTTGCAGGTTTGGAAATTGGGTGAATAGGTTTGTTGCCAAGCCAGTTGCAACAAATAGACAAGTATTCTCAACCTTTGGTGGACCGTATCTAGTGCTTTCTCTAAGCGCTCATCTTGGATTGAGAGAAACAATGGTAGGGAAGTGCTTGTGGATGGATAGGAAAGGGGAAAAAACACCTCATGGAAGACGATGAGGGTTACTTCAAACATGCTAGGAGAGGGATGCCTTGAATTGGTAGCATCCCTCCCAAGAAAAGATGGAATTGGACGGGTAAATTGTTTGTCATGAGGCTATTTAGCCATCAAATACGATTTACATACCAACATACTCTTCATCAAAATGATTTGAAGTGTAAAACAACTCTACAATCTAGGTAAAACTGTCGAATTTGACGAATTACCTTGGTTTGAAATTCCAACCTTGTTCCCAAATAGGTTCCGAGAAAGACACCCCATGTACCTAACATAAGGTAATGGTTGTAGCTAAAAGATACTACCAATCACCTTCTACTTTTGTCATAGAGGAAATGAAAAAATTGGAGCAAAAAGCTACAACAAGACATAGTCTCACTCCTTCAAAATTAGTAGACAAAGAGGCACTGTAGTGGATGTTCGATATTGTTGAAGAGTGTAATATCACCCGTAGTTAAGCTAGTGAGTTAGGTAACCCACGGTATTTACTCACCTATGGTATTCGCCCATAGTATTGTTGTTTTCTATTTCCTATTTAATTTGTTCTTAATAATGAGAAGGTAATCAACTACCTGTAGTGCTTTTGTTGCTTTATTATATTATTTCGCATGGTATCAGAGCTTACGGCCTGATCCTTCCATTGTTGGGGTAAGCCTTTTAACACAGTGGAAAGCACTCTACAGATCTATTGCCTACGAAGCTCGGAGCTATTGCCTACGGAGTTACAGCACTCTGTTTTTTTTCTATTTGTTTATTATTTTCCCGATCTAATATTTGGGTTGTCTCTAACCCTAAAAAAAATATGGAACTCTACAGCAGCTTCCTCACACTAGACTGAATCTGATTTTGTTTCTTTCTTGGGGAATGGAGATCCATCCATTCATATCTGCCACCTCCAGATCATGAAGCGCATATTTTTTTTAGATCTAATATTGCTCAAGGTTCCATTTTTGAAGCTATTGCCAGTTTTTTTAGTTCTGATCTGATCTGCATTGATTTTAAAAAAAAGAGATCTGTAGCTCTCCAGATCTCCATTGTTCCAGATTGTGTTACATTGCCAAAGTTTTCCAGAGCTCTGCGTTCCAGATTGAGTTACCCAGGCAGCATAGCTCGGGAATTTTTTTTATGGCAAGGTTGCACGGCATTATTTATAAAAAAAAGAGCGTTACCTCTCCTTGCTACTGCTCCTTTCACATAGGAGAAAAGCGGTGCCACCGCCTCTTGTGTAGAGGAGAAAAGCGGTACCACCGCACTGTTTGTACTTGGAAAAAGTGGTGAACTGTCGGGTCTTGCACCGATTCCGGACACTGCGCCTCCCCACCGCTCATTGCCCGATCACCTAGAGCGGTGCTGTTTTTATTTTTGTTTTTATTTTTTATTAAAAAAAAGGAGGGATTTATTTTTTCTTCTCAAGGGATAAGCAAGGTATTTTTTTTTTAATATTAAAAAAAAGGCTAAGCAAGGGATTTTTTTATTTAAAAAAAAAAAACAAGGGCAAATATTTTTTTTTAGTCATATCCGATGGCTAATATGAGCTCTTTGAAGCCAATATCCGGACCTGTTCTAACCAGATCTAACTATGAATTTTGGTTTATCAAAATGAAGACATTTCTGCAACTCAACAAATATTGGGATATGGTGGAAACAGAGTTCAAAGAACCTGAAGCGGCTGCTCTAGCCGCAATGAATGATGTCCAGAAGAATGCTCTCGAAGCTCGTCAAGACCGAGATCTCACAGCCACATGGATGATCCAAAGTTGCATTGAAGAGTCCATTTTCCCACGGATCTCAAGTGCTACCAGTGCACATCAGGCTTGGAATCTGCTTGCATCAGCCTACAAGGGAACCGATCACATTAAAACGCTAAGATTGCAAACCCTACGCCTTCAATTTGAAATTTTGAAGATGAAAGAGTCAGAAACTATGGATCAGTTCATGACTAGGGTTTCGGGTATTGTGACCCAATTCCAAACCTAGGGTGAACCGCTAGACCAAAAAATTGTTGTTCAAAAGATTCTTCGATGTCTCACCAAGAAATTTGCTATGGTAGTGACTTCCATAGAAGAAGCAAAAGATCTGTCTAAGTTCACCTTAGAAGAGTTGACTGGATCTCTTCTATCTCATGAAGCGTGATTCGCTCAAGAAGAAGAATCGTTGATCAATGCATTCAACACCCCGACTTCGCTTCAACAGAGGTCGAGGCAGAGGAGGACGAGGTAGAGGAAGAAGAGGCCGATGGTCTCGATCTACAGAAGACAGAACCAGTCACAATCATGAACACTCAGAGCATTCAGAACACTCTCACAACTCTCAAGGTCAGAGGGGAAGAGGCAAGAGATGGACCAATAAGTCCAATGTCAGTGTAACTACTACAAGAAGTATGGGCACTATGAACAAGAATGCAGAAAGAAGCAAGCGGACCAGAACAATAGCAGAGCCAACGTCTCCAAAGAAGAAGAAGGCTCGCCGGAGGTGATGTTTCTGTCTTATCAAACAACTGAAGAACAATGCAGCTCAAATCTATGGCTACTAGATAGAGGTTGCAACAATCACATGAAAGGTAACAAGTCACTATTATCTAGTCTGGATTCCTCTGTTGTCACGGATATCAAGCTAGGAGATGACTCTATGGTTCTAGCAAAAGGAAAAGGTATTATTCCTGTACTTACTAAGCAAAATGAAAAAATGTCCATTCATGAGGTGTTTTATGTACCTCATTTGACTATAAATTTGATCAGTATAGGTCAATTACTTCAGAATAAGTATGATGTTAGGTTTCATGATACATATTGTGCTATCTATGATAAACCTCCCAGTAAGAGACTCATAGCCAAAGTTGAAATGACCAAGAATAGAATCTTTCCTCTTAGTCTTAGGAGTGCCAACCTTCCACATCCTGTGGCTCATACAGTTTCCAATCAAGATGAATCCTGGTTATGGCATTGTAGATTCGGTCATCTTCCCTTCAAGAGTCTCAATCTCCTCCACAAACAGTCAATGGTCAAAGGATTACAGGTTATTCATAAACAATCCAGCACCTGTGAGGATTGTATCACTAGTAAACATCATAGGGACAGTTTTCCCACTTCCACATCTCGAGCCAAAGAGCAACTTGAGTTAGTTCATACATACCTCTATGGAGCCATGCAAACCCAATCCAAAGGAGGAAGATTTTATTTTATGACCTTTATTGATGATTTTAGCAGAAAAACATGGATTTATTTTCTCAGGCACAAATCAGAGACCTTCTTCAAGTTTTAAGAGTTCAAGGCTCTCACTGAGAAGCAGTCTAGAAAGTCCATTAAAATGCTTAGGTCAGATGGTGGAGGTGAATATGATTCACATGAGTTTTCAAACTTTTGTAAGCAGCATGGCATGCACAGACAATTCACCACCAGATACACTCCACAATAGAATGGAGTTGTTGAACGGAAGAACCGGACCATCATGAACATGGCCCATAGCATGATGTCACACAAGAAGCTGTCAAATGAGTATTGGGCTGAAGCTATTGGATGCTCAGTCTACTTGCTCAATAGATCACCCACAGTGACTGTCCAAGACAAGATTCCTGAAGAAGCATGGAGTGGCACTAAGACTAGTGTCTCACATATCAGAATCTTTGGTTATGTTGCCTTTGCACATATACCTAATGAACTCAGAAGAAAAGTGAGCACTGCATTTTCACTGGTTATAATGAACAACACAAGGCATACAAGCTATATAATCATGTCACCAAGAAGCTTGTGGTGAGCAGAGATGTAAAGTTCATTGAAGACAAATGTTGGAGTGATCCTTCAAACGTACAACATGAAGAACACTCATATCAGCCAGATATACGAATTAGACTTCCAAGATTGGAAGTACAGCAGCAAATGGTCCACCACAGAACCAAAAAACCAAAATCTTGAGAGAGTTATATGAACAAACTCCAATTCGTGACTAGCAACTTCAGTTTGCTCTCTTCTCGTGTCATCCCACATCTTTTAATGAAGTAGTGAAGGATGCACAGTGGGTAAAATCCATGAATGAAGAGATTGGTGCAATAGAGAAAAATCATACTTGCGATCTTGTTGACATCCCTGCAAACAAAACCAATATTGGATTCAAATGGGTCTATAAGACCAAATTGAATGAAAAAAGGATAACTTGAAAAGCACAAGGCAAGGTTGGTTGCCAAAGGTTATGCACAGAAGTATGGTATAGATTATGATGAAACCTTTGCTCCCGTAGCAAGGATGGATACCATCAGAGCTGTACTTGCCATTGCAACACAAAATCAATGGTCTGTGTATCAAATGGATGTGAAATCTTCCTTTCTTAATGGCATTCTTGAAGAAGAAGTTTATGTAGACCAGCCACCTGGTTATACTATCAAGGGTCATGAAGACAAAGTGTATAAGCTAAAAAAGGCCTTGTATGGTCTAAAACAAGCTCCACGAGCTTGGTACAGTAAGATTGACTCCTACCTCATCAACAATGGTTTCAGCGGAAGCAGCGATGAGCCCACTTTGTATGTCAAAATAGAGCAAGGTAAAATATTGATGGTATGTCTTTATGTTGATGACATGATTTACACTGGTAATTTGATGCTTGAAGATTTCAGGACAGTCATGAAAAAGGAATTTGAAATGATTGATCTAGGACTGATGAAGTACTTCCTTGGCCTAGAAGTTACTCAAACTGATAAAGGTATTTTTATCTGCCAGCATAAGTATGCTACTAATATTTTGCAAAGATTCAGAATGGATAAATGTAAACCAACAAAAACCCCTATAGCTCTTGACACCAAGTTAACCAAGAATGGTGATGAACCAGTAGTAAGCAATACACTCTATAAACAAATGGTAGGCAGTTTAATGTATTTGACTGCAACTAGACCTGATTTGATGTATGTTGTCAGTCTTATTTCTAGATTTATGGAGTCTCCCAAAGACTCTCACTAGAATGTTGGAAATAGAATACTGAGATATGTTGTAGGCACACTTGGATATGGCCTCTGGTACACTCATACACCATATAGTACTCTTACAGGGTATACTGACAATGATTTTGCAGGTAGTCTTGATGATAGGAAAAGCACATCTGGTTATGATTTCCATTTGGGTACAAATCTGATCTCTTGGGCATCTCAGAAACAGCCCATTGTGAGCATGTCTTCTGCAGAAGCAGAATATATAGCAGCCACCACAGCAGCTTGCCATACAGTTTGGCTAAGAAGACTACTAAAGGATATGGGACACACTACAAAAGATCCCACTTCTATTTTATGTGATAATAACTCTGCAGTACAATTGTCTAAACATAATGTATTTCATAGAAAAAGCAAACACATTGACACTCGCTATCATTTCATTCGTGAGTTAGTCAATGATGGACAAATTTCTTTACTATTTTGTGGCTCTAAGGAGCAGTTAGTTGACATGTTCACCAAACCATTGGGAACATCTGCATTTGTATATCAAAGAGAGCACTTAGGCATAGACACTGCTGATGATGTACTACCAGTTGAGATTAAGGGGGTTTTTTGAAGAGTGTAATCTCACCTGTAGTTAAGCTAGTGAGTTAGGTAACCCACGGTATTTACTCACCTATGGTATTCGCCCATAGTATTATTGTTTCCTATTTCCTATTTAATCTGTTCTTAATAATGAGAAGGTAATCAACTGCCCGTAGTGCTTCTGTTGCTTTATTCTATTCTTTCACAGATATGAGATTTTTCAGAAGTAGAGACACTAAGGTCTTTAAGATGTTCGAAATATATTGGCTAGTCACATCTCTCATATCCTAAGCAATGGAAGAGAAAGAGACTCAAATCCAATCCGCCATTCAGAAGAAGTTAGATGTTATGGAAGCCAAATATTATTCTTATGCTTTGATTAAAATTCATTATAGTCTTAAGGCCAAAACCATGGAGGAAAAGACATAGTTCCATGCTGCCCAAAGACACCACTATACAGATGGCTAAAGACAACTAGCAACCTTTTCAGCTTAACTTCATCATATTGATTATGATTCAAAAACTGAGAAAAACCAAATCTCTCATACCTCCACATGTAATTATTTCTTTGTTTTTCTGGTTTTCAAGATAGAAATTATGTTTGGATCCTATAACAATTTATCCTCCTATAGTACTAATTTCCTTTTTAAAGTTATTTTGTTTTATTATAATTGTGGCCTACCTAAATCATACAACATTATTAACTCATAGAAACAAGAAAGTTTCAAATTGTGTATCATCTACTTGTCTATCCCAAGTTCATAAAGCTATGTTATAATTTTTTATAAGTATCATTGTATAGAATCATTTTTAAAGTTATTTTGTTTTATTATGATTGTGGCCTACCTAAATCATAAAACGTTATTAACTTATAGAAAAGATAAAGTTTCAAATTGTGTATCATCTACTTGTCTATCCCGAGTTTATGAAGCTATGTTAACTTTTTATAAGTATCATTGTATAGAATATATATGAATAAGCTAATACTTCTTTGATTTAAAAAATCATGTTAATTGTTGGAACCTATCTATTTTTTTGTTAAGCAACTATGGTTTGTTCATTATATCAATTAGTTCATGATTTGGTTGAGTTTGTACTGTATTTTGAATTTGGCCAACTTTTGGGGATCCTTAGAGATAAAGGGATACGTCTTGTGACAACTTAAATCTCTG
The DNA here is from genome assembly GCA_001517045.1 of Pseudotsuga menziesii. Lineage (NCBI taxonomy): Eukaryota > Viridiplantae > Streptophyta > Pinopsida > Pinales > Pinaceae > Pseudotsuga > Pseudotsuga menziesii. The sequence goes on from LPNX011008195.1 coordinate 178,476, forward strand.
AAGGGAGACTTCTTGTGACAACTTATCACAGTTTTAAACTCGGCTACGTAAAAGTAACTCTTGATAATAGTGGAGATGGTCAAATAATTGTTGATGCCATGGTTGTATTGAATCTGAACACTTTGCACGGCGTTTTTTCAACACTAGATCTCTGATATGATTCAAATTCATGTCTTAATTATGTTAAATTTTCAGCAAAAAGTTTAACTTGCTACGATATTACATTCGACGTTGAAATATTAAATGCAATATACACACCATCAAATCTGAGAAAGGTAACCTTTTTTTTCTATTTTCTAAAAGAAATCTAACATGAAATTGCTCTAAAATTCATGGTATTCTTTTGGGGGAGAAACATCATCTAAAGACAACACACTTCATTACAAGATCCAAGCTAACGCTGTAAAATAAACTGGTGAGTCGTGGCCGCAAGATACTGGTGAGTCCTGGCCGCAGAAGAAATCAATGAACTCCAATGACATACAACTATCGTTCAAGAACTTGCAGGCCTTAAGTGCCTTGCGCTCAATCAGAAAGTAAACAGCTCTATACTTTGGAAAATAATTACAGCCGGAGGTGTTTATATCTTAGAATTTGGGTACTAGTAGGGCTTTTGATTTTCTTAAATGGCAATATTAGAAAAGTCTAAATTAATTTTATAACCGTTTTTCTAAATTTAAAATAAACAATTATACAACCTATACATGAATAATTGGTAGACAATGCATAATCAATTCTTTTTAGCTTATTAAATTAAGAAATAAATACCTTAAAAAAGTGACCATAATAAAACCCTTAGGAGTGAGTAATATCTATATATTTAAAAAAAAACCTCCCAAAAAACTAATCTTTGTATTACAAAACCTTTGAAATGGTAGTTGAAATTCACAATGAAAGATTATAATTTGACAAAGTTTCTAAGAAATAAATATTGTTTCAATTTTGTATTACAAAACCTTTGAAATGGTAGCTGAAATCACAATGAAAGATCATAATTTGACAAAGTTTCTCAGAAATAAATATTGTATCAATATACTTACACTTGGTGGCCATGCACGTAGGACTTTGATAAAATTGACACCACAATTGTATGATCATCTGTTGTCTTTCCTCGTTTGCTACATGTGCTCTTTTGCTTCCTCTATTGATTAGTAAAGTAGTCCACTAAGTGAAGCTACTATTGGTCCATTTCTTTGGAAATTGTGGGTGTTGTTTAGTGTTGCTTATAAGTCACCCAAAGAAACTAATGAACCAATATTGAATTTGAGGGCAAGAACATACGCTTGGTCCGCCAACTACCTGTTAAAAACTTAAACCACGTTGATGAATTACAAAGCTAATTATTATGACACCTCAAATTCAAATTAAGTTTAGTGTTTACATGCAGCAAAAGGAGCAATGTCAAAGTTCTTTATAGTCTATCACATGATCTCTTGGTTTTATACCATCTAAGTTGACATCCAAAGAATGGTTAAGACCTATATTACATAATTGATCTCTAATGTGTCTTATAGAGTAGTTTTATCTTTCAAAGTCTTATAGAGTAGTTTTATCTTATGTTCGAGTATATTTGGTGGTAAAGAAAACCGAGTAAGCATGAGCATGGGTAGCATTCTTTCACTATGTTTGGACCATTCTAATGGACCAATACAATATCACGCTCGTTTATATTGGGGGCTTAATAATAATTATCAAAACTAAAATATTATATTGGGGTCATATTTAGGGTTGAGGGGTTTAGTTTATGTGCTAAAAAAGTATGCAATATTTAGGGGGTTTTATTATCAAAAGGAGTGGAGAACACGGGGTATTCACTTAGTGAAACAATTTCATAGCGCCTTTGTTCATGGGATATTAAATAATACCCCTAATTTCACTAGATATTGATAATTACTTACAAAAATCATTTTGTTGATCTGCTCCCAATACATATTTCCAAATTAAAAAACCATATTTTTATAATGTATTCCTTATACTATTTAAGGAATAATCAAAAGGAATTATTCCAATGTATTCCTTATATAACATAGTGGTAAGCCATACACAAGGGTTCTATTCTCAGTGTGGTATTTTCCCTGCCCAAATGACACATCTCAAAAAGAGATGAAGACAGGTGCAAGTCCAAGAAGATTTTGGTGGAATTGTTGCCCCTCAAAACTGAAATCAAAAATAGATAGTTCAAGTTTTGCAATGTATGAAGCCCCCAACATCGGGGTGTGTTTCCTGAAGCAACATTCCAAAAAAAGTTAGACAGATAGATAAGATCATAGCTCAGAAAAATCTCTACTATATTTATTTATGTAAGCAAGACACTGCCAAAAGACATCAACAAACCTCATAATTAAAAAAGGCTCGAAACTATTTAATTACTTTGCATTACCTCCACATTTTCTTAAAACTAATATCGTACCTTCTAGTGGCTTGTCAAGCCCTTGAATTTGCAATACTGTATAGCACTACCTTCCACTTACTCATTCAGCTCGTGAAGTCACTTTTAAGTTTTTTTATACAACTTACAATAACAACTAAAATTTAATTTGTTTAATAAAGAGTTGCAATAATACCTAAAACATATGCGCTTGACATAAATCTGCAATTTATTCGTCTTCTTTAGTGTATAAGTAATCACAAGTTGTATGCGCTCATATTTTTTCTTTTTCCATATTCTTCTTGTACTTTGGTTTAATATCCTCTTCTTTCGGTTTAGAAAACCACCCATATATCTTATATCCTTAACTTTATAAGGATTATACTCATTAGTCACCTAATTGGGATTATTTTGGACTAAACGGATATCTTGTATTTTCGATATTCATCTCCATCTACTTGGAAATCATGCCCAAAGATCACTTATTCTTTACACCTATCTCGTTTTGACTGGAACATTGACCATGAGATGGAGGCTTCCATATGTGACCTAGGTGTGATATGATGAAATCATATTGACATATTTTCCAACAAAGCCTACGTGCTTAAATTTCTTCTATAGTTTCACTAATATCACTGTCATGGAAATGGCTACAATATCATATCACATGCTATAAGCATGTAATTCATAAGATCATCATTAACAAAAATCATGGCATAATCCTTATTAGTTATTAAAAATAAAAGGAAACTAATGTAGTTAGTCACTAAGTTATGTAGAAGCACATTAAGGTGGATTATGTTAAAAAATGGTTATGAATGAGTGACAAAATGTGATCAAATGGTTGAGAATGGTAATTTAAAATGATGAATGTATTGATGAAATTATGACAAATTTGTGACCCAACATCTCTCCCACACCTAAGGGTTTGCATGTCCCCATGAAAACAATATGAGGGATTAAGATAAATTCTTTTATTGCTATACTCTACTTGGAAGTTTTGACTTGATAGTATTTGAATACATCACGCTTTGTTTTCTTGAAGGCCAAATTTACTTGTAGCATATGCTTGGAGAGACAGTTATGAAAAAGTGCATGGCTTCAACCTTTGTAGAGAGAATTCAAAGGATATATTATGAAGGATAGAATGCATAGAGTGAATATATTTGTTTTGTTTGTGTACCTTAGTAAATAGATTCTTCATTGTATGGTCTTATAAAAATAGTATAAGTTTATTATGCACGTTGGATAAAAATGGAAATAAATGATTAGTGAGATGGAGTTCATGAATGGTTATTTGAAATAAGGAAATGAATGAAGTGTTATACTAGTAGTGATTTTCCATCATGTCTCCCTAAATTTTCAATGAATTAATAATTCTTACACAAATTTTACCTTTTGTTGGAATTCGTATTTGTGTTGTGTGTTGAAGTTTGAGATTACGAAACATGATGCATTTTGAATAGAGTATGAATAGGAAGCATAAAGAGATGAAAGAATACTTGAAAATTTGAGAATCAGCCTAACTAATGAATGCTGATCAAAATTGTTGAACTACACCATGCTGCAAGAATAGAGATCGGTAACTTCCTACAATTGTGACCTTAACGAATGATCTTCTCTTTGGATGAAGGTTATGAAATTGGTTTAAGGGGAGGTTTACCATACTAATCCCATCCTTGAAATAACCTATGTCTCCATTTTTTCTTTAACTTCCTGCAGATATGCAAACTTTGAAGGCCTTTACTAGAACATGAATCTACTTTAAGAAGCTACAGGAAAATTTGGATCCAAAAAAATACCCATTCATCCCTCATTATGATTTTTTTTGAAATTCCATCTGTTGAATAATTAAATGGCCATATGGGGAAAAAAACCCATGTCCTATAATTTATTCATTTAGCCCCAGTTGGTTGCAATCTCTATGCAATGATCCCTTGAAGTAGATTGCAACAAGAAATCCTATGCATGCTTTGTTGCAAGAAATTATGAGTGTGTTGTGTTGCAAGAAATCAACCCTTTTACATTACAGTAACTACCAAACCCTTACCCTTATTTCTTTGCATGCGGTGTATATTGTTGGCATTCACTAAATATATGACCAATTTCTACAGGAAATCCCATAGCTACGTTATTTCTAATCATGCATAAACTTTAAATGCTAATCATCCTTGTATTGAGTTGGGTTTGCATAGATAATAATAATAAACGCTATAGCACTAAAATATAAATGTTTGCTGCAAAAAATTTATTCAAAACATAAAAATGAACTACTATTGAACCAACACTACATGAAAACCTATTGAAATCTTTTCCAACTAGTAACCTAGTTTTCAAACAAGATCTTGTATAACTGCCCCAGGACCTTAGTTTTCACAACTAGACTTATTTCTCTTCACTATTTCTTTTATTTGTTTATTTCTTACAATATCCTACTCTACTTGTAAAAAGGAAAACCCATTCTCAAGTGTAGTAGTACTTTTAGAGAATCCATGTGCAGAATAGGATTACAAATGTACTCATATTCAAGTATGAAAAATATACCTCAATGACTGCTTGGATATGAGGAGCCAATGAATCTAATTGATTTGATGCCAAAAATTATTGAAGAAGGAAGTGGTGCTTTGGCATGATGACCGTCTAGTACCAAAGTTCATTATAATTACTTGTCCCTTTGTTTTCTTCTTCATTAATACTAAATTGAATGTCCTCTTTTGTCATATTCTAAAGGTCTTCAAAGACTTGTCTCTAAAATTATTGAATACAATAAATTCTTCAATCTCGAGCTCAAATATATTCTCTCCGTCAAATAATATATGTGGCTCTTTGATCTCTCCTACAAATTGGAAAGGGTGATCAAATGAAAGAATTTGTTGTAGATGTTGTACATGGGATTTTTGTAGACGGTTAAATCTATGCAATGGTGTTTATTTTAAATGCGCTCGCCCTTTTGGTTACTTCATAAACAGTTTTATTCAGAGGTATTGAAAACTGTTGTGTGTATATCACAATAATTTTTTACTGTAGTGTTATCTTTTGCCACCTAGGTCGTCTAAATTTAGCTAACACTATCCCAATTGGATCTATTCATAGCAGTATGAGTATAGTTTATCTAAGATATGGTAATGATAAAGCATCATATAGAGACTTAGTGAAACTTGACACGTGAAACACTATAATCAAATCATTCAAAGTCTAAATGAAGTATCGCACGTGAAACATAAGTTCAAGTTGAAAATCAGTTTCAATTTGAAAGATGATCTTAAAAATCTGGTAAATCTCAACAGACATTTGATTTGGACAGACCTTTGACACAATAATTAGGAGTGACACGTGTGTCAAGTTTTGATGTGTTTTGGGAGATATATCATGACCCTCACTAATCCAATTCTCTAGAAAAACCAGTTCATAATTTTGGCCAGATGAAAGAAAATATGGCACCCACAGAAGGGGTTTTTTTTTTATAAGTTTATACTGCATCGTCGATTTTTCGAAATATTTGGAGTGGCAGTTATCGTCAGATATCCATCCAATCCAACGACTCTGCTACACTACCTACATCTATAGTCCATCAGAATCCTGACTCCTTGCACATGACATCCGACGACGATTTAATACAATCGACGACTTCAAGGTGTCGAATGGAAGTGATAGTCGTCGATTCTTCGACGTTCCCTCGTTGAAAATTAGATGCCTACAGACGCCTTCAAGGTATCGAATGGAAGTGATAACAGTTGTGTATTCAACGACAAGCCGTCGAAAATTCGACACCCAATTGAAGTAATACTTGCCTAGTTTAGGATGATATGTTGTCGAAATATTGACGGGGTTCGAAATGGTGTCGAATAACCAACGAAATCCCACCAACACTAAAAACAAATGTTGTTGTCGAATAACAAACACGTTTATGACGAATTTTGAGACATTAAAGCTGTTGGATTTCATACTAAAAATCACTTGTGTCATACTGTTGACTGCCTCATAAACAAATTTACTTTCTCATAAAGATTTTAATTTTTATTACATGCCAGAATAATTACCACTGCACTATCAAATCCAACTATAAAAATTGTAATTTGGTACTCCAACTATAAAATCTACCATCCCTGTAGTTGTGGACAATTGGTAATGGTGAATAACGAGTGTGGGATAAGGATTGTGTATATGAAGGTGGATTCAATCAGGCTCGGTGTTGCTTCAACAAGTTTGAACTTCAGCTGAGTTTTTCCTCGACTCGCTCTTCTGATTTTATTCCTAATATGACGTCTTCTATGTTCTTTTGGCTCATCTGAACTCAATCTAGTTTTGTTGAAAATTGTAAGCTTGACGAGCGCCGACCAGCAGCAGTCGTCCATCAACCACCCAGTCGTATAATAATTAATAAACCTCACCCCCCATCAGCAAAAGGAATAGTAAAAACATGTTTGTAAATCTGCTATAAATAGATCATTTCAGAGCTGCATAAGATAGACTTGTAGCTTTCTCTTTTGCTTAGTAAAATTCTGAGTAGCAGCTCATATTTGCTCAAATTTAATATCTTATTTCATTTCCAGTTCTTGAGTTTATAGTTTTCTTCTTGCATTCCTCACCTACAAACTGGTATTAGAGCAAGGTTGTGGAAGAGCATAGGCTCGTTGTAGAGGTGCAAGCTTTAGTGGTGCAAGAGCATAATCATGGAATGGAAGAATTGATTTTGGTAATGTTGTTCTATGTTGAATGCAATTGTAAAACATTTAATTTGGTGTGATGTAATTGCTACAGCAAGGTTATTATTTTTGGGTCATTAGTTTAATTTTAATTTTGTTAAAAGGTCATTGGAATAATTGAAAAAAAAATCACAAAGTATTGTGAAAGTGCAATATTTAATCATTTTGCATTGGTTGTGCCAAGTTGTATTGACAAAGTGTTGTGCAAGTGATATATTTTGCTGCAATTTAATTATGGCGGGTGTGAGTAGCAGTAGTCTCACTCAACCCCAAATTCCACAATTTAATGGGAATAAATATGAATATTGGAGCATTAAAATGAAGACTTTGTTTTGTTCACAAGAATTATGGGACTTGATTAAGATTGGTTTTACAGAGCCACCAGATCAAGCAACATATAATGATTTATCACAAGCACAAAAGGATATTCTCAAAGAGAATAAGAAGAATAATGCCAAGGCATTATTTTTAATACAACAAGCAATGGAAGAATCGATTTTCCTACAAGTTGCAGCAGCTACAAGGTCCAAGCATGCATGGGACACTACAAAACTCTTATCAAGGTACTAGCAAAGTCAAAATGGTAAGATTACAAATTCTTAGAAGAGATTTTGAAATTTGCAAATGTCAAATTCTGAGACAATAAATGATTTTTTAACCCGTGCACTGACTATAGTAAATCAGATAAAGTCTCATGGAGATACTTTGGATGATCAAAAGGTTGTAGAAAATAGTTTGAGGAGTCTTCCTATTAGATTTGACCCAATTGGTGTATCTATTGAAGAATCTAAATATTTGTCTCAAATTTCTATTGATATTCTTATGGGGTCTTTACAAACCCATGAGCAAAGAGTCAATAGGTCAAACGGTTCCTCTATGGAAAATGCATTCAAATCACAAGTTTAAGCTAGCAGCAGCAAAAGAGGAGGAAGAATCACTAATCGAGGTGGAAGAGGATTTAGAATAGGAAGAATTAGCAATCGTAATGAAGGTGGTATATTAGATAACTCTCATGAAGAAGGAGAAAAATCCAATTTCTTTGCAAGCAGAAGAGGCAGAGGTGGTATGCATTCTCTTGAATTTCACGGCCAAGGACAAAGGTATGAAAAATCACATATCCAATGCCACTATTGTAAAAAAATGGTCATTATGCACCTAAATGTAGGAAGAATCAGTTTGATATGAATAGGCACAATGCAAATTTCTCAAGAGAAAATCACTCTGAAAATAGCGATTCATTGTTTATTACTTGTAATAGTGGACAAGAAAGCTCAAAAGAGGTATGGTTTTTAGATAGTGGTTGTAGTAACCACATGAGTGGATACAAGTATATGTTTGCAAACATAGATGAATCTGTGCAGTCAAAAGTAAAATTGGGAGATGATAAAAAAGTAGTTGTCATGGGTAAAGGTAGCATAAAATTTGAAACTAAGCAAGGTGAAAAGAAACACATTTCGAATGTGTATTATGTCCCTAATCTCAAACACAATCTAATTAGCATTGGAAAACTACTACAAAAGGGATATAAAGTCTATTTTGAAAATGGTGCATGTGAGATCTTTTATTCACATAGAACACTAATTGAAAAAGTATAAATGACACAAAACAATATACTCCCTTTAAGGTTGCAAAACGATTTGTCTCTTGCTTTCAAAGCAGTCCTCTCATATCAGTCATGGTTATGGCACTTAAGGTTTGGTCATTTCAGCTTCAGTGGTCTAAATTTGTTGCATAGAAAGAACACAGTGAATGGTTTGTCATTGATTTAACAACCAAACAAAATTTTCGAGGGTGCATTCTTGGTAATTAGCAGCATAGAGAATCATTTCCTGTTGGTAAGTCATATAGCGCAAGAGATCCACTTGAAATTGTGCATTCAAATTTGTGTGGGTATATGCAGACATCTTCTATAGGGAATAGCTTGTATTTCATAACTTTCATAGATGATTATTCCTAGAAAACTTGGGTATATTTCTTGAAACACAAATTAGAAACTTTTGAAGTGTTTAAGCAATTTAAAGTCATGGTTGAAAAGCAAAGTGGACACTACATTAAAATTCTAAGAACGGATAGAGGTGGAGAATTTGCGTCCAATGATTTCTTGAGTTTTTGCAAAACAAATGGGATCAAAAGGAAATTTACAACTAGCTATACACCACAACAAAATGGTATTGTAGAAAGAAAAAATAGAACAATAATGGAAATGGAAAGAAGCATGATGAAAGCTAAACATCTACCAAATGAATATTGGGTTGAAGTTGTAGCTTGTGCAGTATATATTTTAAATTGTTTCCCCACAAAGAGTGTCAAGGATAAAATACCACAGGAAGCATCTAGTAATAAAAAGCATAATGTTTCTCATTTAAGATTCTTTGGGTGTATTGTGTATGCACATGTTCCTAATGAAAATATTAAGAAGTTAGGTAATAAAGAAGAAAGAGGTATTTTGTGGGATATATTAAGCAATCAAAAGCATACAAGTTCTATAATCCTATCACAAAAAGGACTATAATCAGTAGATATGTCAAGTTTCTTGAAGATGAAGAATGGATTTGGAATGAAAATCTACATCAACAACAACAATTTGAAATGAATTATTTTGATGAAGATCAAGCTCCCAACAATGGCTCCATTTCACATAGCACAACATCAACACCTCAATAAGCTTCAAGATCTCTTTCAACACCTAGATATCACTCAAGTAATAGCTCAAGGTCAGATGGAACTCCAGTGAAGACAAGAAGTCTCAAAGAAATATATGAGGTAACTCAAGGTAATGATGATGATGGTATGATTTCTGATTTTGCATTATTTTCTATTGTTGATCCAATATGTTTTGAAGAAGCAATTAAATATGAAAGTTGGAAAAAGGCTATGGATGAAGAGATTGAAGCAATAGAGAAAAATAAAACTTGGCAATTATTTCAAATCTTCCAGAAGGAAAAGATGCAATAGGTGTAAAATAGATTTATAAAACAAAGTTTGATGCTGATGGAAATATTGTAAAGCATAAAGCAAGGTTAGTTGCAAAGGGTTGTTCACAACAACATGGGATTGATTACAATGATACTTTTTCTCCAGTAGCTAGATTAGATACAGTAAGAATAGTGTTAGCAATAGCAGGGCATCATAAATGGAAATTTTATTAGATGGATGTCAAATCAGCTTTTTTGAATGGGATATTACAAGAAGTATATGTGCAGCAGCCACCAGGTTATCAGGTATTGGGTCATGAAGAAAAAGTTTATAGATTGAAAAAGGATTTGTATGGTCTCAAACAAGCTCCAAGAGCATGGTATATATATCTGCATTGAATCATATTTCCATAGCCATCGTTTTAGCAATGCACCTGTGAGCCAACTCTTTACATCAAGGTAAACAATCAAGGTAAGGTCTTAATTGTATGCCTATATGTTGATGATTTGATATTTATAGGAAACTTTTCAATTGAGTTGTTTAAATCAACAATAAAAAAAGGAATTTGAGATGACAGATTTGGGCTTGATGAAATATTTCTTGGGCATAGAAGTAAGTCAAACAGATGATGGAATTTTCATTTTTCAAACAAAATATGCAAATGATGTTTTGAAAAGGTTCAAGATGTTGAATTGCAAGCCAGCATCTACATATGTGGCAACATGATTGAAATTGAGCAAAGAAGACAAGGGTACAAAGGTAGATCCAAGTTTGTTCAAAAGATTAGTAGGCAACTTAATGTATTTGACTGCAACAAGGCCTGACATTATGTATGCAGTCAGTTTGATTTCAAGGTTCATGGAAACACCAATGAATTCACATTGGTAGACACAGAAAAGGATTTTAAGATATATTAGTGGAACAAGAGATTATGGCATGTTATATTCAAAATAAGATGATTTCATTCTACTTGGATACACAGACAATGATTTTTCAGGTAGCATTGATGATAGAAAAAGCACATATGGGTATGTTTTCCATCTTGGTTCAGGAGCAATCTCATGGGCTTCCCAAAAACAACCTAGTGTTACTCTTTCAACTACAAAAGCAGAATATGTAGCGGCAACATCAGTAGCATGTCAAGCAGTTTGGATAAGAATAGTAATGCCATATTTGATGCAAGTTCAGGAAGGAGAAACAAAAATTTACTATGACAATAATTCAACAATAGAACTATCAAAAAATCATGTTTTTCACAAAAGGAGAAAGCACATTGATACTAGATATGATTTCATGTGAGAACTTATCAACACTCGTGAAATATATCTTGAATTTTGCAAGTATGAAGATCAATCTGCAGATATCTTCACCAATCCATTGGAAAAAGAAATATTTGAACATCTAAGGAAAGGTTTGGGAACCATTGAGAAGTCAAGCTTAAGGGGGAGTGTTGAAAACAATAATCTTGGTGGTATCTGACCCGCAGCCACCAGCAGTAACCACCCAGACGTCCATCAACCACCCAGCCATCTAATAATTAATAAAACTCACCCTCCAGCAACAAAAGGAATAGTAAAAACATGTTTGTTAATCGACTATAAATAGATCATTTCAGAGCTGCATAAGGTAGACTTGTAGCTTTCTCTTTTGCTTAATAAAATTCTAAGCAGCAACTCATATTTGTTCATATTTTATATCTTATTGCATTTTCAGTTCTTGATTTTTTAGTTTTCTTCTTGCATTATCTACCTACAAGTTGATAGTTCCACTCTATTCTAGAAGCACAACTTTGTCTTGTTAGAATTGAGTGTCCACTATCTAGACCATCTAGTCCCATGTACAACCTTGTTGGTAGTGTGTTTATTTTGGGTAATCCAGCTAATGTTCCTCTCATATATAACTCTTTGGTAGGGTCTAGGGCTAGGAGACTTCACAGATTGAGTCATTCTGTTAACACACGGTATAACCTATTGAATTTGAACATAGAAATTGGTTTTTCTCGGTTCTGGAAGCGCAAAATTGTCTTGTTGAATGTATGTCTGGCGTCTAGTCCTGTTGGTCTTTAGTCCAGTTCCATCGATGATGAGATTAATTCAGCTAGTAGTGAGTCTTTCTTAGTAATGTGTCTTTCTTGTGTCGTGATTGTCTCTCTCATATCCTTTAGTTCGAGACATCGTACAAAATCATAGTAAAATCGTTGAGGTCATACTCAGGAATTGATAATCCCTTAGGACCTAAGGAGGGATCCCCTGATCTGTGGTTTTTGGTGCGCTAATAGCTCCAGGTATCAGCATTTAGGCTTACCTTGTACAGGTTTTAGCTGGCACGCAAATTCTAGTTCTATTCTTAGTCAAAAATATGTAAGCAAAAATTTTGAGCGCTTAAGAAATTGGAAGTTGAGAAGTTGCTACAAAAATTCTAATCTCTGGAAGCTCCAGGATCACAGTCCCATTTCGTTGAATTTCTCCAATATGAATGTTGTTGTTATGGACAATGGGGAAGTTCAAATCAACAATTCTCTTCTAAGGTGTGAAAGACTCTTTGATGAAGGACAGGAGATAGTTTCCCAGGTCATGTAAAAGATGGATAGGAAAAAATGAGAATAAAGTCACAACGGAGTCATGATTAACATCCAAAGGCACTTGGAGGCAAACAAAAAACAGATGGATAAATACAAAGCCAAGACTACCCTCCTAGAAGAAAGCTTGGAAGAAGAAAAGAACAAAATCATTGATCAAGGAGGGGTATTCAAGGATCTTCAAGTTAAAATTAAGAATCTGCAGCAAGAACAAAACTTTGGTTTTCAAGCTTTAAGGAATTGTCCTTGTCCATATTTATCTATTGGCTTCATAGAACCACATCAACAAGAAGGAAAAGAGGAATACACAGTGAAAAAATGCACAACCAGGACCGAATCACACAGTGCAACAAAACACAACCAAGACTTATCTTATGTAGTTGGCCACCTTAAGAATGTCCATCCAGGGAAAGGCATTTATTTTGTTTAATCTGTTTTTACATGTAATGTAAGACTTTACTGATTATGGGTCTCTTTTTAAGGTTATATACTATTCAAATAGTCAGTAGTGGCAATAAAATTTGTCTTTTCAGCAGATTGATAATAATGTAGCCAACATGCTGAAAATGCTAGAAACATTTTGGACTAGTTTACATATAACTAACTCGAAAATTTTGGACTAGTTTGCCTACTTTTATGTAATGATGGTTGGGCGGTCAGGCCATAGCCCCTCTTTTTTCAATATCAATACAATCTACCCATTCATATTAAAAAGTAAATATATTTATACGTTAAAACTTAATATTTTCAAAATTATAGCCGATCAAATCTTGGATTCAACGTGTGCTTTGGTTTTATGCTTGTTTTTTTAGCTAATATATACAACATGTGCCACATCAATATTACAAACATGACACGTCTCATCCACTTAGATTATAAAAACATTTTTTTAAAATTAACCCAAACATGACATTTTATCTTGAAAATAAGTTCTAAAATCCTTTCATTAAAGTCACCATACAAAGATCAATGTTTCCAACTTCCTTTTGCAATACTAATTATCTTTCTCATACATATAACAAGGACTTGGTTAGTCTAGCAGCTTGCAAAAAGAAAGATAATTCTTAGTTCTCTATTTTACACCATTTTAGTTCTTGAAACCTGTGTCTTTTATAATACAATTTTGCGAGATCTTGTTCATCTCATCTTATCGTGTCTAAAAAACCAAGAAGGATTAGGACATGTGTATACATTGAGAGCAATTCCAGAAGCAAGGGAATTTGAAAACCATAAGTGTATGGTCTTCCATACCAGTGATCTCGATAAAAAGAAGGCAATTAACTTCTCAGCCTCAATTTTGAGAATCGGCTCATGGGAGGTAGATGTTCTAGAATTTTATTACCATCTGTAAAGTTTCTTTCCTAGTAGTTGTGAAATCCTTAAAGGTTAACTTATGTGATACAATTCTAATTTCCATCATCTCATCTCTTAACATGTAAAATACTACAGCAATTGTAAAAAATTACAGCAGTGTTATTGTTTTTTTAAGCTTTTTTTTAATATAAGAATAAAATTTTACAGCAATCCAAGTAATTCATATTTCTTCCAATAAACTAAATAGGTTTTAATGAAGGTTGATCTTCATTGTAATCATCATCATCTAAATCAATCTTAATGGATATTAATCTTCATCATCAAATGAGTGTTGTTAAAACCATTATTATTATAAATTAAACTTGTGATATTTCATTAACTTTAATTATATAAGAACATGTAACTTTCTTCCAAACATGGTTAGTTTTTATCTGATCAGTTACCCATATAAATTATTTCTATGTAATTATTAGTTTTGTATGATCACTTACCATTCACTTTTGTTTTTTACAGTTCTTTTCCAAACATGAAGGTGACTTGGTAGTGAAATGCTACTTTTCAAAGAGAAAGCTTGTTTTGGAAGGTGGCCCGAAATGTAAGATAGAAATAGAGTGGTCAACTATCATAGGTCTTAAGGAAACGTTCCCTGGAAACACATCGCATAAGTAAAAACAACCAAACCATTATAATATTAGTGAACCATAAAATGACACCCAAGAAAAAACTCGCAGAGTGCCAAAAATGTCCAATGAATTTTTAAACCAAAAGTTACAATAGTCCACAATACCGACCACAAAATTACAATCAATATTACAGTCAATATCCTCATTGATGGCCTCCAAGAGTACCTCAGTTTTGAATCTGCACCATATTCTGTGGCATAGAATAAGCAGTTGTTTGATGGGACCTGTGCACCCAAAAAACAAAAACAAAAACAAAAAAAACACACTTATCTCCATTGCTCAAATTTGCAAAAAGGTTTACTATATCTGTATAATTACTATGGTGTTGTTAGATCTTGGTGCTACATCAAGGGATTGAAATTTATTCATGCTCCCGTGGCGTCTACTCGACTGAAATAATTGGGAACATTTACCATTTAAGAATCCCAATTCTTCACAGTGGGATTTTGAGATGGATTTCAGGTAAACACCATCCATGCATGATATCATAACCATACAATCTACATTCGATAAAATAACTAGAAATACAATAACTGAACTAGAAACAATCCTTAAGGAACACATAATTCCTTTCTCGGGATGAGATTTCCTCTCCTAATTCGAGACATGTATAGATGGAATACAGACTTAAATATCAGCATATAAATCCTTTAAATTTATTTCAAGAGAATGTCTTACCAAAGGTTGGTGCACAAAGAAACCTAAATGATTCCAACTTGAAACCACAAGAGATGCCAAAACTCAATGGAGCTGGGAAATATTTATATAGGCAATGCATTTGAAGGGAAATAATAATGTGAAACCCACTCCAAATGCATTTATACCTTTCTGAACGAATAGGGTTCTCTTCTCATGAAACATGGAGTGAAATAACTTCCAATTCTAAAAATCGGTGGGTTATGAAGGTTTCAATCTGGATTTGACAGAATACTGGGGGTGAATACAACCATTTCCTCAATTTAAACAAAATATGGATGGATAAATAATTATTGGAAGCATTAATTACTGAAAATTAGGGACAAGGGAGGATTGAATATGAATTTTACTGGAAATCAGGAGGAAAACTCAGGATTTGAGGTAAATTTGAGAGGGCTAAATCATTATTTGTTTACTTCCTCATTAATAGGGGGAGGACTATTTTTTTTTGGACTATTCTTTGTATAGTAAATATTGGATGAACCCAGGATTTGAGGTAAATTTGAGAGGGCTAAATCATTATTTTTTGAACCTAGGATTTGAGGTAAATTTGAGAGGGCTAAATCATTATTTTTTTACTTCCTTATTAATATGGAGGAGGACGATTTGTTTTTGGACTATTATTTGTATACTAAATATTGGACGAATATATTAAATTTAAAAAAAAAACTTTCATATTAAGTTCACTCATTAAATATTTATAACTCCTTTAATTTCGCGCATGGGCTAAATTTAGCCCCTAAAATCATCCTTGGTGAATACATAAATGGGGACCCCTCCCCCCAAAGTAACCAATTATATTAATTTATTCCCATAGGAACACTCTGCATGGTATTGATTCATGGGGTACCTGTCTTCACGTTTGAAAAATACCCCTCACTTCACTTTGGAAAAGGTTCCTCCATGCACTCAAATCCATGGGAATCTTTCCCATCATTAAATTGACTCCCCAACTCACCAAAAAATATGGGATTCCCACCCAACATCAAATTGATCCCCCGACACATTCAAAACCATGAGGACCCCACCAAATATTCTTTATGTACAAACAGTTCCCTGATACTCTCACAACCATGGAAACCAACCATTCTTTTGGAAGCAACCTCTAGTCCTCCTTGATCGTTTAGATGAGTCTCCCTACCTAGAATTATCAATTTTTCCAACCACTATATCCTCAATAGTGTGTCCCCAGCAAAATTCTTCATCAGCAGTTTGTCTCTCTCTATAACAGTTTCTCTGTACATTTTGAAGAATGTTGTTGTTGGTTACTCCCTAAGTTTACATCGATCAAAGGAAGTTATGAGCCCCACACTTACTAGCCATTATTGTGTCAAGTCAGTCATTCGTATTGTTGGTTACATTGTGATCATGGTTCAAAGGATAGGACCCTCGTCTTATCAGGATTGTTTAGATCTCAACAACATAAAATCGTCATATTCTATGATTTGAAGCAGTTACTGTTAGACACCCTGGAAACACTAAGAGGGGTGTGAATCAGTGTTGCAACATTATATTTTTAGTTTAACTTTCAATTGAACATTACACGTTTACTTATGTAATATCAATCAATATTCCAACAAAGAGTACATAGAGAACAGAATAGTATATATGATAAAGCTTTTGGATATTGATAGGAGACACCAATCTCTAAAATAATGGGATACAACCCAACGGTATCCCCACCCACCAAATGGTTTAGTTAGCACCAACTGACCGGGATGCAACAACACCCCAAAATGGTTTAGTTAGATCCGACGGATTACGATGCACCAACACCCTAAAAATACATATTTACAAATTATATATCAAAATTTCCTTAAGTATTTAATCCCATAATCAAACATTAATACAACAATAACAACAAACCCAAATATTGTTGAAATATTGTAACTTCAAAGGATATTCTAAATGTATTTTACTGATGTACCCCAAGGGAGATGTCTTATTCCTCTGTATGGATGTTACTATTGTATTTCTTCATCATAGAGTCATGAGGTAAAGCCTCCATCGTAATTCGGGTCAATAGTACCCTAATGAATACAGTATAAATATATTTTTATTATTTCCTACGTGAAGTCCACCTAGACACTTTAGTGGGGCCGACTTGTTAGGTTAAAAGTCAAGTGACAAAAAGAGTATAAATAGAGTTGTGTTCCTCATTTGAACACACACTCACTTGTGTATAGAGCATACAAGAGAGAGACATGTCTGTTGGGAGAAGGAGCACCTGTCTAGGGTCTTGTCTTGTACTTTTGATACATCTATATAGAGGAATCTTTTTGGGGTTTTCTTCCCCATGAGGATTTTCTAAGATAAATATTTGTGTTCTTTTGTGTGGTTGTGCTTGTCTATCTTTCAGTGATACTTTTGCATATGGTTATGATGTTAAATTTTATTATATATTGTATAACCATTAAAAACTTAGCATGGTATCAGATCTACCCTGAAATAAGTCTTTGTACTTCCAAAACACAACTACAACTACAGCTACTGAAGATTAGGGTTGCATGCTTGAAAACCATAGAAGACAAAAACTAGCCATGTTGGTACCTTCTCTATAACTTTATATTGGAGAAGGATTAGGAGAGACAACTTTGAAAATAAAAATATGAAATCCCCATGTTCCATGTGTAAATGTTTCAGCCTCAGATTCGCTATAATCTGGGAGATATGATTCCTCCAACTCAGGGTTCCATCCTCTCCCAGAATTCATCCTTAAACAGATGACCTAGGGAGAATTGCTATATCTCGGTCTAGGAAGGTCCAAATGAAATTTTGAAAGATTTTGCAGGTAAATCATGGACTTTAGTTTCTGTGGTAAAATATTTAGACCCCTAAGGTGAAACATTGACACGCGATGGTCCGTACAAGTTCCTTATGTTGAACAGAACTGAAATAAGTCACATTGGGAAAAATCGCATAAGTCCCAATTGGTGAAACAAATTCTTATCTAAACTATGGGGTTGGAAATAAAACATACCAAGATACCTCATTACAAAGTTTCAAACCCATAGGATAACTAATTTCGGAGATACGGTAGAAACAAGGTCAAGAAATTATGCAAAAAAAATTGAGGAAAACTAGGGCATCAGGTATTTTGTATTTTTGTTCACAGTTTTGAGAAAATGAGTATGCTGCTCATATTGCCTTAAGGAGGCACATATTTATATACAATCAGATATTAAAGACACCTAACTTTAAAAATTAGGTTTTCTCTATCAAACCCTAGGTACACTAGAAGCAATCTTCCAGATAAGCTTTCAAGCTAGCATCAAGTTGAAGCAATCTCAGCAGTGAGTTTTATCCTCTCTATTTCCATTTGAGATTCTCATTTTTATCATGATGACAAAAAGTACCAAGCTTGAGAACAATCTTGAAGAAACCGAGAAGCTCTGAGCGTGGAATTATAGAGTGCTTCTCACAGTTGAAGAAGCATGACCTGAATAACTATGTCAAAGAAGACGTTGCAAATCTAGAGAGAGATGAAGACAAAGCACAAGAAGGATTTAGTCAAATCCAAGAGGATTATTTTCTCCTCCATTGGATCTCACATGTATCATCCTGTACGAAGGAAATAATATCAACAGAAAGATGATAGTGAGGAACCAACTGAAGAATGTGAAGATACGACACTTAGAGACCATGCAATTCCACTTCATGAGGGTTTCTCAAATCAAAGGACAACTTGAAAAAGACATCATGCTCACACCACTAAATATTCCTCATGTGATGAGGAACGTGAACTATTATGGTGAAGACAAACATCATAATATTATCCATTTCAGTATTTGGATAAGAAATAATGAAATTAGTGACACTCAGAACCAGTACATAGGTTCTGAGAATCAGTAGAAGAATCCAGGACATAAGGATCAAGACGGAGTCTACCAAACAAACAAAAGATAAGTATTTGAATTGTCATTATTTAGTTATGTTAAAGGAAATGTATTATGCATGATAGAATTGTTGCATTAATGGCAGTATACTACTAATATGCATGTTATGGTTAAGTATCCCATGGTGCTATATAACACTCCATTGCTACTTATCTAGAATGAAACCTATTTGTTGACATATTTGGATTAGTGCACAATATCAATAATGTTATGGTAGAGATGGAAGGAATCTAGAAAGCTTCCATGTATGGATGAATGTTGTATTGGATAAAATAGTTGCATGATTATATCGTTATGCATAATAATTTGTCAGTGTGCATATGTCTTATGAAATGTTTCTAACCATGCAACCGGTGTATGTGACTTGTAGGAAAGGTTGTGTACAATCTACTACAAGAAAAGGAGAATAAGACTTGTTCTGAATAACAAGTGATGACAGTTCAAGACTCACTCCAATAAACATACATAAAGATGAACCTGAAGCTCCCAGGGTCAGAGACACCATGACGGAAGAAAGAGCTTTGAAAGAATATAAGAGAGCGGTAGATCCACCTCGAGAGATGAAGACCACCTTGGGCACGAGAGATAACTCAAGATGAAGAAAAGTATGACGGTACTTCCAACTAAAGTAAGTGGCCTCGGATACATTCTAGTTATGTGGCACATTTGAGTGAGATCATTGATGTAGACGCTTCTAGCTATGGAAGAAGCTATGATCAAAGAGTACCAGGTGATCATGGGGAATGATGTCTAGGATATGGTTTTGAGACCTGAAGGGAAGTCCATAGGGTCTTCCATGTGGATCTACAAGATCAAGTATACTAAGAAATTTTCATGGTTTGTCTCAAAAAGAGGGAATGTATTATGGCACGACATACTCCATTGACCAGACACACTTGTCTAGTGAAGAAGAAGCATATATTGAGCAAAGAACCACATGTGCAGAAAAGAGTTTGTACGAGCTCAGAAGGCACCCATAGATAAGCACATCTAGTTACATAAGGAGCTTTAAGATCACCTAGAGTGATGAATATATTAAACTTTGCTACAAGGTTGAAGATGGAAACCTATAGAAGACAATAAGCTCACAGATGGGTGCAAGAGGAACTTTTCAACAAAGTTTAAGGATATTGGTATCTAGTAACCTAAGATGGATACATAGAATATTAGTAGCAGAGGATGCTACATGTCACTCCAGTACATAATGTTTCAATACATAGAGTACAAAATGCAGAGGGAAGATGAAGCTATGGTTCAGGGAAAGTGACTGCAGAAGATCTTTGAGTTCGACATGGTACAACAGGATGGACAGCTTCCTGATGAACTAAGGCTTTACTAAAAGTAAAGTGGGTTCTAACCTTCAAGGTTGAATGCAGAATACTGGGGTATGTCGATGATGAACTCATTGTAGATTCAAAGAGGAAATGGTGAGGATAGAAAGAGCACATCAGGATGTTTGGGATCGGGTATGATCTCATGAAGAGGTTGAGTACATTGCAGCATGTCCATCCTATAGTGAATCAATGCGGCTTCATAATGTTGTGGAAATCTTAAGAAGATTTGATATGTTGGATTGCAAATCCATTGCCACACCCATGGATACTAACCAGAATATGTTATCTGATGAATCATCATAGTTAGTGGATGTGAGTCAGTACAGAAAGATTATTGGGTCGTTAATGTATCCGATGAATACTAGGTCAAATATATGCTTTGTTGTGAACACCCTGAATCAGTATCTAGTTAAGCCTATATGTGTTCACTTGATAGTTGCAAAGCATGTGATAAGGTACCTGAAAGGTACGAGAGACTTTGGAATATACTAAGATAGAGATCATGACTACAGATTGTATGGATATAACATATTCAGATTGGGAAGGAAGTTTCGCAGACAAAAAAGATCACCTCCGGTGTATTTTATTGTTTGGGATCCGCCATGATCTCATGGCTAAGTAAGAAATAGTCTAGTGTTTCCCTCAATATGGCTGAAGCAGAGTACATAGCAACTTGCTCNCCCTCCGGTGTATTTTATTGTTTGGGATCCGCCATGATCTCATGGCTAAGTAAGAAATAGTCTAGTGTTTCCCTCAATATGGCTGAAGCAGAGTACATAGCAACTTGCTCCACTATTTGAGAATCAATATGGCTTCGAAAATTGTTGACAATTCTATTTGATATGTATTTGGATACCACAGTGATTATATGTGACAGCCAAAGTTGTATAAAGATGATAGAGAATCATGTGTTCCATGATAAATTAAAGCACATAGAAATGTGATATTTTTGCATAAGGGATATGGTACTAAAGGGAGCTATAAAACTCCACTATGTGAGCACCGATGAGAAAGTTGTTGATATGTTGACCAAGCTTCCATGACAATCTTGGTGTAGTTCAAAAAGAATTTCCTCATAGGGAGGAGCAATGATGTTTATGTTGAAGACTTTCCTCGTAAGGAGGAACAATGATGTTGATGCTAAAGACTTTCCTCATAAGGAGGAACAGTGATGTTGATGCTGAAGACTTTCCTCACATGGAGGAATAGTGATGTTGATGTTGAGGACTTTCCTCATAAGGAGGAACAATGATGTTGATGATATAGATATTTCCTCGTAAGGAAGAACAATGATGATGATATAGATCTTTCCTCGCAAGGAGGAATAGTGATGATGATATAGATCCTTCCTCACAAGGAGGAACAGTGATGATGATACAGACTTTCCTTGCAAGGAGGAATGATGATGATATGGACCCTTCTCACAAAGGATGAATAGGTTGAAGATATAAACTCTCGTCGAAAAGGAGGAATAGGTCGAAGATATGAATGCTCCTCAAAAAAAGGGGGAGCAGGTTGATGATATGGATCCTCCCTGGAAAGGGGGAGTGATGATAATATTGTCATTGATGATAGGATGGAAATGATGTTCCACTACAAAAGATTCCAAGTGCTCCTACAAATGTTGATGAGGTCTGACATTCACTTGTGGACGATAGTATCCTCTTTTGAGGATGGTCTTGTAGACAATAACACTTTTCTCTTGAGAGTGGTCCTAGCTCATACCGACTAAGGATGGTCCTGCAGATGATACTCTCGCATGGAGAGTGTACCTACATTCATTTGTATATTTCATAGAATAACACTTGCTTGGGAGTGGTCCTAGATCTAAAGCTAAGGATGCTCTACATTGAGTCCTTACTGATGACAGGCCTTCCATTCATGTGCAGATGAGATCTGCAGTTGGATACGATACTCTCGCATGGAGAGTGTACCTACATTCATTTGCAGATGTCGCAAAATAACACTCGCTTGGGAGTGGTCCTAGATTTAAAAATTAGGATGATCCACAATGATTTCTTACTTACGATAGATATTGCATTCACATGCAGACAAGATATGAAGTTGTACACAATACTCTCGCATGGAGAGTGTGCCTACATTCACTTGTATATCGCGTAGTATAACACTCGCTTGGGAGTGGTCCTAGCTTTAACAGGATGAGGATGGTCTCCAATGAGTCCTCACAGATGACAGGTCCTACATTCAGTTGTGGACAATATCTGTAGTTACAGATGATGCTCTCGCATGGAGAGTGTGCCTACATTCACTTGTAGATGTCGTAGTATAACACTCACATGGGAGTGGTCCTATATTTAAAAGGCTAAGGATGGTCTACGTTGATTCATGCATTCAATTGTAGACGATAGGTCATGCATTCATTTGTGGGAGAGGTCTACATTCAGTTGTAGATGATATGGTCTTGCATTCATTTATGGATGATCCAGTTAGTCGATACTATCGACCCTCCTCGTTAAGGGGGAATAGGTTGATGAGGATTGCATAATCCTTGGACCTATGTCCTAAAGTGATATGGATTCATCATCCTGCAAAGAGACCATGTGTACTATAGGTAGTGTTGCGGTAAAGGATCGAGAAGATCAAATTGTTGTTGCAAAGGATTAATACGATCAAAGTGTTTCTGAAAAGGAATGAGAAGATCGAAGTGTTGCTACAAAGGATTGAGAATATTGAAGTGCTACTGAAAAGGATCGAGAAGATCGAAGTGATCTTGCAAAGGATCAAGAAGATTGAAGTGCTGCTACAAAGGATCGAGAATGTTGGTAATAACTCCCGATTCAATGTTATTCCAATGCCAATGCATATATTTATACATTTCAGGCGGTGGTTGAGATTCCGACCGGCCTATCCATATTCCTACGTAACTGTTCAGCTTCCTATTATTTATTTATTTATTTACAATATTATAATCCCTAAAGGATTATATTCTAACAATCCCCCTCTTAATCCGAAGGGGTGTTCGTAAGTCCGAGCATGTTTCTGTATCTTTCAAACTTTTCTCGTCCAAGCACTTTGGT